>CM022300.1:557621203-558035726 GCA_011799875.1 Thinopyrum elongatum
CCACGGTAATGGCTCAGCCTCGGGCGTAGTGTAGTGCGCGTGGCGTCCCTGTTGGGTGTGCACAGAACACCCACCACACGCTCCGCCGCCGCTGCCCGTCAGCAGCTGTTGCCGGCCTCTATTGCAGCCACCCCACCGTCTACCGTCGTGGCTGCCACACCACCGTTGAAAGCCAGGGCCATCGCCGGCTTTGCCACCGCGGCCCGAAGGCAGGAGGTGGCCGTCGTGGCCGCCATCCCACTGTCGGCCACCATGGCCATTACCCGCTCCGCCACCGCGGCCCGAAGGCGGGAGGTGGTGGTCGTGGCTGCCACCCCATCATCGGCCGCCGTGGCCGCCAGCCCACTGTCGACCGCCGGGGTCATCACCCGCTCTGCCACCGCCGCCCGAAGGCGGAAGGCGGAGGTGGAGGCCCGCACGTGCGTCAGCGACCTTGCGTGCTACATAGAGTTCCTACGGGAGGAGGAGGAGCGCCTCGTCGAGCATGCAAAGAGCCTTACCGCCGCCGTGGCCGCAGCACACGCCGCCACAGAGGCGAGGAATCAGGACATCTACGAGGAGTCCCGCCACTTCAAGAGGGGTTGTCTGAGCAGCAGAGGGCGTTCGAGGTGAGTGTCGCTGAAGGTGCAGCAGCGGCAGGCACCGTATTGCAGTTGTCCAGCTCGTCGGTAGGCTCCTCCTCCTCTGCCTCTTACTGAGCGCGCTTGGCAGAGGAGAGGCTGCTGAAAGTAGTACAAAGCCCCTTCGTAGTAGTAGTAGTATTTAGGGGCTATTTTGTTCAGTTCATCTGATTATAGATGTGGTGGAACTGTACAACGTACTTCAAATTAGCTAGTATATATAGTTGAACTAGCTATTTCAGTGCGTGGTTGGCAACAATTGTGGAAAAGTTTGGTCGGTTCAGTTGTCGAGTTGAACTGTTTGTATAAAGAATGACTGCTTAATCTATGAACGGAATCTATGCTTAATTACTGAATTTTAGTTGCAAAAATTATATAGTGCTAGTGATTTTTAGCTGCATATTTTGACAAATGGCAGTGTTACAAGGTTGACAAAGGGCAATGTTACTAGATCAATCTTTCCAGTTTGACAAATGGCAATATACCCAATATGACAGATGCAAATCTTACCAAATTGTCTGTACGTGGTTGCACACGGGTCATCCAAAAAAACAGTTTGTGCTGAAGGGACGTACAAATCCTGCATGCCAGATTTTCTCTTGGCTTAGCAGCGAAGTCTTGCTTTGCATACCGTATTCAATCTGAACCGTTTGCGTTGAAGAGATGCACAAATCCTGCGCGGCGAATTTTCCCTTGGCTTACTGGGGAAGACCATAGCTCTCACTTTGCATACGGGTGTTCTATCTAAAATGTTTGCGATGAAGAGCTGCACAAATCCTGCTCGGCACATTTTCCCTTGGCTTACTGGGGAAGCTGTCGGTTTGCATACGAGTGTTCTATCTAAAACGTTTGCGATCACGAGCTACACAAATCCTGCTCGGCACATTTTCCCTTGGCTTCCTGGGGAAGCTGTCGGTTTGCATACGGGTGTTCTATCTAAAATGTTTGCGATGAGTGTTTTATATTTAAAAACCATTGCCCTTTTTTTAAAGAAAATCGTTTGATAAGTCTGTACATTCAGAGAGAAAAATGCAAGTTCATTCAAACCATATCTTTCATTCGGTCACACTGCGAATTTATATTCATATGATCGAGATACAGTATTAAACCCAAAAAAAATTAATTCCGGCGGAGGCGGAGGTGGCGTGCCGTGCCGGCGTTGTCGTTGTCATCCTCCGGGACCCTGTTGTTGAAGTCTTCAAGGCAGCACAGAATGTTCTTCACTTGGAAATCAAACATCATGTCGTCGCGCGATCGACGGGCGGGGCGTGGGAGGACGGCAACTCACGGCGCTGCGAAGTAGCGGTCGACGGTGGCGTCCCATGCCGCTGAGGGGGGGCACGGGCACGGGCGCGGCGGGTGCAGGCAAACGCACGGGGACCAGCGCCACTGTGGGTGCAGGGACGCGCACGGCACGGGGACGGGCGCTGGCATGTACACGAGCTCGCGCGGGTCCGTGGAGACCTCGCTGACGCCCGCGGCTTCCAGCTCTGCGATAGTGCTCAGCGACCAGCCCGTCAATGCTACAGGGATGGTCGCTGGCGCGGGCGCGGGGATGGGAGCTGGGACGGGCGTGGGGGCAGCAACCGCCGCGGCCAGCTCATTCAGGGCCATGTCCATGAGTCCCCATTCCTCCTTATTTTCTATCTCGTCCGGCTCGGAGTCGACTTCACCAAACTGGAAGACTAGCGGCAGATGATCCTTCTGCGCCATAGCGTTGGTGGAGGTCTGCGGGAGGGGAATGGGAGGCGAACAGTAAGGCCGCCCATATTAAACAGCGGCTCGGGCACCATTAATGGAGAGGATGCAAGCAATACGGGCGGCCATGGAAGTCAAAGGGCTCGCTTCCCAGTGAGCATGCGCAGCGTATAGCTCGCACGCTTTCCGGTGAGCCTGCACATTGGAGGACAGCGTGCACGCCTCTCGGTCAACCTGCGCAGCGGACTGCGCTCGCACGCCTCCCGTTCAGTCAAGCAGCTGTCCACACAGCACCTCCTAGCCATTAAAAGAGTGACGCATGGCGTCACGTGAATGGTTAACAGAACACACACGATTTAAATTATACAAAACGTTTGAGATGTTAAAGTGGCAGATTTTGTTTCAAAATGCCTTTGTTGGCTGTTATTCGAGTGCACCTTCTCTCAAAATGGACACGAAAAATACCACAGCATATCGGGTGCCATTCCATGATAGCATGCCAAGTTTCATAAATTTCAGACGAGTTTTGGATTTACTAGAATTTAAAAAAAAGTATCGCAACGTTTTGCCGGCAATCAACAGTGCCCTGGTGTTTCAAATTCATTCTCATTTCTTACATGGGACCTAAGCATGCACCCAAGGACACACATTTGATATGTCAACCCATTTTTCTGCACTGGAGCATGTGCATGTAGTTCAAATTTGAATTATGCACATAAAATGCCTAGAAAACTCAGTTAATGTATAAAAATGTCCAAACGAACCCCGAAATTGCAAATTTTAACACGACACTCCTGTGGCTCTATGTTGCCACTAGGAAAAAAATTGAAAACAGGATGCAACTTCCACGGTTCCTTTTTTATGACATACATATTCATTGTCATATTGCTTTGCATGATCATAGAGCTGACGTAGTATTTGTGGCTCAACCACTGTTCCTCATTATCATACATGTTACGCTAGCATCATTGCACATCATGGTGCACTGCCAGAGGCATATATATATAGTCATATCGTTCTAGTATCGAGTTTTAATATTGAGTTGTAAGTAAATAAAAGTGTGACAGTGATCATTATTAAAGCATTGTCCCAGTGAGGAAAGGATGATGGAGACTATGATTCCCCCACAAGTCGGGATGAGGAACCAGACGAGAAAAGGAGAGGCCAAAAAGAGCCCAACAAAAAATGAGAGAAAAAGAGAGAGGGGGCAATGTTACTATCCTTTTCCACACATGTGCTTCAGAGTAGCACCATGTTTTTCATATAGAGAGTCTCCTATGTTGTCACTTTCATATACTAGTGGGAATTTCCATTATAGAACTTGGCTTGTATATTCCGATGATGGGCTTCCTCAAATGCCCGAGGTCTTCACGAGCAAGCAAGTTAGATGCACACCCACTTAGTTTTCAGTTGAGCTTTCATACACGTATAGCTCTTAGTGCATCTGGTGCATGGCAATCCCTACTCCTCGTATTGACATCAATTGATGGGCATCTCCATACCCCATTGATTAGCCGCGTCGATGTGAGACTTTATTCCTTTTTTACTTCCCATTATTGATCTCTATCACCGCATTCTATTCCACCCATAGTGCCATGTCCATGGCTCACGCTCATGTATTGTTTGAGGTTGAAAAAGTTGAAGCTTTCATACACTTATAGCTCTAGTGCATCCATTGCATGGAAATCCCTACTGCTCACATTGATATTGATTTTAAGGCCTCTCCATTGGCTAATGATCCGCCGAGTTGATGCCTCTCCGTTAAAAGGTCAGTTGTTGTTTTCCGCATGTTTTTAGTTTTACAGAAAATTCCTACCAAACGAATTCCAAACGCTACGAAACGTTTAGACAATTTTTTTTGGACAAGGAGGGACCCTAAAAGCTTGGGGGAGGACCAAAAGCCAGACTAGGAGATGACATGGCAACAGGGCGCTCCCCAGGGGGTGGGCGCGCCCTGATGTCTTGTGAGCCACTCGTGGCTCCGTATGACCTAATTCTAGAGCTATAAATTCCTAAATATTCCAAACCCCCCATAGCGAGACCCGAAACAACTTTTCCACCGCCGCAAGCCTCTGTTATTCTGCGATCTCATCTGAAGGCCTTTTCCGGTAATCTGCCAGAGGGGGAATTGATCACGGATGCCTTCTTCATCAACTTTGCTGCCTCCATGATGATGTGTGAGTAGTTCCCCACAAGACCTAAGTGTCCATAGCAGTAGCTAGATGGTTCTCTCTCTCTCTCTTTGATCTTCAATACAATGTTATCTTCGGAGATTGATTCGATGTAATCTTTTGCGGTGCACTTGTTGGGATCCGATGAATTGTGGGTTTATGATTAGATTGTTCATTGAAAGTATTTGAGTTATTTCTGTACTTTCTTATGTGTGATTACTATAGCTTTGTATTTCTCTCTGATCTATCTTTTTAGTTTGGCCAACTAGATTGATTTATCTTCAGCGGGAGATGTGCTTTGTGGTAGGTTCAATCTTGCGGTGTCCTCACTCTATGACGGGAGGAGTAGCGAGGCACGTATTTGTATTATTGCTACTAAGGGTAAAACGACGGGGTTTAATCATATTGATTGGTTTTATTATGTCTAGATTATGTCATCATACTTCATGCATTACTCTGCCTGTCATGAACTTAATACGTAGAGAGTCAAGCATAGAAGTGCTCTCGAAGTGGAGTAATAGTAGTAGGTGTTAGTAAGTTTAACGGTCTACTTGTCACGGACGTAATGCCTATGTACTAATCATGCCATGAATATATAACATCATAACTATGCGCTTTTCTATCAATTGCCCAATAGTAATTTGTGTACCCACTGTTGCTATGTTCTTGAGAGATATACCTCTAGTGAAAGCTATGGCCCCCGGGTCCATCTAAATCATATTGCTAAAACCCTAAATACCTTGCTGCGATTTATTTACTTTTATTTGGTTTTGCAATTTATAATCTCCCACTATTAGAATTAATCCTTGCAATTAACGAGTACAAGGGTATTGACAACCCTCTTGTCTGTGTTGGGTGCAAGTATTTGTTTGTGTGTGTGTGTGTGTGTGTGTGTGTGTGTGTGTGTGTGTGTGTGTGTGTGTGTGTGTGTGTGTGTGTGTGTGCAGGTACTGCTAAAGGTCGTTTGCGTGGATCACCTATTGGTTCGATAAATCTTGGTTCTTAACTGAGGGAAATACTTTCTACTACTATACTACTTCACCCCTCCTCTTCAGGAAAATCCCAACGCCTATCACAAGTAGCACCCGTGGACGCAGCCTATAAGTGGTCTCTGTTTTACCCCTTGCTGCAACGATCTAGGATGAAGGGAGATAGGCCCTGCCACGTACCTACCCCAGCAACCAGTCGGTTTGCCAGCAGTAATAACCTTCATACAAAATTGGCATATGTTGGATGGTCTAATTCACCCAACATCAAGAAGACTATTAACACAAACATGCAAAGAGGACATTAAATCCTAATACCAAACAATCTATTACACACTAGGGTTCCTCCATATCCCTGATAACTAGGGAAACTACTCACACATAGAGGCAACAAACATCATAATGGTGTTGAAGGTAGACATGAATGTATTACACACGTAACACACAAGATGAGCCACTAGGGTTCCTGATGTTACAACGAGATGGATGTGGATGATGATGATGACAGTGGTGATGATGTTGTATCCCCGTTGTGCTTGGTGGTGAAGATGGTGATCCCTCCCCCTTGCCAAACCCTCCTCTGGATAGTCTCCGGAGGCTCGGATTCTGCCTTTTGGACGAGTTTCTGGTGTCTCCGCACGTCTGATCTCCGATCTGATTCCACGGGGTGGAAATAGTGGATGAGGCGGCTCCTGTGGCATGCCATATGACTGCCCATACAAGCGAGCACGCTCATATAGTAGGGCATCTTTTGCTTTGGAGCTGCCGCAGGCGCTCCTCCTTTGGCCCCTTTGCTTTATTTTTTATCGTGGTTGACTATCACATTAAATAATGTGATTCCACCATAATTTCATGAGATTCCTTTCATAAGACTTCATTTGCTCCAAAATATGGTACCCGTGGAATAACGACAAAAGGTAGTGCACGAACGCAGTAAAATTCCACATAGCCTACCTTGTAGGAACAAAATTATTAACATAATTATCACATAAGTTGGACTCATCATGGCTGCTCCAAGGCAAAAGGATTAGGGTTGGAGGAGGAAGAAGGGTGCCTTTTATAGTGTTTTCAATCTTATAGCCGTTGGACCCCGTGCGCACGTGCTAAGTTGGCCCCGGCGTGTCCAAGGGCAAAAACACTACCCCTTGTGCACGGGGTCAAAGGCCCCATGCGCACGGGGTGTCCAGAGATTCTGGGCATATTCCATGGGCACTAAGATGGTATAGAGATGATGAATGAAAGGCTCCCTTTTTGGTGATAGGTGTAGAAAGGCAAGTGTTTAGTTTCAGAGTGTTCCCACACCGTAATTCTCCCGCCTTTACCCCTCTTGATAGTGTGGTTGCCCTACGACTCAAATCAAATCAAAATAAAACCTTCGAGTAGCCGGAAAACATAACCTTTGATCTTTTTGAAGTGGGGGGGGGGGATCAACCATCTCAACCAAAACATCCAAGGAACCAAACACCTGAGATAAACCTTAGCGACTTTCATTAATTCCACTAACCACACTGTCATCATACCGAAATACCATTTAGAAATAAATGAACTTTCAATAGTGTCTAGTGTTATCATCACCTTCTCTAATATATGTTTCTTTACATTTTTTCACCCATTTCAGTGGCTAAAGATGTAGTAATGTGGAAACGAGAATGTACAGGGAAAGCAACACACTCATGATGTTGCACAAGAGGAGCATTCGAGCATACATTGTGATCACTACCATTTTAGGAAACTACTATGGAGCAAACATTCTAAATAACGTCCCTAATAGCGTGACGACAATGCGAGTGTACAATCACCTGGTGTTGCAGCATGGATGAGATCACTATGATATCATGGGTGCGTGGATGTTGTTTTCGGCCATTGAGCAATAACGCGCTGCACCAGTGCACTTCTTTAAGAAAAATTGACACCGGTAAATATGCAGGTAAAAATATGATACACAAATGTGGTTTAACAACTGTGTAAGTCGTACATGAGAAATTCCATATTTTTTGCATTTTAGTTTGTTGATGGCCATTCGGCGGTGACACACTCAACCCAACTGTCCATGCGCATGTCGACAATGTCGTTGATGTGTTTCCTACCCCTCCACCAACCCGCCTCATTATATCTGCCTCTCCCCTCCTCATCTCTCTCGCGTTTCTCCACCTACCCAGACCCTTTCTCCACCAGATCTGACGGCCTCATGGCTAGGTTCGGGTATTCCTCAAGGGGACGGAGGCACTGTCGAGCTCCTCTCATGGCTTTCCTCGGCATAGTCGTCGTCATGATCTTCCTTTATGACGAACTCTGCTCGGTTCATCCCGGAGGTGCCCTTCAAAATAACCCCCCTTCCTATTCATTGCATTCCCTAGAGATTTTCTCTCCTTTCGGTTCTTGGCACCGCGGTGGTCCCAGGCCCTCAACTAAGGTCTGCATCTGGGATCCCACTAGTTCGAAGCCCCTTCCATATCCCTTAGTCTCCTGCCAGGCTCTCCCCATCCCATTTTCGGAGACACAAGAGATCTTCTTTATACGAAGATCTGGCGCTTCAGTTTTGGTTTCAAGGAAACTGAAGCAGGCAGTCGTGGAACCGCTGCATGCGCTATCTTCAATGGATTGGTGTCGATTCTCTTCACTCGAGTCGGGGAATGTATCATGCCCCATCTTCTGCTCTGGCTTGAGTGGAGTCTCATCCGAAATCCCGTGTGTGTCCAGAGGCAGCCATCCCTCTCAACCTCCTTCACCGGAAGCATACATCGTGGTCTTTGGATCCAGATCTTCGCCAAGTAGGTCTTCGTCGTTGGTTGATATTCCAGAGTTATGCCACCAACCATACAAGGGGCTTATTTCTCTCCTACTTATGATGCTCTCCATGATCCTCGTTATCGACGAGCTCGTGCCCTTCCTTGTCCAGAGGCTATCAGATGAAGTTGTCGTTGTCCTCTTTTCAGCGGGCGGCCATCATCTTCATCACCGGCGTTCAGCTATGGGGCCCATATGATTGCGGACTCTCCCTGCATGGCTAAGTGCCACAAGTTATCTGGTGCGTTGTTGTAATTTGCCTCCTGGTGTGTATGGTATTTACTTCTTGTAAATTAAGAATAATGGAAGACCTTTCATTTCCAAAAAAAATAAAATCCCATCGTTTATCTTTTCCACCAGTCATTGATGAGGTTCCAGCTGCCCTACCTTTTATCGACTTACCAAATAAAATTATATTTTTCTGTAAGCCAATAAATGATTACCAAATAGGTTTTTATTACAAAATAAAATATTTTTTATACTACCACATTAATATCGACAGATAATCATGGGCTAGCGTATTAAAATATTTATACCCCGTTGTCACGCAAAGTTTTTTTTCTTTTTTGGGGATGCACGCAAAGTATATATCTTTTTTATAAAGAAGAAAAAACGGGTTTACTTCACGCAAAGTTTTTTTTCTTTTTTCGAGATGCACGCAAAGTATATATCTTTTTATAAAGAAGAAAAAACGTGTTTACTACCGCTTATTTCCCCCGCGGGTCATTGACGAGGTTCCAGCTGGCACGGACACGCGGACGCCGTCCGCTTGCATCCCTAGCAGAGGTGACACGCGGCGCATGCTCCATAAGGCAAGCCCCGCAGGTAACATAGGTGCGGGATCACGAGGCCGCCCCACAGCCGTCCATCTGATCCGTAGGGAGGAAGTTTCCGCTTCCGCAAGGTGCCACTGCCAGTCGATGCGTACTAGCCACGGCCAGGGCAGTACACTGAATGCCGATGCAGCTTGCCAAAAAAACGGTGCGTCGCCAGGCTGTGAGCCGCGGTGCAAAAGTGGCGCCTTGCGAGGCCCAGGCGAGCTCACCAAAGAAAGCAAGGCAAGGAACCGGGCCGGACGGGCGGGCGGGCGATCGAACACGCGCACCGCGCACGCACGCACGAGCCACCGGCACCGTCCCAACGGACGGCGATTAAAGGCCACCCTTAAAAGCGCGTCGTCTCCCACCGCTCCCTCCCTCGCGATTCGATCCATCACCACCGTCTCGACCGAACCATTTCCGTCGGCGGCGCTGCTTGCGCTTCTAGCACGGCGGACGTCCCCAGCGCGAGCGAGCAGGTAGAGGTAAGCATGGAGCGCATTGGCGAGGCTCACCAGGTGCACCAGCTGCAGCAGGTCCAGCAGCAGCAGCAGCAGGGGGTGGCGGCGGCGGCGTCGTTCGGCGTGGTCGAGCACTCCGTGGTGGCGGCGGCGGCGGGGGCCAAGCCGAGGGCGCCGGGGCTGCCGCCGACGCCGCCCGCGTCCTTCGCCGGGCAGCGGGGTGGTGGCAGCGACGTGTGCATGGAGGACTCTTCGGGGGCGGCGGGGCGCAAGCAGGTCGTGCCGGCGCACCGCCGGTCCCGCAGCGAGGTGCCGTTCGCGGGCTACTTCCCTCCGCCGACGCAGCAGCTGCCGCAGCCCAAGGCGGAGGCCGGCGGCTGGGGCGACGGCAGCGGCGGCGACGACCTCTTCAACTCGTACCTGAACCTGGAGGGGATGGACGTGCTCAACTCCTCGTCGCCCGACAGCAGCGCCAAGGCCGACAGCAGCGAGAACGGCGACTCCGAGGAGTGCGCCGCGTGGGGCGGCGCGGGCGTCAAGAGGAGCGCCGCCGGGGAGCCGGCCATGGCCGGGCGGCACGCCCGGAGCCTGTCCGTGGACAGCCTCATGGGGCGGCTCAACTTCGCCTCCCCCGGCGGCGCCGCCAACGGCGCGAGCGGCATGTTCAGCCTGGAGTTCGGCAGCGGCGAGTTCTCCCCCGCCGAGATGAAGAAGATCATGGCCGACGAGAAGCTGGCCGAGATGGCCCTCGCCGACCCCAAGCGCGTCAAGAGGTACGTAATCCATTCGAACATCGCCTCAATCAATCAATCGATCAAGATCGCGAATCCTTGCTAAAGCTTCGCCATTGATGATCGGCGATTGCTTCTTGCCTAAAATGTGCTGTGGATTATGGAATTGAGATCGAGTTTGGAACTGGATTGTGCGCAGGGTGCTGGCGAACCGGCAGTCGGCGGCGCGGTCCAAGGAGCGCAAGATGCGGTACATCGTGGAGCTGGAGCAGAAGGTGCAGATCCTGCAGACGGAGGCCACCACGCTCGCCGCGCAGATCAATCTCCTGCAGGTATCTTCTTCCTCCTCTGGACCTCGTGCAACATCCATCCATCCATCCATCCATTTTTAATCTCATTGATTGAAATTCAGTTAACTGATCGTTCGAATTCGATGGCGCAGCGCGACTCGTCGGCGGTGGCGACCCAGAACAACGAGCTGAGGTTCCGGCTGCAGGCCATGGAACAGCAGGCGCAGCTCCGCGATGGTACGTCGCGTTCCCTTCAACCACCCACCCTTGTCGTGCGTGCTCGATCTGCTCGTCAACGTCCGACCCATCCATGGATGTGCTTGGCACTAGGCTAGATAGTCCTTATCGTATCACGGCTCCTGACGTTGACATGTTTACTTGTCTGTCCTAGTCGTACGTGTGCTCTGCTCACGACCCCGGCTCTGAATTCTCTAATTCTCCCTCGGTAGGTACGCAGGTAGCTCGCTCCATACCGGTAGTCGTTTTTTTTTTTTTTTTGCGGGACCATACCGGTAGTCGTTGCCATGTACTTATTCCATTACGCTAGCAGCAGCAGCACGGATGTGCTTAGCACTTGCCAATGATCAAGAACCAAGATTTGCTTCTGTTTTTAAATTGACTCTGCGGCTAGAATATGGTGCTTTCTCTCAAGATGCTCTGAAGTTGCTAGCATGTATAGGAAGGAGTGCACGTACATGAGTACTACAACTATAATAGATTGATTTGGACTACAGAGTCTTCATTCATAATTTTGCAAGTTTCTTTAACCTCTCGGGTGGCATGTGCTGGCTTATTAGTCCGAGTCCACGTACCTCCAGAGTCTTCATTCATCATTTTGCAAGTGTTTCTTTAAGCTCATGGTTCTGACATTCGGTTCTTCTCCTTGTGTGCTTGAGCAGCTCTGAACGAGGCGCTGACAGGCGAGGTCCAGCGCCTCAAGATCGCGACGGTCGAGCTCGGCATCGGCGACTCCTGCTCCTCCAACGGCATGGCCCAGCTGCACAACCACATGTTCCAGCACCAGCAGCAGCAGGCTACACCCATACCCTTCTACCAACTGCAGCATGAACAACAGCAGCAGCAGAACGGCACAGCCAACAAGCATGAATCAAGAGAGTGATGGCAGAGGCATTTATTTGGGCTAGAGAAGAAACATTGCAGATTGCAGACACCAAAGGAAAACTTTGGTTTAGAGTTGAACTGTGAATTCATATGGTTTTATTGACTCTTTTGTTTTAATGTCGTTAATAATCGTTGTAAGTTTTTCCAGGCGATGAGCCCTGCCTGTACTTTCTTTTTTCCTTCTTATTATGTTCATTGATTCTGTGGATATGTTACCTTTCAGTCACCAAAACTGGTGGAGCAGTAGTTGATTAATAACATATTCTTTTGTAGTATTATTAGTTTCTATTTGTTGGGTATTTTCTGCAGCTTCGTCGGTTGGGGATACACCTAACATCTTTGTTCCTAAATATATTTAGACGTTTTGGCAGTTTAATTTAAACTGCCAAAACATCTTACATTTAGAAACAACGGTAGTACAAACTAAGAATGCGGTAAGCATGACAATTTTATTTTGAGGGGTGTGGCTAGACAAGGTCCGTCTTCTTTAACTAATCTCGCCTAGGCCTTTGGTACTTCTCGAAGAGGTGACGCATCCGTGCATGAATCAAAATCATATATTCCGTTCTATTTTTAGTCAAGTGATTTAAGAGCTAGAGATCTTTGGAAATCCCCTACTCCTTTTAGAGTGAATGCGTGAATCAGAGATGGTTCTAAATATGTCTTACGTAATCTCACGAACTGAAAAGGCTATCAATCACACATTCAGCTTGTTCAGGGAGCCAGCAATCCCTCACCTTAACCAAGCCTGACATAACATGTAAGAAAAGAAAAAGAAATATCTAAAAAGAAATGTTTGCACAGATCCCAATGTAAGATCTCATGAATACAGCATCGACTGAGGCATAACCAAGTCTCAGTCGACTGTATTTTGAAATCGCACGCTATTTCACTTATATTTATTGTTATCCAATTCCTACAGCTATAGTATCTTCAGATAAATACCCATGGGTTTTGTAGGTACTCCCTCCATTTTTATTTACTTCACATATTAGCTTTGACTAAAATAGTGATCTAAACGCTCTTATATTTCTTTACAGAGGGAGTAGAAAACAATATGAACATTTACAATAACCAACGTATATGGTGTGAAAATGTATTCAATGATGAATCTAATGGTATTGATTTGGTGGTGTATATGTTAATATATTTTTCTACAAACTTGATAAAGTTTATAAAGTTTGACTATAGACAAAAGTTAATATGCAAAGTAAATAAAAATGGAGGGGGTACATACATATAACTACTTAACTGGAGTAATAACAATTGCCATAATGTTCCATTTTAGGAAGACAGAGAACTAATGCCATGGCAATGCCAAGAACTAGATATTTCAGATTGGACTAGTGATACAAAGAAGTTGGAAGCACAAGGAGACACAACGATTAAAAGTTCATACCCCGACTCTGAAGGGTGCAGAAACTTAAAAATCAACATATATACGAGGAAAATCAGTTGTTTTTAGGCTTAACCCACAGAATCCTCAACCATGGCTTCACTGTCAATATCTGCATCCCCGGCCTCACTACCGTCCCGAGTCTCAGCATCAGACTCGCTATCTTCAACAAAGTTTCCTGGGAGCTTCTTTTCAGGATCAAGAAGTCCAATCATATGATTAATAGCTCGACGACCATCGGCATTAGTCTGGCTACCAGCTGAGTGGCCATCAGAGTTAACCAAACTGGTCAGAGCATCAGCTGCTGTTCTTTCTCCTGCGTCATCATCGTGTCCTTCAGAGGGGTCACCACCCACGTCTTCCGAGCAGCACGGAGACTCATTCTCCCCATTGACAGACAGTCCTGTTTCCACTGCCCAGCTACCGGCAACTTCTGAGGCCAACAGATCAGCTGTGCGAATAGTTCCATCCTGCGTGTCATCAGGTTTGCTCAAAGAGCAGTCGCCCTCACGTTTCCCTTCAGAACACTGACCAATGCCATCTTTGAGGGTTAGGGATTGTTGTTCCTCATTAACTAGTTGCTGCCCTCCATCTTTTGGAATCAAGTTAGATTCCTCGGTTTCTTGTTGTGCCTGCATTTCATCCTCTAGCTGCAAAGTCTCTCCCCCCATAACGCTGTTAATGGAATTATGATCATTGCAGCCAACATTGCCGATTTGGCTTTCCGTCTCCAGAACTTGCTCGGTCTCTTGCTCAGGAGCTGTAGCAGTGTGATCACCATGAGAATCAGATCCGATTTTCTCTACTGTCCTGTCTGGACTAGTGCACTCTAAGTCTTGAGTGCCCCCTTCAATTCTGGTACCACCATCCTGCTGCTCGGTCATATCAGCATCTTCATCGGTGGAACTATGTTCACTTGCTTGGGTATTCTCTGCTGAAGCACCCGAAGCTTCCAACGTATCTTTTGCGTAGTCTGCTGGCTTTACACGGGCATCATCGGTGTTCACATTTGCTACTGGTACTTCATTGAGATCAAGACCCAGCAAGGTGCTCTCATAGTTCTCTTCGTCCTCTAAAGTTCTCTGCATAGCCTTAAGCTGTTCCTGCTGTTTTGCAAATAGAGAAGAGATCTCTTCCGTGGTTGAATAGAAAGCACGCAGTTGGGTCTCTCTGCAATAAGCAACAGAGGAAAGGAAGGCATTGCATAAAAAGTTAGTTCCACAAACTTGGACTCACATTGCTTATATATGATGCCCAAATAGATGCTTACCGTAAAATAACTCTTTCTCTGGCCCCTTGATACCTACGTTTTTCAATTGATAGATCTCTCATTGTAGCAGCTACTTCAAGTTCAAGAGATGAGACCTTTGCCCATGCTTCTTCCCGAGCAGCCTGCTAACGAAGCACATGTATTATCAGATTGTAAGTAAAGGAGTGTAGCCCCTCAAAGGATGGATGGTACATGGAATAGAATAAACTTCTGCTGTTTGAAATATATGATACAACTTCGAACCCATGAACAACCAGAGTCAATAGCACAACAGAAAAGGAACCCTGATCTTATGAAGAAAGCAAAGGAAGACCAATATAATTTGCTGATGTGATGAAACATCAGAGAAACAGAAAGAGTCCAATTATGTGACTGGAACATTTTTCTACCTTCTCATTTTCAAGTTCTTTCTTGAGCTTTCGCAGTTCAGTTTCCAGATTATCAGATTTCTGCAATTGCAACAGCAAAAAAAGAAAAATTTATACGACACTGAAGTACAAAAGATAAAAATACTTTTCACGGATGTAAGTTGAACAAAGTTTAACATGTGCGGAACCTCATGATACCTTTTGACTTTTAGCAGACACAAGCTGCTCATCCTGGAGTTGAGTTTCCAGTTCTCGCACTTTTTTCTCAGATGTTACAAGGCTTTCACGAGAGTCTTCCTGCATGAGAATGCAGCAGTTGAAGTACAGCAACGGAATGACATTACTTAAGATGAATAACTGCAACCAAAATAATTGTGCATACCAGCTTGGACCTTAATGTTTCCACGAGCAAACGGGTGTCTTTTTCCGATTCCTGAAAAATAATGAAACTCTATTTTTAGTATATGATATCACGAACATGAATTAGTCACCTGACTAGAATTGGAAATAGATTAAACCTGAAGCTTGATGATAAACTCTTTCTGTTCCTTTTGTTGTTTAAGGTAAGCCTCTGTCTGTCTTTTCATTTCGTCTTGAGCCTCTGCTTGTACTTTATGCAGTGCAGATTTAAGGTCTTCTGCAGCCTTATCACGCTCCTCTATTCTTAAGTTTCTCTCCTCACTTAGCTGCTCCTCAAGCTCACATATATTTGCCTTCTGGCTGAAAACATTTCAACTTTATATAAGTGATGCTAGTACCGGAGTTCATACATGGCAAAAACTATTTAATTTATTTTCATAAGGTTAACCTTTCATCCCTGGAGCAAAAAAAGTGCAGTATGAAAACTTAGATTTGGCCTGTTCAGAACGCATTACACAGCTTATTTGTAGGGAATATAGCAATTCCTCTAGAATTCCTATCAAAATCATGATTCCGACCCAGGAACTTCTCACAGATTATGGAATCCATGCACCCTTATGATATAGAAAGTTACGAGCAAAATCCTCTGTATTGTGGTAATGCAAAAAATCAATCCAACAGCTATGAAGCTTACCTTTGAATTATCTCATCAGCATCAACACGTGATTGCTTTGATGCACTAAGCCTCTCATCCAGATCTTTTATGGAATTCTGTAACTCTGTATTTAATGTACTAAGAGTGTCTAGTTGTTTCTGTTTCCCCTCTAGTGCTAGCTGAAGAGATTTAGTTTGCTCAAGATAAGAACTTGATGTACTTTCTTTGAACTCCTTCAGTTCCTGCATCATCAGATTTACACCAAAAATTTGGTTACAGGTAAGGGCAGTCATGAGTATAATTTCATAATCATATAGTTGCTGAAAACAGATGGACAATTTTAATCGAAAAGGGAACGAAATGTCTGCATTTGAAATCAGAATACATACAAGTGTATTACATCAACAAGGCAATAAATATAAAAAAACAACTTGGCAACACCAACAATCTTTCTTGCACTAGAATATGCAAGATCATTATTGGCTTATTACGTTGACTGAAGAAAAAGTAGAAATAACCCTGTGATATGCAGTACACTCATATATCTTCCAAAACCATAAGCAAGTAATTATTTATGTTTGTAGATACCTTCTCATGCTGCTCTTCGGCTGTTTTGCTTGCAGTTCTCAATGTCTCAATTGTCACAACATGTGCCTCGAGTTGTTCCCTGAGCTCCTGCATGGATTTTAGCTTATAATAAGATTATGGAGATACAAGGGCGATTAACTATTGCCATCTTGAAGGAGCCAACTTACTGCATTAGATTTTTCTAGTCTTCGAACATCATCTAGTGAAACAGGACCATCAGATGAACCAATGCCCAGACCCTTTAGCCTCTTGCTTTCAGAACCCATCTCCCCTTTAGGATCAAATATAAATGGACAGACGTATCTCAGAACATGCGGTGTAGTTGCGAAATGTGATGAGCAAATCATAAGACAACATATTCACACTCTTACCTGATTTTCTTTTAAGTATGGTATTACCATTCCCTACGCAGCTGACTGCATTAACTTCCCGATAGACAAATGCATAGGAGGCATCTGTAAAATCAATATACAAGTTAAATGGGCACCAACAGGTAAATCACTTCTATAAAATTAAAAGAGTTAGCGTTCATGCAAGCAAGAAGCATGACAGTGGCAACATAATAAAGTGCACAGAAGTAAATAAGGAGGGAACGGGCACAAAATGTGAGGAAACACTAGAACTGCTTATAGAGAACAGCAAGCCAGGTAGCACAGACCAGGTACAGACCAATGGATACCATACCCAAAAAACCAACAAGGATCGGACTAGTAAAGGCAGAATAAGCAGAGTATTTTACCGTGATGAGGAGGTGTGGTAAATGATATGATGTCCCCATGATTAAGCTTTGTCGGAGGTGAACGTTTCATAAACTTATTCCAGTTGACGTACGTGCCATTCGTGCTGCACAGCTACAGCAAGTTAATTTAAGAAAAGGAAATTATTATTATTAGATAGAGCAAGATCCAGAAGGAAAAGAAACCTCGAGTCCTTGAGGTAAACAGGCACAGGCTCATCACGCTGCAGCTCCCCTATCACAATGTCCTTATATATCTTGCAATGATTCCCGCTGACTGACACAGCAGAAATCCTAAAGCGAGGGTTCTCGACCGTGCGGCCTAGAATGTGCTCGTCAGCACTCAAAAGAATGTTCATCCCCTTCAGTATGGAGAAAAATAAAAGATTCCAATCAGCAAATTCATGCCTCCTTATTACAATGGTGGTATGCATAACACAAGTAAAGGCCACCATGCCTCAACTCACAACCATTGACTAATCAACAACATATTGATGCGTTTCTGCCAAGAAAGTTTCTTGAAGGTTACATAGTTATATACTCCGTGAAAGTGTGAAATCTTGTTTTGCACTGACAGTTAGACCAAGCTGGCTGTTCGCCACACAAACAGCTTACAAGCAGAACCAAAGCTGCTAGGCCATTATTGTACTGGTATCAACAATTAAGCAGATAAATTTATCAGGGCCAGAGATGCCAGGTAAATTCTTCACAGGTAAAGAGTACAAATGTACAATGCTTGTCTCTGTCTATTATCCATAAAACAGATTAATCAGCAATGCAGACAGGAACATGACACAGGGACTGGAATGCCGAGTACCCCACCAAGAAAAAAGACGAAAGATTGGGTTTTAGGTCTAGGGTTTAAGAAGGGGAGGGAGTGGACCTCGGAGCGGAGGCGGGCCTTCTTGGAGATGGCGGTGAGGACGGCCCAGACGCCGGGCTCCGGGTTCTGCACGGGCTGGTCGGCGAACTTGAGCGCGACGGCGCGCATCTCGTCGGCGCCCACCGGCGAGGGCTTGGGCGGGGTCGGCGCGGAGCAGGAGACGGGCGACTCGGCCTTGGAAGCCATCTTCGGCGTCACCAGCATATCAGGCGCGCGCGGGGGGCGCGGCCGGCCGGCGGCGGAAGGGGCCGGGCGGGATAGCGGGGAGGGGAGGGGGAGGGCGGCGGCGCGAGTGGGGTGGTGGCAGTTGGTGGGCGCGGGACCGACGGCGGAACCCCTCGGCGTGGGGGCCGCGTGGCGTGGTGTTGGGCTGTTGGGGTGCCTCGGACTCGGGAAGGGGGAGGGAGGGGGCGCAGAGGGTTAAGATTTGCGCGGGTGAAGATTAAGATTAGTTGAGAAGATTTGCGGGAAGATGATGGTGACTGCGTTGTGTTTGAGAAGGAACCGAACTGATTGGGACACACGGCGCGTTTGGCAACTCGAAATGGCGATTTAGTAATTAGTAGAGACATTGCTTTAACAAAAATACCTCCGTTCCTAAATATAAGTCTTTTTACATATTCCAATAAGAATTACATATGGATGTATATAGACATATTTTAAAGTGTACATTCACTCATTTTACTCTGTATGTAGTCCGCATTGAAATCTCTAACAAATTTATATTTAGGAACGGAGGGAGTAGTAATTAGTAGAGACATTAAAACTGCGCAACTTTTCATCTCAGGTCGGTAGCATTCACAGCCATCGGATTTTCGGTGTTAGGACATTTTCGGCCGTCCGATCAAACTCTATTGCGACACCTTTTTTTTTGCAAGGGGGGATAGGTAGCTGCTCCCACAACAAAATTGGAGGTGTCTGGTTGATTGGGTCCTCGCTCGCACGAAGCCCTGCGTGGGCTGAATGTCTTGCTTTTCCACAAGAAAAATCGCAGACCATGCAGCAAAGCGAAGAAAGTTGCCCCTTCCCCTCACCCACCTCTCGTCTCTCTCCCACGATGTGTGCGATCGTCGCCGCCGCAACTCCGCCAATGCCAGGCCCGCTGCTCATCCGGTTATCCCCATCATCGCACCATGATTTACGCTCTGGCGGAAACGATGGTGACCTAGGCGCTCCCCTCCCAGACAAGACCTCCTCCTCGACCTCTCCTTATCTGTACCGACCGACGAACATGTGGTCGCCATCACGAAGCTTAAGCCGGCGAGATCCTGTAGTTATCCACAAGCGCACATGGTTGCACCTTTGTGGCCTCGATTCCCTGTACCGCCATGACACCCACCACCTCGAGGTCTTCATGCCTCACACAAGATGACAGATGGTGGTCCCCCTTGAAGGCCCCTTGGGTGGTTTGATCCGTCACCTCGACTCCTCTCCATCGCATCATATTGTTGAATTTGAGACTTAAGGTCAGGTTGGATTTGTGGGTTGGTTTAGAAACTCACGTTTTTCAAGAAGGCATGTACCAAAGTGTATGCTTTCATTCTATAAGTTGGATACCTTCTCATTGGCGTCGCCTTTGGAGACCCTTATGACGCCCTTGACTCAATCGTACACTAATTATACACGCAAACGTGTACGATCAAGCACAGGGACTCACGGGAAGATATCACAACACAACTCTAACACAATTTAAACGGAGGTCCACAATATTACAGACCAGGGATCCGAAGATCCGAATACATAAGTCAGTCATACAAATATTATCTGAGTACAGACATAGTTAGACAAGTTTTTCCTTAAGAAGGCTAGCACAAACAGCGACACTAGATCGAAAGGCGTTGGCCTCCTGCCTGGGAGCCTCCGATCCTACTCCTGGTCGGCTGGCTCGATCCAGTAGTAAGTACCCTCTGGACCCTCCTGGTAGTACGCTCCGGTGGTGGCATCTGACTCCTGGACTCCATCATCTGATGTATCATCAAGGTGGGGTATGGGAAAAAGAGAAAGTAAAGCAACCGTGAGTACTCATCCGAAGTACTCAGCAAGCAAGGATCTATACTACATATGCAACATTATCAATGGAGAAAGGCTGTTTAAGTGGACTGGGCTGCAGAAATGCCAGAATAGAGAGAAGGCCTAGTCCTATCGAAGACTAGCATCTTCAAACATCTTCACAAGGCCATCATCTTGCAGCAGTAGAAGAGAGTAGAATAGCATTTTATTTAGCAAACATGTTGAAGTACAGCTTAAAGATCCTTCCTCGACTCCCAAGCGAGAAAGCGATCCCGAAGCTTCAATTAAGTAACAAGTATCCAGTTTAAGTAGTAGATCGGGATACACAAACTGAGCGTCCTTTACCGTAGGACCGGCTATCGATAGAAAATTCATCCCTGCAGGGGTGCACTACTGTTACCCAACACGCTCGATCAACTCTGGTCGGACACACTTGCTAGGTAATGCCCGTCCTCGGAAGATCAACACGAAGCAACGCTCTACCTAGGCTCGGCAGATAGGTCAGCACGCCGGACTAACCTATGCACCCAGAGGTCTTGGGCCATCGCCCTGGGCACCCTGCGCGTTGCGAGACTGGCCGGGGTGCAGGCGCGACACTGAACTCGTCAGTGAAGTATCCAGCCCAATCCCGACAATCAGCCCGCACGGTGAATCGTGACGTCAGACGAGCTTTCGGGAGAAACGTACTTCGCAGAGGGTCCCATAACCATTATCCCGCGTGGTGGTAGTGCGTATAGGGCACGTCGACCCACTCAGATCACACACCCAAATCCAATAGGCTCAATTAGTATCACGCGGAGACAATCAGAGTCTCTGATGCTCCGCCATAATGTCACACTCGAGTGCCCTTCCGGCACACCCGACATCATAGATCCCCAGCGGGTACCCACCAGGGTGGACCCGCCTGTAACAAGGGTCAAAGTAACCGTGTGGTCATAACATCAAGGGGGAAACCCGAGGAATCACCCTCGGCGGATTCCACTCGACGAAATCATCAGGGTGAACGTATGAGGTATCACCCTCGAGGTTCACACTAAGGGGGTCGCACGACAGAGTCGTATCGGAAGTGGAGAAGGAGGAATCACCCTCGATGACCACGACCGAACAGCTACACTGCAGAGTATTCATCAGGAGTGCGTTACAAGGTATCACCCTCGGCACTCGATAGTTACTACACAGAGTCGTACAACTAAGGGGGTGTGAAGTGAGGTGTCGGTCTCTGGTCGACGATCACGTTGATCGAGTCATCGATGATCAAGCAGGGGCAACAAGGATAAGGTGGTGGGGTTCACTGATGGTTCATTCCAATCTAAACTAAACAGTTTATCATAGGCAGGTAAGGTAGAAATGAACAGGTTACAACAGCAGGCTATGCATCAGAATAGGAGCATACATTAACAGTAGCAAAATCTAATGCAAGCAGGAGAATAGAATGGGCGATATCTGGATGCTCAAGGGGGGGGGCTTGCCTGGTTGCTCTGGTAAGAGAGAGGGGTCGTCAACGGGCTGCTCGTCGGTAGTGTAGTCGTGCCCAGGTGCAGCGTCGTCGGTCTCGGCGTCTATCGAGAGAGAGAAGGAGGGGGAGAGAAACAATAAATTCACGGCAATAATGCAAACAATATATATGACATGCCTAAATGATATGCCGGGGTGTTCTACTGCCTAACTAAATGATTTAGTTAATTTAGGAATTTATTCGGATTTATTTAATTAAAGTTGGGCACTATTCATTTATCGAACTCGGTCTAAAAGTTCAATGTTCTTATAGCTAGAGGCATCTGACGGGAATACGGAGGGCGTATTCGGATTCGTATCGGAATTCTGAGCAAGTTTCATGTATAAAGTATTTTCATCGGAGTTACGGATTATTTAATATGATTTTCTAAAGTTTTTATTAATTTCTGCAATTTATTTAATTACTTAAAATAAACATTATCCGAAACAGTGTTATGCTGACATCATCATGATGTCAGCATGACATCAGCAGGCGTCCTGACACGTGGGTCCCACATGTCATAGACTGGTTAGGTTAATTAGGGTTAACTAATTAATTAACATTTAATTAAACTAATTAATTAAATTAAATTAATCTAAACAGGATTAATTAACTTAATTAATTAACTAATTATTTATTTATTTTAATTATTTTTATTTTTTATTTTTATTTCTAATTCCATTTTTTTTCGTTTTAGGGCGTGGGCCCGTTCGTCAGCGTCACAGGGGGGTGCGCCCACCGGGCAGTGGCCCATCGGGGGTGCGCGGGCGCGGGCGTGCGGGTGGCGGGGCGCGGGCTAACGGGCCACGGGCGCGTGCGCGCGGCGCGGCGACGGGCAGGCGCGGGCGAGGCGGAGCCAGGGGGCAGGGCGGCGACGCGGCAACCGCAGGCGAGCGCGTGTGTGCGGGTGCGGGGCGGCGCGAGCAGCAGGCAGCAGTGAGCGCAGCCGCAGCGGCGAGCAGCGGCGCGGGCGAGCGCGGCGAGCAGCAGCAGCAGAGCGGGCGCGAGCGCGTCGGAGGGCGAGCGCGATGCGCGCGCGCGTGAGGCCAGGTGCGGCGGGGGCGCGGCTGGGCGCGCCGGAGCGCGAGCGGGGCGGCGGGAGGCGGTGGCGACAGAGAGAGGGCAGAGGCGGGCGAGCTCACATTCAAGGAGAGGAGGGGGGCAGCGAGGCTCGGGGAGGCCGGTGAGGGAGAGTTGGAGGCGAGCAGTCCGGCGGGGAGGTCCGGTGGCGGCGACGGGGCGCGGCGTCGAGCGGCGTCGGCCTGATCTAGGAATGGATCGAGGGGAGCGAGGGGGGGGGAGTGTCGGTGGGTGGGGGGTTAGGGTTCGGTGGTCCAGGCGATAAGGGGGTGGGGTGGGCCGGTCGGGCCGGCTGGGCTGAGGCCCAGTTAGGCCGGGGTTTTTCCCTTTTTCTTTTTCTCTGTTTTCTTTTCTTTTGTCTTTTGTCTTTTTATTTATTCACAACTCCTGTTTAGTAAATTGTTAGGCCTCAAAATGATTTTTGTAGAACATGGCAATTGTTCCAATAAATACTAGGCATCCTCTACCACTGTCAAAAATTAGTTTGGAGGCAACTGGAGTTCACACAATTTTTATAACAATTAAAACGCATTAATCCTTGCTGTTTTGATAATGTTTGAGCCACCTAATTATTTTATTAATTGTTGGTTACAATTTTAGATTAGCCTCTGCAATATTTGTTATTTATTGAACATTTTAGTTTTTATGTTGAACAACTTTTATTTTCCACTTTCATTTAAATTTGAATTCGACTTAGGAGTTGAAATGCAATATGATGCTAATGATGATTATGCACTATTAGGCTTGCTGACATGTCATTATCAAAAGTGATTACTGTAGCTAATGACAGGGGGTGTTACAATTCTCCTCATCTATCAAGAATTCTCGTCCCGAGAATTAAGAGGAAGACTAAAAGAAAGCGGGGTATTCTTCGCGAAGACGATCCTCGCGTTCCCAGGTGGCCTCATCTTTAGAATGATTCGACCACTGAACCTTGAGGAATTTGATTGACTTTTGACAAGTCCGACGTTCAGCTTCATCAAGAACACGGATGGGATATTCTGGATAAGACAGATCTTCCCGTAATTCAAGCACTTCGTGATCCACAGCTCGAATAGGATCCTTGAAGCAGCGACGGAGTTGGGATACATGAAAGACATCATGTACTTGAGAAAGATTTGGCGGCAACTGCAATTGATATGCCACTTCTCCTCGACGGGCAAGAATACGGAACGGGCCAATGTAACGAGGAGCTAACTTGCCTTTGATCCCAAACCTATGAGTGCCTTTCAACGGAGTGAAGCGGAGGTAAGCTTGCTCGCCAGGTTGATAGACTATTTCCTGGTGCTTTCGGTCATAGTTGCTTTTCTGACGAGACTGAGCAGTTTTCAAATGTTCACGGACAATGCGGACTTGGTCTTCTGCTTGCTAAATAATGTCCGGTCCGACGAGTGAGCGTTCCCCAGTTTCTGACCAATTCAGAGGGGTTCGACACTTACGACCGCATAGAACTTCAAACGGTGCCATCTTCAAACTAGCCTGATAGCTATTGTTGTAAGAGAATTTGGCATACGGGAGAGATTCCTCCCATTTCTTACCGAAGGAGATGACGCAAGCTCGAAGCATATCTTCGAGCACTTGATTAACTCGTTCAACTTGACCCTGTGACTGAGGGTGAAAAGCGGTGCTGAAAGACAGATGTGTTCCCATAGCTTCTTGGAAACTATTCCAGAATCTGGAGGTGAAGAGGCTGCCACGATCAGAACTGATCTCCAACGGAACACCGTGGAGTGACACAATTCGGGAAACATACAAGTATGCTAACTGGCTAGCAGTGATTGTCTCTTTAACTGGCAGAAAGTGAGCAACCTTAGAGAATCGGTCAATGACGACAAAAATAGCATCATGACCCTTCTGGGATTTGGGAAAACTAGTAATGAAATCCATTTGGACCTTCTCCCATTTCCATTCAGGAATTGCAAGGGGTTGCAGAGTTCCTGCGGGCCTTTGATGTTGAGCTTTAACGCGGCGGCAAACGTCACACTCAGAAACATAACGAGCAATATCTCGCTTCATATTAGGCCACCAGTATCTCTGACAAATGTCACGGTACATCTTTGTGCTACCAGGATGAATTGACAGAGGAGTGTCATGAGCTTCCATCATAACGTGTTCTCTCTCATCTTTGAACTTAGGTACGAAGAGACGGTGTTGGAAAAATAGGATCCCATCATTATCAAGATGGAACTCCGACGGTTTTCCTTTTTCAAGGTATCGCTTGATCCTTTCAACCTCAGAGTCATACCGTTGCATAGTCTTAATGCTGTGTTCTAAATCTGGTTCGACAATGAGGGTATTGAGATAATCCTGTGGAACGATATGGAGGTTCAATTTACGAAACTCTTCATAAAGAAGAGGTTGTGATTCCTGAACCATATGGTTGCTGCAATAAGCCTTACGGCTCAAAGCATCGGCCATTACATTTGCCTTGCCAGGGGTGTATGAGATATTCATATCATAATCGGCTATTGTCTTGAGCCATCTTTGTTGACGAAGGTTCAGATCCGGTTGAGTATACAAATACTTCAAACTTTGATGATCCGTATATATCTCGCAACGGTTACCGAGAAGGTAATGTCGCCATAGCTTCAGGGCATAAATAACCGCAGAAAGTTCAAGATCGTGCACTGGGTAATTTTCTTCGTGAGGACGCAATTGTCGGGAGGCATAAGCAATCACCTTGCGTTCTTGCATTAGGACACAGCCTAATCCTTGACGGGAGGCATCGCAGTATATCACGAAATCCTTTTGGGAATCCGGGGGTGCTAATACTGGGGCAGATGTCAATTTATCTTTTAGTGTTTGAAAGCTTTCTTGACATTTTTCTGTCCACTCAAATTTAACACCTTTGTGAAGCAGATTTGTCAATGGTTTTGCAATCTTGGAAAAGTTCTCAACGAATCGAGGGCAATAACTAGCAAGTCCGAGAAAACTTCTGACTTGCTTAACATTCTTCGAGGGAGTCCAGTCAAGAATAGCCTGAACTCGTTCGGGGTTAACAGCAATTCCATCCTTGGAAATTACATGACCAAGGTAAGTTACTTCAGAAAGCCAAAATTCACATTTGGAATACTTGGCATACAACTGGTGTTCTCGAAGCCTTTCTAGTACCAAACGGAGGTGTTCAGCATGTTCTTTTCTATTCTTAGAATATATGAGGATATCATCCAAATAAACCACGACGAATTTGTCGAGGTAATCCATGAATATATAATTCATCAGACGGGAGAAAGTTGCTGGAGCATTCGTTAGGCCAAATGACATGACGGTGTATTCATAGGAGCCATAACGAGTGACGAATGCAGTCTTGGGAATATCCTCTTCACGGACACGGATCTGGTGATAACCCAACCTCAAGTCGAGTTTAGAGAACACCGATGATCCAGCGAGTTGATCATAAAGATCATTGATCCGGGGCAGTGGGTATTTATTCTGGATTGTGGCTTGGTTAATGGGCCGATAATCTTGAACCAAACGGTTAGTTCCATCCTTCTTCTTAACGAAGAGTGAAGGTGCTCCCCAAGCAGAGGAACTGGGGTGGATGAAACAACCCTTAAGTGACTTGTCGATTTCTTCCTTAAGCTCGAGTAGGTGATGCGGAGGCATCTTATAAGGTCGCTTGGCAATAGGGACGGTGCCAGGCTTCAAGTCAATGACAAACTCGACAGCTCTAGCCGGGGGTATTCCTGGAAGTTCTTCTGGAAAGACGTCTGGAAAATCTCGAACGACAGGAACGTTCTCGATCCCTTCCAGAGGTGAGGCGTTAAAAGCATTCAGAGCATATATCTGAGCTTCAGCGTCCCGTGTAATGCGGGCGGTATAGTTCACTATCTCGTCGAAGGGGTGAAGAAGTTGGACGACTTTAGTGGCACAATTGATCGAAGCAATGTGAGCTTTCAACCAATCCATTCCGAGAATGAGGTCTATGGTGGAAGACTTCAGGGCGATGGGCGATGCAAGGAATTCCAACCCTTTAATTTCGACGGTAACGTCAGGTGCTATCACGTCAGCATGACAGTGACCTCCGGGAGTTTTAACGACTAACGGAGTATGCATTTTCTCATATCGAATGCCATGCATAAATGCAAATTTTCCAGAGATGAATGAATGTGATGCTCCTGAATCAAATAAAACAGAAGCAGGTACTGAGTTAACAAGAAGGGTACCCATAACAGTAGCAGGTTGATCCTGGACTTCTTCAATGTCAATGTTGTAGGCGTGTCCACGACCATGTGCAGCAGACCCAGTATTATAGTTGCGGGTCTGATTGTTGCCACGACCATTGCCACGGCCAGTACGAGGAAAGGCTAACTGATTCTGATTTTGGCGGCAGTCTTTAGCCTGGTGTCCTGGTTTGCGGCACTTGAAGCACAGACCATCTTCAGGACGAAGAGGAGCATTGTTTTGAATAGCTTGAGCTTTTGGCTGCCTCGGTGGTGGAGGAGGCAGACGTGGTGCAGCATAGTTGTTCTTTGGCGCAGAGGTATTGGAACGGATTGCATTGTTGGGAATCCAAACTCGACGCTTCGATGCTGAGCCCGAAGATGAGCCAGCATCACGATAGCGCTTCTGCGAGTCCTTGTATTCCATTTGTGCGGTCTCAACAAGAATAGCCTTGTTCGTTAGAGTTGAAAAGTCATTGAAGTCTTGAGCAGCAAGTGCAAGCTTGAGGTCGGGGTGTAGTCCACTACGAAACTTCTCTTGTCTGCGTGCATCTGTGGCGATGTCTTCTTCAGCATAGCGGGAGAGGTCTAGAAATTTCCGCTGATAAGCTTCGACAGTCTTGTTGCCCTGAGTGAGGTTACGGAACTGGGTCTTCATGAGTTCCATAATTGCCTGAGGGATGTAACGTGTGCGGAAAGCAGCCTGGAACTCATACCAGGTGATGACTGTTCCAATAGGCAGAGTACGCTTGTGTGTGTCCCACCATTGAGCAGCGGGTCCCTTTAAGAAAAAGGCCGCGAAGTTGACGAAGTTGGCAGGGGCGACATTAGCTGACTCCATCTCATGAGTGATGTCGTGGAGCCAGTCATCAGCATCCAGTGGCTTGTCAGAGTTGCGGAACTGAGTTGGGTTGAGTCGCATAAACTCTGTCAAAGATATTGAAGCTGGGTTCTGGTTGTTCTGATGCGGAAATTGAGCCATGATTCCAACCATGAACTGGCGGTTGAGCTCAAATTGTTGCATCATAGCTGCCATATAGTCTGGCGGTGGTGGGCGTTCAGGGGCACGACCACGACCACGACCACCTGGTCTAACCATCCTGCTAAGTATCAACAGGGGGTAGTTTAGTAAAAGCAATTGCAAGCGTTTAGTGACAATCATGATGTAACCCGACAACAATTTAAGTAGTGTAACAGATACATAACAGTCGTCAATTAAGACATACAGTTCCATACACAGAGTCGGGTACATGCGGACAGCATAACGGCGCAAATTCAAAAGCTAGACATACTAGGCGGCGCGCAGGCACGCGGTAAGGAAGTACACAACGAGACATAGCAAAGGCTACATCAACGCCGGAGAAAACCACCGAAATGGGGTAACTGCAAGTGCTGACGACGAATGTTCGTCGCGGAAGGATCCTGCGCTCCATGTGCACTCTGATGCAGAATCCGGTCTCGAGCTGTAAGAAGAGGTCCACGTGCAGGTGTATGACCTCCAACAGCAGGCCAATCAATACTAGCATACATTTGAGTCCTGCGCGGGTAAAGGATGTGCTCCGGATGTATCCCTGCGCGAACAGCGGGTAGCAACTGCGTCATAGCATCGTAGAGACGTGCTCGAGTGGCAACCAACTCAACGGCAAGAGCCCGAACAGTGCGATCCAGAGCCTGAGTGCACTGAATCAGAACGCGCGGGTCATAGCGACAAGGCTCGTACGGGGCACAGATAGCTGTGTAGTATCCAGTAGCATCTCCAGCAGGGGCATACGAAATGTATCGGAACTCAGAGTCATCCAAGATATCGCTGAACTATCCTCGGAGACGTGCGACGGCAGAGTAGGCGGCATCATGGACTGCCATCTCAATCGTCATGCCGATACCGTGGAAAAGGTGTAGCTCGGTGTCTGAGTCATTTTGCTGATCATAGATACGAACATCAGCATGGTACTGCTCCTGATTGAACTCGCGGTAATCCTCGTAAACCAAGTACTCAGGATACCAACGGTAGCCAAGTCTGGTCATGAGAGCGATCAGGACAGCTGGAAACCCAGGGGCATCACGAGCCCAAGTGCGAAGCACAAGCTGTGTCGTAGGACGTGGTGGAAACAAACGGTCCATCTGAAACAGAGGAAATTCAGATTTGTCAAATGACAATGAGAAGTTTAACACAACTCGTAGAGAAAGGTTAAACAAAACAATGGAAAGGAAAATGATTATCAGACTAATCAGATCAATGACAGGGAAATCGCACAAATATCCAGCTCTCCGGGTAGACGGGATTTACGAGATCCTAAGTGTCGGCGTTAGTAAAATTTATTTAACCCGAGTAGAAGAGAGATCTGAGTCCCAGAGTATAGACGAGGAATAAAAGATCCTAACACCACCCAGTTGGCGACGTGGGCCCGTAAGCCACACAACCAAGTTAGTAAATTAGTTTTTTGATTTCTAGACTCAACTTCGGCTAAGGAATTGGAAGGGGGTTTCCTACAGGCAGTCGGCTCTGATACCAACTTGTGATGCCCCCGACTCAATCGTACACTAATCATACACGCAAACGTGTATGATCAAGCACAGGGACTCATGGGAAGATATCACAACACAACTCTAACACAATTTAAACGGAGGTCCACTATATTACAGACCAGGGATCCGAAGATCCGAATACATAAGTCAGTCATACAAATATTATCTGAGTACAGACATAGTTAGACAAGTTTTGCCTTAAGAAGGCTAGCACAAACAACGACACTAGATCGAAAGGCGTTGGCCTCCTGCCTGGGAGCCTCCGATCCTACTCCTGGTCGGCTGGCTCGATCCAGTAGTAAGTACCCTCTGGACCCTCCTGGAAGTACGCTCCGGTGGTGGCATCTGACTCCTGGACTCCATCGTCTGATGTATCATCAAGGTGGGGTATGGGGAAAAGAGAAAGTAAAGCAACCGTGAGTACTCATCCGAAGTACTCAGCAAGCAAGGATCTATACTACATATGCAACATTATCAATGGAGAAAGGCTGTTTAAGTGGACTGGGCTGCAGAAATGCCAGAATAGAGAGAAGGCCTAGTCCTATCGAAGACTAGCATCTTCAAACATCTTCACAAGGCCATCATCTTGCAGCAGTAGAAGAGAGTAGAATAGCATTTTATTTAGCAAACATGTTGAAGTACAGCTTAAAGATCCTTCCTCGACTCCCAAGCGAGAAAGCGATCCCGAAGCTTCAATTAAGTAACAAGTATCCAGTTTAAGTAGTAGATCGGGATACACAAACTGAGCGTCCTTTACCGTAGGACCGGCTATCGATAGAAAATTCATCCCTGCAGGGGTGCACTACTGTTACCCAACATGCTCGATCAACTCTGGTCGGACACACTTGCTGGGTAATGCCCGTCCTCGGAAGATCAACACGAAGCAACGCTCTACCTAGGCTCGGCAGATAGGTCAGCACGCCGGACTAACCTATGCACCCAGAGGTCTTGGGCCATCGCCCTGGGCACCCTGCGCGTTGCGAGACTGGCCGGGGTGCAGGCGCGACACTGAACTCGTCAGTGAAGTATCCAGCCCAATCCCGACAATCAGCCCGCACGGTGAATCGTGACGTCAGACGAGCTTTCGGGAGAAACGTACTTCGCAGAGGGTCCCATAACCATTATCCCGCGTGGTGGTAGTGCGTATAGGGCACGTCGACCCACTCAGTTCACACACCCAAATCCAATAGGCTCAATTAGTATCACGCGGAGACAATCAGAGTCTCTGATGCTCCGCCACAATGTCACACTCGAGTGCCCTTCCGGCACACCCGACATCATAGATCCCCAGCGGGTACCCACCAGGGTGGACCCGCCTGTAACAAGGGTCAAAGTAACCGTGTGGTCATAACATCAAGGGGGAAACCCGAGGAATCACCCTCGACGGATTCCACTCGACGAAATCATCAGGGTGAACGTATGAGGTATCACCCTCGAGGTTCACACTAAGGGGGTCGCACGACAGAGTCGTATCGGAAGTGGAGAAGGAGGAATCACCCTCGATGACCACGACCGAACAGCTACACTGCAGAGTATTCATCAGGAGTGTGTTACGAGGTATCACCCTCGGCACTCGATAGTTACTACGCAGAGTCGTACAACTAAGGGGGTGTGAAGTGAGGTGTCGGTCTCTGGTCGACGATCACGTTGATCGAGTCGTCGATGATCAAGCAGGGGCAAGAAGGATAAGGTGGTGGGGTTCACTGATGGTTCATTCCAACCTAAACTAAACAGTTTATCATAGGCAGGTAAGGTCGAAATGAACAGGTTACAACAGCAGGCTATGCATCAGAATAGGAGCATACATTAACAGTAGCAAAATCTAATGCAAGCAGGAGAATAGAATGAGCGATATCTGGATGCTCAAGGGGGGGGGGGCTTGCCTGGTTGCTCTGGCAAGAGAGAGGGGTCGTTAACAGGCTGCTCGTCGGTAGTGTAGTCGTACCTAGGTGCAGCGTCGTCGGTCTCGGCGTCTATCGAGAGAGAGAAGGAGGGGGAGAGAAACAATAAATTCACGGCAATGATGCAAACAATATGTATGACATGCCTAAATGATATGCCGGGGTGTTCTACTGCCTAACTAAATGATTTAGTTAATTTAGGAATTTATTCGGATTTATTTAATTAAAGTTAGGCACAATTCATTTATCAAAATCGGTCTAAAAGTTCAATGTTCTTATAGCTAGAGGCATCTGACGGGAATACGGAGGGCGTATTTGGGTTCGTATCGGAATTCTGAGCAAGTTCCATGTATAAAGTATTTTCATCGGAGTTACGGATTATTTAATATGATTTTCTAAAAAAATTATTAATTTCTGCAATTTATTTAATTACTTAAAATAAACATTATCCGAAACAGTGTTATGCTGACGTCAGCATGACATCAGTAGGCGTCCTGACACGTGGGTCCCACATGTCATAGACTGGTTAGGTTAATTAGGGTTAACTAATTAATTAACATTTAATTAAACTAATTAATTAAATTAGATTAATCTAAACAGGGTTAATTAACTTAATTAATTAACTAATTATTTATTTATTTTAATTATTTTTATTTTTTATTTTTATTTCTAATTCCATTTTTTTATTTTTGTTTTAGGGCGTGGGCCCGTTCGTCAGCGTCACAGGGGGGTGCGGCCCACCGGGCAGTGGCCCATCGAGGGTTTGCGGGCGCGGGCGTGCGGGTGGCGGGGCGCGGGCTAACGGGCCACGGGCGCAGCGCGGCGACGGGCAGGCGCGGGCGAGGCGGAGCCAGGGGGGCAGGGCGGCGGCGCAGCGACCGCAGGCGAGCGCGTGCGTGCCGGTGCGGGGCGGCGCGAGCAGCAGGCAGCGGCGAGCGCAGCCGCAGCGGCGAGCAGCGGCGCGGGCGAGCGCGGCGAGCAGCAGCAGCAGAGCGGGCGCGAGCGCGTCGGAGGGCGAGCGCGGTGCGCGCGCGCGCGAGGCCAGGTGATGCGGGGGCGCAGCTGGGCGCGCCGGAGCGCGGGCGGGGCAGCGGGAGGCGGTGGCGACAGAGAGAAGGCAGAGGCGGGCGAGCTCACATTCGAGGAGAGGAGGGGGGGCGGCGAGGCTCGGGGAGGCCGGTGAGGGAGAGTTGGGGGCGAGCAGTCCGGCGGGGAGGTCCGGTGGCGGCGACGGGGCGCGGCGTCGAGCGGCGTCGGCCCGATCCAGGAATGGATCGGGGGGGAGCGAGGGGGGGAAGTGTCGATGGGGTGGGGGGTTAGGGTTCGGTGGTCCAGGCGATAAGGGGGTGGGGTGGGCCGGTCGTGCCAGCTGGTCTGGCCGGCTGGGCTAAGGCCCAGTTAGGCCGGGGTTTTTCCCTTTTTCTTTTTCTCTGTTTTCTTTTCTTTTGTCTTTTTCTTTTTATTTATTCACAACTCCTGTTTAGTAAATTGTTAGGCCTCAAAATGATTTTTATAGAACATGGCAATTGTTCCAATAAATACTAGGCATCCTCTACCACTGTCAAAAATTAGTTTGGAGGCAACTGGAGTTCACACAATTTTTATAACAATTAAAACGCATTAATCATTGTTTTGATAATGTTTGAGCCACCTAATTATTTTATTAATTGTTGGTTACAATTTTAGATTAGCCTCTGCAATATTTGTTATTTATTGAACATTTTAGTTTTTATGTTGAACTACTTTTATTCTCCACTTTCATTTAAATTTGAATTCGACTTAGGAGTTGAAATGCAATATGATGCTAATGATGATTATGCACTATTAGGCTTGCTGACATGTCATTATCAAAAGTGATTACTGTAGCTAATGACAGGGTGTGTTACAATCCTCCCTTCATATGTTCGCTTTGCTCGTACCATTTTGTTTGGCCTCGTTGATAGGATGGAGGAGGTCGAGACAGCAGTCTCAAGTTTGTTGGTTGGATGCTGGGGCGGCGGCCCCAAGGTTTGGTGCGACAATGGCCCTATTTGGTGGGTTGTGTCTTATGCTCTGTGTTGGGGACATTCCGGCGCTTCGAGGGTGGCGAGGTATGTCATGGTTGTGGGGTTTTGCATGATTGTCCCTTTACCAATCATGTGGTGTGGTTTTTTGCACCGTTGTTCCTTAATCAATCGTGTGGTCGAGTTTTTTTGCATGGTTGTCCCTTATCAATCATGTGGTAGCTGTGTGTGTATGTTTGTATCGGTTTTCGCCCGGTTATCCCTTATTAACTGGATAATTCTCTTCTTCTTAATGAACTGCAAGAACCCCCCTAGCCATCTTGAGGTGTCCTAAAAAAGGAAATATTTCACACTTAATATGACACTTGGATTGTTAGATTTGTTTTTTGGAATTAGTCGGTGCTGACATAGTTCTGGATTAATGCATCAAATATATTTTATTACTATGTTGTGCATCACATAGGAAATTTGGTAATGTGCACAGACTGCGAGGGGGCTAGAAATTTTCTTAATGTGCCCTGGTTGTAGGATGACTTTATCGATGCTCTGATTAAAAGTTATGGTCTTTCAAGGTGAAAAAGACACTGAAGGCTGATGCATTTTGATATGGAGAACAATGTCATACAAGGTGAAATCGTCACTCCTGTTGGGAAACATTGCATGGAAAATAAAAAAAATTCTACGCACATGCAAGATCTATCTACGGAGATGCATAGCAAAGCAACAAGAGGGGAGAGTGTGTCTACGTACCCTCGTAGACCATAAGCGGAAGCGTTTAGTAACGCGGTTGATGTAGTCGAACTTCTTCGCGATCCAACCGATCGAGTACCGAACGTACGATACCTCTGCGTTCAGCACACGTTCAGCTCGGTGACGTCCTCGCCTTCTTGATCCAGCAAGACGGCGAAGTAGAGGACGAGTTTCGGCAGCACGACGGCGTGGTGACGGTGGTGGTGATGCTATGTCCGCAGGGCTTCGCCTAAGCACTCCGAAAATATGACCGAGGGACGAAACTGTGGAGAGGGACGCCGCACACGGCTAAGAGATTGTCGTGGGCTATGTGTGGCGCCCCTCCCACATATATATATAGGTGGGGGGAGAGGGGAGGCAACCAGGAGGCGCCCCAAGTGGGGCCGAATCCCACTTGGGCTCCTGCCCCTAGCCGCCCCCCCTGCCGTGTTTGAGTGCGGGAGGAAGGCAGGGGGAGGTGGCGCCCCCCCTTTCCTTTCTCACATGAGGAGGGAAAGGCAGGAGGGGCCAACCCTCCCCCTTTCCTTCCCCTAGGGCCGGCGGCCAGGGAGAGGGCGCGCCAGCCCCCTTGTGGGCTGGTGTGTCCCTCCCCTTGGCCCATTAGGCCCATAAACCTCCCGGGGGTGTCCGGAACCCCTTCCGGCGATCCGATGACTACCCGGTGCACTCCAAAACTCTTCCGGTGTCCAAATATCATCGTCCTATATATCAATATTTACCTCCGGACCATTCCGGAGCTCCTCGTCATGTCCGTGATCTCATCCGGGACTCCGAACAACATTCGGTCACCAAATCATATAACTCATATAACACTATATCGTCAACGAACGTTAAGCGTGCGGACCCTACGGGTTCGAGAACTATGTAGACATAACCGAGACACCTCTCTGGTCAATAACCAATAGCGGAACCTGGATGACCATATTGGTTCCTACATATTCTACGAAGATCTTTATCGGTCAAACCTTATGACAACATACGTAATTCCCTTTGTCTATCTGTATGTTACTTGCCCGAGATTCGATCGTCGGTATCTTCATACTTAGTTCAATCTCGTTACCGGCAAGTCTCTTTACTCGTTCCGTAATACATCATCTTGCAACTAACTTTGTAGTCACTTTGTTTGCAAGCTTCTTGTGATGTGTATTACCGAGAGGGCCCAGAGATACCTCTCCGATACACGGAGTGACAAATTCCAATCTCGATCCATGCCAACTCAACAGACACCTTCGGAGATACCTGTAGAGCATCTTTATAATCACCCAGTTACATTGTGACGTTTGATAGCACACAAGGCATTCCTCCGGTATCCGGGAGTTGCATGATCTCATGGTCGAAGGAACATGTATTTGACATTAAGAAAGCAGTAGCAATAAACTGAATGATCATATGATAAGCTAACAGATGGGTCTTGTCCATCACATCATTCTCCTAATGATGTGATCCCGTTATCAAATGACAACACATGTCTATGGTTAGGAAACCTTAACCATCTTTGATCAACGAGCTAGTCTAGTAGAGGCTTACTAGGGACACGGTATTTGTTTATGTATTCACACATGTATTTAAGTTTCCGATTTCTAGCATGAATTATAAACCTTTATCGTGATTAAGGAAATATAATAATAACCATTTTATTATTGCCTCTAGGGCATATTTCCATCAGTCTCCCACTTGCACTAGAGTCAATAATCTAGTTCACATCGCCATGTGATTAACACCCATAGTTCACATCGCCATGTGACCAACACCCAAAGAGTTTACTAGAGTCAATAATCTAGTTCACATCGCCATGTGACCAACACCCAAAGAGTTTACTAGAGTCAATAATCTAGTTCACATCGCCATGTGATTAACACCCAAAGAGTACTAAGGTGTGATCATGTTTTGCTTGTGAGACAAGATTAGTCAATGGGTCTGTCACATTCAGATCCGTATGTATTTTGCAAATTTCTATGTCTACAATGCTCTGCATGGAGCTACTCTAGCTAATTGCTCCCACTTTCAATACGTATCCAGATTGAGACTCAGAGTCATTCGAATTGGTGTCAAAGCTTGCATCGACGTAACCCTTTACGACGAACTCTTTATCACCTCCATAATCGAGAAACATTTCCTTAGTCCTCTTTAGGTACCTAAGGATAATTTTGACCACTGTCCAGTGATCCACTCCTGGATTTCTATTGTACCCCCTTGCCAAACTCATGGCAAGGCACACAATAGGTCTGGTACACAACATGACATACTTTATAGAACCTATGGCTGAGGCATAGGGAATGACTTTCATTCTCTCTCTATCTTCTGCCGTGGTCGGGCTTTGAGTCTTACTCAACTTCACTCCTTGCAACACAGGCAAGAACCCTTTCTTTGACGGATCCATTTTGAACTTCTTCAAAACTTTGCCAAGGTATGTGCTTTGTGAAAGTCCTATTAAGCGTCTCGATCTATCCCTATAGATCTTGATGCCCAATACGTAAGCAACTTCACCGAGGTCTTTCATTGAAAAACTCTTATTCAAGTATCCTTTTATGCTATCCAGAAATTCTATATCATTTCCAATCAGCAATATGCCATCTACATATAATATCAGAAATGCTACAGAGCTCCCACTCACTTTCTTGTAAATACAGGCTTCACCATAAGTCTGTATAAAACCATATGCTTTGATCACCTCATCAAAGCGTATATTCCAACTCCGAGATGATTGCACCAGTCCATAGATGGATCGCTGGAGCTTGCACATTTTGTTAGCACCTTTAGGATCGACAAAAACTTCCGGTTGCATCATATACAACTCTTCCTCAAGAAATCCGTTAAGGAACGCAGGTTTTTGACATCCTTTTGCTAGATTTCATAAAATGCGGCAATTGCTAACATGATTCGGACAGACTTAAGCATCGCTACGGGTGAGAAAGTCTCATCGTAGTCAACCCCTTGAACTTGTCGAAAACCTTTTGCAACAAGTCGAGCTTTGTAGACAGTGATATTACCGTCAGCGTCCGTCTTCCTCTTAAAGATCCATTTATTCTTTATGGCTTGCGGTGTTGGAAATATGTCACTAGAGGCAATAATAAAATGGTTATTATTATATTTCCTTGTTCATGATAATTGTCTATTGTTCATGCTGTAATTGTATTAACCGGAAACCGTAATACATGTGTGAATACATAGATCACAGCATGTCCCTAGTAAGCCTCTAGTTGACTAGCTCGTTGATCAATAGATGGTTATGGTTTCCTAACCATGGACATTGGATGTCATTGATAACGGGATCACATCATTAGGAGAATGATGTGATGGACAAGACCCAATCCTAAGCATAGCACTAGATCGTGTAGTTCGTCTGCTAAAGCTTTTCTAATGTCAAGTATCATTTCCTTAGACCATGAGATTGTGAAACTCCCGGATACCGTAGGAATGCTTTGGGTGTATCAAACGTCACAACGTAACTGGGTGACCATAAAGGTGCACTACAGGTATCTCCGAAAGCGTCTGTTGGGTTGGCACGAATCGAGACTGGGATTTGTCACTCCGTATGACGGAGAGGTATCTCTGGGCCCACTCGGTAATGCATCATCATAATGAGCTCAATGTGACTAAAGAGTTAGCCACGGGATCATGCGTTACGGAACGAGTAAAGAGACTTGCCGGTAACTAGATTGAACAAGGTATAGGGATACCGACGATCGAATCCCGGGCAAGTATCATACCGGTAGACAAAGGGAATTGTGTACGGGATTAATTGAATCCCCGACATCGTGGTTCATCCGATGAGATCATCGTGGAACATGTGGGAGCCAACATGGGTATCCAGATCCCGCTGTTGGTTATTGACCGGAGAGATGTCTCGGTCATGTCTACATGGCTCCCGAACCCGTAGGGTCTACACACTTAAGGTTCGATGACGCTAGGGTTATAGGGAAAGTTTGTACGTGGTTACCGAATGTTGTTCGGAGTCCCGGATGAGATCCCGGACGTCACGGGGAGTTCCGGAATGGTCCGGAGGTAAAGAATAATATATAGGAAGTGAGGTTTTGGTCACCGGAAGTGTTTCGGGCGTCACCGGTAATGTACCGGGACCACCGGAAGGGTTCCGGGGGGTCCACCGGGTGGGGCCACCAGCCCCGGAGGCTTGCATGGGCCAAGAGTGGGAAGGGACCAGCCCTGAGTGGGCTGGTGCGCCTCCCACCAAAGGCCCAAGGCATAGAAAAAGGGGAGAAGGGGAAACCCTAGGCGCAGATGGGCCTAAGGCCCACCCTAGGGCGCGCCCCCCTCTCTCCCCCTCTTGGCCGCCCCCCTCCAACCCATCTAGGGCTGCCGCCCCCTAGGGTGGGAACCCTAGAGAGGGCGCACCCCCCTCCCCTCCTCCTATATATAGTTGGGGTTTTGGGGCTGCCAGGGACACGAATCTCTCTCCCTCTTGGTGCAGCCGTACCTCTCCACCTCCTCGTCTTTCGTAGTGCTTGGCGAAGCCCTGCTGGAGAACCACGCTGCTTCAACACCACCACGCCGTCGTGCTGCTACTGGAGTTGTCTTCCCTAACCTCTCCCTCGTCCTTGCTGGATCAAGGCGCGGGAGACGTCCCCGGGCTGCACGTGTGTTGAACGCGGAGGCGCCGTTGTTCGACGCTTAGATCGAAATCGACCGCGATCTAAATCGCTGCGTGTACGACTCCTCCAACCGCGTTCTTGCAACGCTTCCGCATCGCGATCTTCAAGGGTATGAAGATGCACTCCTTTCTCTCTCGTTGCTAGTCTCTCCATAGATAGATCTTGGTGATGCGTAGGATTTTTTTTTGATTTACTACTACGTTCCCCAACAGTGGTAGCAGAGCCAGGTCTATGCGTAGTTTCTTGCACGAGTAGAACACAAGTTGTTGTGGGCGTCGATTTTGTCAATTTACTTGCTGTTACTAGTCTTATCTTGATTCAGCGGCATCGTGGGATGAAGCGGCCCGGACCGACCTTACACGTACGCTTACGTGAGATAGGTTCCACCGACTGACATGCACTAGTTGCATAAGGTGGCTAGCGGGTGTCTGTCTCTCCCACTTTAGTCGGATCGGATTCGATGAAAAGGGTACTTATGAAGGGTAAATAGAAATTGGCATATCACATTGTGGTTGTGGCGTAGGTAAGAAACGTTCTTGCTAGAAACCTACAGCAGCCACGAAAAAATATTTTGCAACAACAATTAGAGGACGTCTAACTTGTTCTTGCAGCATGTGCCGTGTGATGTGATATGGCCAAAAGGATGTGATGAATGATATATGTGATGTATGAGATTGATCATGTTCTTGTAATAGGAATCACGACTTGCATGTCGATGAGTATGACAACCGGCAGGAGCCATAGGAGTTGTCTTAATTTATTGTATGACCTGCGTGTCAATGAAAAACGCCATGTAATTACTTTACTTTATTGCTAACCGTTAGCCATAGTAGTAGAAGTAATAGTTGGCAAGGCAACTTCATGAAGACACGGTGATGGAGATCATGGTGTCATGCCGGTGACGATGATGATCATGGTGCCCCGAAGATGGAGATCAAAAGGAGCAAAATGATATTTGCCATATCATGTCACTATTTGATTGCATGTGATGTTTATCATCTGTTTACATCTTATTTGCTTAGAACGACGGTAGCATAAATAAGATGATCCCTCGCTAAAATTTCAAGAAAGTGTTCCCCCTAACTGTGCACCGTTGCGAAGGTTCGTTGTTTCGAAGCACCACGTGATGATCGGGTGTGATAGATTCTAACGTTCGAATACAACGGGTGTAAGCCAGATTTACACATGCAAAACACTTAGGTTGACTTGACGAGCCTAGCATGTACAGACATGGCCTCGGAACACGGAAGACCGAAAGGTCGAACATGAGTCGTATAGAAGATACGATCAACATGGAGATGTTCACCGTTGATGACTAGTCCGTCTCACGTGATGATCGGACATAGCCTAGTCGATTCGGATCATGTATCACTTAGATGACTAGAGGGATGTCTATCTGAGTGCGAGTTCATCAGATGAACTTCATTATCATGAACATAGTCAAAGTGTCTTTGCAAATTATGTTGTAAATAGCTCGCGCTGTAGCTCCCTTGTTTTATTTGATACGTTCCTAGAGAAAAGTAAGTTGAAAGATGATGGTAGGAATAACGCGGACTGGGTCCGTGGTCTGAGGATTGTCCTCATTACTACATAGAAGGCTTATGTCCTTAATGCACCGCTCGATGCGCCACCCCCTCAAGCGTCGTCTGTAGATGTTTTGAACATCTGACAGGCACGTTCTGATGACTACTTGATAGTTCAGTGCGTCATGCAATACGGCTTAGAATTGAGGCTCCAAAACGTTTTGAATGTCACGGAACATATGAGATGTTCTAAGAGCTGAAATTGGGATTTCAGGCTCATGCCCGTGTTGAGAGGTATGAGACCTCCAACAATATTCTTTGCCTGCAAGATGAAGGAGAATAGCTCAATCAGTGAGCATGTGCTCAGATTGTCTGGGTACTACGATCACTTGAATCGAGTGGGAGTTTATCTTCGAGATAAGATAGTGATTAATATAGTTCTCCAAGTCACTGCCACCTAGCTACTAGAACTTCATGATGAACTATAACATGCCAGGGATGGATAAGATGATCCCTGAGCTGTTCGCGATGTTTAACACCGCGAAGGTAGAAATCAAGAAGGAGCATCAAGTGTTGATGGTTAGTAAAACCACTAGTTTCACAAAGGGCAAGGGCAAGAAGGGAAACTTCATGGATGGCAAGTCAGTTGCTGCTCCAGTGAAGAAACCCAAGGTTAAACCCAAACCTGAGACTAGGTGCTTCTGTTATGAGGAGAACGGTCACTGAAGTGGAACAACCCTAGATACTTGGTAGATAAGAAAGCTGGCAACGTCGACAGAAGTATATTTGATATACGTGTTATTGATGTGTACCTTGCTAGTACTCCTAGTAGCACCTGGGTATTGGATACCGGTTCGGTTGCTAAATGTTAGTAACTCGAAATAAAAGCTATGGAATAAACGGAGGCTAGCTAAGGGTGAGGTGACGATGTGTGTGTTTCCAAGGTTGATGTGATCACCATCGCACACTATCTCGGGATTAGGGATGAACCTAAATAAATGTTATTTGGTGTTTGTGTTGAGCATGAACGTGATTAGATCGTGTTTATTGCAATACGGTTATTCATTTAAGTTAGAGAATAATGGTTATTCTGTTTACATGAATACTACCTTCAATGGTCATGCACCCAATGTGAATGGTTTATAGAATCTCTATCGTAGTAACACACATGTTCATAAAAGATGCAAAATTGATAATGATAGTACCACATACTTGTGGCACTGCCGCTGAAGGTCATATTGGTGTAAAGCGCATGAAGAAACTCCATGCTGATGGATCTTTGGACTCACTCGATTTCGAATCGGTTGCGACATGCGTACCATGCCTCTTAGGCAAGATGACTGAGACCCCGTTTCCGGTATGATGGAGCGGGCTAGTAACTTATTGGAGAAAATACATGTTGATGTATGTGGTCCAATGAGTGTTGTAACATGCAGTGGATATCGTTATTTTCTTACCTTCACTGATGATTTGAGTGGATATGAGTATATTTACTTAATGAAACACAAGTCTAAAACATTTGAAAAGTTCAAACAAATTCAGAGTGAAGTCTAAGATCATCGTGACAAGAAGATAAAAATGTCTACGATATGATCGTGGAGGTGAATATCTGAGTTACAAGTTTTGTATACAACTTAAGACAATGTGAAAGTTGTTTCACAACTCACGCCACCTGGAACACCATAGTGTGATGGTGTGTCCGAACGTCGTAGTCATACTCTATTGGATATGGTGCGTACTATGATGTCTCTTATCGATTTGCCACTATCGTTTTGGGGTTAAGCATTAGAGACAACAACATTCACTTTAAATAGGGCACCATCTAATTCCGTTGAGATGACACCGTATGGTTTGGCAGAAACCTAAGCTGTCATTTCTTAGAGTTTGGGAATACGACGCTTATGTCTGATAAGCTCTAACCCAAAGCGGAAATATGCATCTTCATAGAATACCCTAAGGAAACATTTAGGTATGCCTTCTATCTCAGATCCGAGGGCAAAGTATTTGTTGCTAAAAACGGGTCCTTTCTCAAGAAAAGGTTTCTCTCGAAAGAATTGAGTGGGAGGAAGATATAACTTGATGAGGTTGTTGAACCTTTGTTTCAACTAAAGAGTAGCGCATCACAGAAAGATGTTTCTGTGGAGCCTACATCAGTTGAAGAGGAAGTTAATGGTGATGATCATGAAGCTTCGGATCAAGTTACTATCAAACTTTGTAGGTCGACAAAGACGCGTACTGCTGCTGAGTGGTACGGCAACCCTGTCTGGAGGTCATGTTGTTGGACAACAACGAACCTACAAACTATGGAGAAGCGAAGATGGGCCCGGATTCCAACAAATGGTTAGAGGCCATGAAATCCGAGAAAGGATCCATGTATGAAAACCAAGTATGGACTTTGGTAGACTTGCCCGTTGAATGGCAGGTCGTTGAGTACAAATGGACCTTTAAGAAGAAGACATACACTAATGGTAAATGTTACCATTTATAAAGCTCGACTTGCCGCAAACAAGTTTCTGACAAGTTCAAGGAGTTGACTATGATGAGACATTCTCACCCGTAGCGATGCTAAAGTCTGTTGGAATTATGTTAGCAGTTGCTGCATTTTTCGATTATGAAATCTGGCAGATGGATTTCAAAACATCGTTCCCTTGAGGAAAGGTTGTATGTGATACAACCAGAAGGTTTTGTCGATCCTAAGGATGCTAAAAGGTATGCAAGCTCCAGCAATCCTTCGATGGACAGGAGCAAGCATCTCGGAGTTGGAATATACGCTTTGATGAGGTGATCAAAGTTTTTGAGTTTATACAAAGTTTATGAGAAACTCGTATTTACAAGAAAGTGAGTGGGAGCACTATAGAATTTCTGATGAGTATATGTGGATGACATATTGTTGATCGGAAATGATGTAGAATTTCTAGAAAGCATAAATGGTTGTTTGAAAAGAGTTTTTCAAAGGAAGACCTGGATAAAGCTACCTAATTGATGGGCATCAAGATCTATAGAGATAGATCAAGATGCTTGATGAGACTTTCAATGAGTACATACCTAGACAAGATTTTGAAAGAGTTCAAAATTGATCAGTCAAAGAAGGAGTTCTTACCTGATTTGAAAGGTGTGGAGTTGAGTGAGACTCAAAGCTCGACCGCGGTGGATCAAACAGATAGGACGAAGGTCGTCCCCTATGCTTTATCCATAGGCTCTGTATAATATGCCATGCTGTGTACCGCACATGTGTGTGCCTTGCCATGAGTCTGTCAAGGGGTACGAGAGTGATCCAGGAATGGATCACTGGACAGCGGTCAAGATTATCCTTAGTAACTAGAGGACTAAGGAAATATTTCTCGGTTATGGAGGTGATAAAGAGTTCGTCGTAAAGAGTTACGTCGATGCAAGCTTTAACACCAATCCAGATGACTTTGAGTAGCAATCTGGATATGTATAGTGGAGCAGCCATTTGGAATAGCTCCAAGTGGAGTGTGGTAGCAGTGTCTATAGTATGACATAGAGATTTGCAAAGTGCACACAGATCTGAATGTCGCAGACCCGTTGACTAAAGACCTCTCTCACATGCAAAGCATGATCGAACCCCATAACTCACTGGGTGTTAGATTCATAACAATGTAAATCACATGGTGATGTGAACTAGATTATTGACTCTAGTGCAAATGGGAGACTATTGGAAATATGCCCTAGAGGCAATAATAAAATGGTTATTATTATATTTCCTTGTTCATGATAATTGTCTATTGTTCATGCTGTAATTGTATTAACCGGAAACCGTAATACATGTGTGAATACATAGATCACAACATGTCCCTAGTAAGCCTCTAGTTGACTAGCTCGTTGATCAATAGATGGTTATGGTTTCCTAACCATGGACATTGGATGTCATTGATAACGGGATCACATCATTAGGAGAATGATGTGATGGACAAGACCCAATCCTAAGCATAGCACTAGATCGTGTAGTTCGTCTGCTAAAGCTTTTCTAATGTCAAGTATCATTTCCTTAGACCATGAGATTGTGAAACTCCCGGATACCGTAGGAATGCTTTGGGTGTATCAAACGTCACAACGTAACTGGGTGACCATAAAGGTGCACTACAGGTATCTCCGAAAGCGTCTGTTGGGTTGGCACGAATCGAGACTGGGATTTGTCACTCCGTATGACGGAGAGGTATCTCTGGGCCCACTCGGTAATGCATCATCATAATGAGCTCAATGTGACTAAAGAGTTAGCCACGGGATCATGCGTTACGGAACGAGTAAAGAGACTTGCCGGTAACGAGATTGAACAAGGTATAGGGATACCGACGATCGAATCCCGGGCAAGTATCATACCGGTAGACAAAGGGAATTGTGTACGGGATTAATTGAATCCCCGACATCGTGGTTCATCCGATGAGATCATCGTGGAACATGTGGGAGCCAACATGGGTATCCAGATCCCGCTATTGGTTATTGACCGGAGAGATGTCTCGGTCAGGTCTACATGCCTCCCGAACCCGTAGGGTCTACACACTTAAGGTTCGATGACGCTAGGGTTATAGGGAAAGTTTGTACGTGGTTACCGAATGTTGTTCGGAGTCCCGGATGAGATCCCGGACGTCACGGGGAGTTCCGGAATGGTCCGGAGGTAAAGAATAATATATAGGAAGTGAGGTTTTGGTCACCGGAAGTGTTTCGGGCGTCACCGGTAATGTACCGGGACCACCGGAAGGGTTCCGGGGGGTCCACCGGGTGGGGCCACCAGCCCCGGAGGCTTGCATGGGCCAAGAGTGGGAAGGGACCAGCCCTGAGTGGGTTGGTGCGCCTCCCACCAAAGGCCCAAGGCACAGAAAAAGGGGAGAAGGGGAAACCCTAGGCGCAGATGGGCCTAAGGCCCACCCTAGGGCGCGCCCCCCTCTCTCCCCCTCTTTGCCGCCCCCCTCCAACCCATCTAGGGTTGCCGCCCCCCCTAGGGTGGGAACCCTAGAGGGGGCGCACCCCCCTCCCCTCCTCCTATATATAGTTGGGGTTTTGGGGCTGCCAGGGACACGAATCTCTCTCCCTCTTGCTGCAGCCCTACCTCTCCACCTCCTCGTCTTTCGTAGTGCTTGGCGAAGCCCTGCTGGAGAACCACGCTGCTCCAACACCACCACGCCGTCGTGCTGCTGCTGGAGTTGTCTTCCCTAACCTCTCCCTCCTCCTTGCTGGATCAAGGCGCGGGAGACGTCCCCGGGCTGCACGTGTGTTGAACGCGGAGGCGCCGTTGTTCGGCGCTTAGATCGGAATCGACCGCGATCTGAATCGCTGCGTGTACGACTCCTCCAACCGCGTTCTTGCAACGCTTCCGCATCGCGATCTTCAAGGGTATGAAGATGCACTCCTTTCTCTCTTGTTGCTAGTCTCTCCATAGATAGATCTTGGTGATGCGTAGGAATTTTTTTTGATTTACTACTACGTTCCCCAACATGCGGATCATCGGGCAAATCCACCAAAGTCCACACTTTGTTCTCATACATGGATCCTATCTCAGATTTCATGGCCTCAAGCCATTTTTTGGAATCTGGGCTCATCATAGTTTCTTCATAGTTCATAGGTTTGTTGTTGTCCAACAACATGACTTCCAAGACATGATTGTCGTACCACTTTGGTGCGGAACGTGTTCTGGTCGACCTACGAAGTTCAGTAGTAACTTGATCATCATCATTAGCTTCCTCTCTTGTTGTGTAGGCATCACGGGAACTGTTTTCTGTGATGTACTACTTTCCAATTCGAGAGAAGTTACAACTACCTCATCAAGTTCTACTTTCCTCCCATTCACTTCTTTCGAGAGAAACTCCTTCTCTAGAAAGGATACATTCTTAGCAACAAAGATTTTTCCTTCGGATCTGTGGTAGAAGGTGTACCCAATAGTTTCTTTAGGGTATCCTATGAAGACGTACTTCTCCGATTTAGATTCGAGCTTATCAGGCTGAAGCCTTTTGACATAAGCGTCGCATCACCAAACCTTAAGAAACGACAACTTAGGTTTCTTACCAAACCACAGTTCATACGGTGTCATCTCAACGGATTTAGACGGTGCCCTATTTAACGTGAATGCGGCTGTCTCTAATGCATAACCCCAAAATGATAGTGGTAAATCGGTAAGAGACATCATAGATTGCACCATATCCAATAAAGTATGGTTACAACGTTCGGACACACCATTACGCTGTGGTGTTCCAGGTGGCGTGAGTTGTGAAACAATTCCACATTGTTTTAAATGAAGGCCAAACTCGTAACTCAAATATTCGCCTCCGCAATCAGATCGTAGAAACTTTATTTTCTTGTTACGATGATTCTCCACTTCACTCTGAAAGTCTTTGAACTTTTCAAATGTTTCAGGCTTGTGTTTCATCAAGTAGATATACCCATACCTACTCAAATCATCTGTGAAGGTAAGAAAATAATGATACCCGCCGCGTGCCTCAACACTCATCGGACCGCATACATCAGTATGTATTATTTCCAATAAGTCATTAGCTCGTTCCATTGTTCTAGAGAACGGAGTTTTAGTCATCTTACCCATGAGGCATGGTTCGCAAGTATCAAATGATTCATAATCAAGTGATTCCAAAAGTCCATCCTATGAAGTTTCTTCATGCGCTTTACACCAATATGACCTAAACGGCAGTGCCACAAGTATGTTGCACTATCATTATCAACTTTGCATCTTTTGGCATCAATATTATGAATATATATATCACTATGATCGAGATTCAATAAACCATTCACATTGGGTGTATGACCATAGAAGGTTTTATTCATGTAAACAGAACAACAATTATTCTCTGACTTAAATGAATAACCGTATTGCAATAAACATGATCTAATCATATTCATGCTCAACGCAAACACCAAATAACATTTATTTAGGTTCAACACTAATCCCGAAGGTAGAGGGAGTGTGCGATGGTGATTATATCAACCTTGGAATCACTTCCAACACATATCGTCACCTCGCCCTTAACTAGTCTCTGTTTATTCTGCAACTCCTATTTCGAGTTACTAATCTTAGCAACTGAACCGGTATCAAATACCCAGGGGATACTTTGAACACTAGTAAGGTACACATCAATAACATGTATATCAAATATACCTTTGTTCACTTTGCCATCCTTCTTATCCGCCAAGTATTTGGGGTAGTTCCGCTTCCAGTGACCATTTTCTTTGCAGTCGGAGCACTCAGTTTCAGGCTTGGGTCCAGCTTTGGGCTTCTTCATGGGAGCGGCAACTTGCTTGCCATTCTTCTTGAAGTTCCCTTTCTTTCTCTTGCCCTTTTCTTGAAATTAGTGGTCTTGTTAACCATCAACACTTGATGCTCCTTCTTGATTTCTACCTCCGCTGATTTCAGCATCGCGAAGAGCTCGGGAATCATTTTCGTCATCCCTTGCATATCTTACATTCTTAAGAAGTTGATCCCCACTACTACCAATTCTTTCAACATGCACACCGTCCACATCAGCTTCATGCCACATCAGCGTTCAGTTCCCAATTTCGTGCGTCCACCTCAGCAAGTTACCACGTTACTGCTTATTTTTTTTAAAACAACATTTCAGTCGCTTATACGAAAGAAGAAGAACCGTTGGAGCTCTCCACCATTGTAGCCCCGTCTCCTCAATTCCCTGCATGGCCCGCCAACTCATGCCTCTCTTAATTCTAGGCAACAAATCCACCAAAAGCTGATGGAAGAGTAACAAATAGACCTGATCCTCCTTTTAAGCAACCAATCTCCTCTATTCCTGTAGCCTCCACCACAGCTACCGCCCTGCCAGAATTTATTCCTGAACAGGATCACAAGATGACGCAGCCATGCCGCTGGAATCGGTGGGCATGTTGTTGATAGGCTGATAGCTGTCGCGGGTTCACGGCGTCGACCCAAGGGCACTAACGAGGCGCTCCTCCGCGCTGCAGGTTCCACAAGGGCGAGGTCGAGGCCGTCGACTCTGGATGCTCCTCCTTGCTGCTGCAGAAGTCTTCTCTTTTCTTGCTAGCTCATTTGGGTAGATCAACATCGACAGGTAATGTATATACATTGAGATGATCCCATTCGATCTTGATGGATCAATCAACTATATGAATCCGTTAATTATCTTCATCCTCCTCCTCTTGGTATTTTGATTAATTTGTTGATCGTACTTAAGACAATCATGTAACATAGCATGTGTGTTCATGAGAATCCGAACTGATGTGTAGATCAATCGACGATAATACAACTGGTGCATGCAAATCCACATGCATGCGATGAATTTCAAGGATGGAGTTTCTCTGCTGAAGGCCGCCGCCCCCATGGATCCAGACGCACTGGTGTGATCCACCCTCAAGATGAGAAGCACATGCCTCGGGACATCGCCGCTACCCTGCATCCTCGATGCGCCCAACCCCGACCACCACCATCACGACCCTGCTGCCCAGAAGCAACGACCCCGCCAACACTGGGCAGACTTCCCCTGCCCCGCTAAATTCCACCTCTAAACACTGGAGGGGCATCACATCGTCTCCAGCATCAGCATGGTATCTCCGGCAATCTATTTTTCATTATTAACATCAAAAGACATCCTCGTCATCCCCTCCCAGCAGCGACACTGCTACATCCGCATCTCCTCCTCTGCCCGACTGACTCCACCAGAGAACAATTTGTGTTGATTGATTTCAGCCAGTTGTTCACCATGTCTGGCTATCGAATCCCACAGTACTACGACATCAATCTAGAATAATTAGCAGCAGACCGGCACTCAGTTAAAATATTATACTTTCATGTAACCTTCATCCGCTGATGGAGTGATTGGCAGCGTACTATGTATTTAGATGCATGAGTCTGAATGATAAGTGTAATTCCCTAGAACTATTTTCCCTTGTGTCAGCAAGACTAACCTGTAGGTTGTAGTACTACAACTAACTTTTCATGCCCTTTTTCTTTTTATATATAGCAGAGAATGAAAAAAGAGTATGTTGGAAGAAGTTTGTTAATAAGAGATATTCATCCTCCTCTTGGTATTAATCCTCCGCTGCAATCTTGCTACTTTAGACCGAGTTTATCTCACATGATTTGTTTATTATTTTTTCACATGTATTCTGTAGTTTCATTCATACACGTTCATACTCTTTGCCATCCCAACTTCCCAAGGATCCATCATCCATGTCTATTGGTTACCACATGCATGATTTGTTTATTATTTTTTCACTTGCCTTCTATAGTTATGTTCGTACATGAATGAACTTTAGTATTATTTGCCATCCCAACTGCCCAAGTATACATGTTAATTATTTGTTAGTTTATTGGATTGTTGTCAAATTGCTGCCTATCTCATGTCTTATATCAGAACAAGATGCATGGTTATGGTATAAGGAAGGTTGGAATTTCATAATTTAGTATGGACCATATTGAATAAGGAAAAAGGATCACATTAGATTGTCGAGCAATTATCGGACATTGCATATTGTTTTCCCTATGAGACATCATTGATATATAATTCAGGTTTAAAATTTTACTTCTAGTTGTTCAATCACATATTACCTAATCATCATGTCTCAGTTTGACCAGAAAATCTTGCAACCTCGCCTACCCATCAAGGATATGATGGAGTGGTTATGAACCAAGCTATGAAGAGTCCATTCTCTAGGCGTTTCCAGTTATTTCCCCCAAATATTTGTTTTTATTTAAAAAAATCAAGCCAACCTGAAGGAATGCTTGCATGTTAGTGCTAAATCTGTGTATGGTGGTGAACAATACATTTATTCAATATTTTGAATGTAAAAATAAATCCAAATTGGATCTTCAATTTCATTTTAAATTCATATTGTGTGTGCTTTTCTTTGAAGTTGCATATGAATTTAGCCAGAAAGTCCCGCCGCAACGCGCGGGGCATCATCTAGTTATAGTTCATCACGATGCTCTAGTAGCTTGGTGATAGTGACTGGAGAATTCTGTCAATCACTATCTTATCTGGAAGATTAACTCCCACTTGATTCAAGTGATTGTAGTACCCTGACATTCTGAGCACATGCTCACTGGCTGAGCTATTCTCCTCCATCTTGTAGGCAAAGTACTTGTCAGAGGTCTCATACCTCTCAACACAGGCATGAGCCTGAAATACCAATTTCAGCTCTTGGAACATCTCATATGTTTCATGGCATTCAAAACGTCTTTGGAGCCCAGATTCTAAGCCGGAAAGCATGGTGCACTAAACTATCAAGTAGTCATTAGATCGAGCTTTGCCAAACGCTCATAACATCTACATCAGCTCCTGCAATAGGTCTGTCACCTAACGGTGCATCAAGGACATAATTCTTCTGTGCAACAATGAGGATAATCCTCAGATCACGGACCCAGTCCGCATATTGCTACCATCATCTTTCAACTCAGTTTTCTCTAGGAACATATCAAAAATAGGGGAGCTACATCGCGAGCTATCGATCTATAACATAGATATGCAAAAACTATTAAGACTAAGTTCATGATAAATTAAGTTCAATTAATCAAATTACTAATGAACTCCCACTTAAATTAACATCCCTCAGGTTATCTAAGTGATACATGATCCAAATCAACTAACCCATGTCCGATCATCACGTGAGAAGGGGTAGTCATCAATGGTGAACATCTCTATGTTGATCATATCTACTATATGACTCACGTTCGACCTTTCGCTCTCCAGTGTTCCGAGACCATGTCTGTACATGCTAGGCTCGTCAAGTTTAACCCAAGTATTCTGCATGTGCAAAACTGTCTTACACCCGTTGTATGTGAACATAGAGTCTATCACACCCGATCATCACGAGGTGCTTCGAAACGACGAACTTTGGCAATGGTGCATACTCGGGGAGAACACTTTTATCTTGAAATTTAGTGAAGGGATCATCTTATAATGCTACCGCCGTTCTAAGCAAAATAAGATGCATAAAGGATAAACATCACATGCAATCAAAATATGTGACATGATATGGCCATCATCATCTTGTGCTTTTTATCTCCATCTCCAAAGCATCGTCATGATCTCCATTGTCACCAGCTCGACACCTTGATCTCCATCATTGCATCGGGGTCGTCTCGCCAACTATTGCTTCTACAACTATTGCTAATGCATAGCGATAAAGTAAAGCAATTACATGGTGCTTGCATTAAGAGACAACCCTAAGACTCCTGCCGGTTGTCGATATTACAAAACATGATCATCTCATACATCAACATATATCACATCATATCTTGACCATATCACATCACAACATGCCCTGCAAAAACAAGTTAGACGTCACTGGTACAGCGAGGTGCTATACAAACGGTTTTTAACCCCTTTCCGCGACGGCGTTTGGAACCGTCACCAAGTGAGTGACTGCGATAGGGGGTCCTTCCCACACGACCAAGAAACCGTCAGGGATAGGGAGCCTTGATGCATACAGTTGTCCCTATAAAACTATTTCTGATATCTCGAATATCCCAAACGCTTCATCCTTGCTACTCGTTTGTGCTCGCATTGCCATCGCAGTCGGAGTTCTATGGTTTTACCTAAAACCAGGCACATTCCAGGCATGGGAGTTTTTCAGGCACGTACCAAACTGGCTCTACGTTTACGATGCCTGGCACATCACAAACAGTTCATGATTGTAAACCGTGTACGATAGGTCGACAATCACACACATTTAGTTTTCCCGCATCGTTTGTGATATTGTCTGACATCACACAGGCTTTGCAAATGGCAACTGTGTTCATGGTTACACACGTTTCCTCTTCGTGAACCATGTTAGATTATGATGTATATCACACACGCTGTGCTTTATAGACCATGTGCGCGGTAATGACCTGCAGACCGTAATTTCACCCTAATTTAATTGCTGCTATTTAAAATTGTACCTAATTTGAACTTGAAAGTAGGCTATAGCTTTATTCATATCCATCAGGTTCAAACAACCAATGCATTATTCGATTCATAGGTACATATGTTCAAGAATTACATAAGCACCAAATAAAGAATGATGAACCAGGGTTCTATACTTGTACTATTACAGATGGTAAAGAAAGAGGCGACAGACATTTTGGTTGCTGAACAAGGTGAAGCGGAATGGCCCTATTATGCTCTCCTGGATGCAGAAGGCACGCACGACTCTAGTCCAACCCCTTGTGATGGCCGGCCGCCAATCATGCAGTTTGAGAGGTAATCTTGAGTAAACTGCTTCAGGATCCACTACAAAAGAAAAAGATTCAGACATTGTCATCTAACACAACTCATTACGGGCAGTAAAAGAAGGCTACAGAGTTCTTACTTACCATCCTGCAGTTCATTGTTGTCTTGCATAAAGTGTAAACAAATAGTTTGATTGACATCTTTTGACCCATTTTAATTACAATCTTTATCAGTTTCCTCACTTGATGCTGGTTCATGAATATCTCATTGCCCCATACGCAGAAAGGGTCGAAGTGTGGATCTTTGGCTATGACATATGTACCTAAAAGCACCAAGTTAATATTAGAAGCTAAACAACAATTGCAAAATGATGTAGTACAACACTCCCTCCATCCCATTATATAAGATTTTATTACATGTATATCTAGACATCATCAGAACATTAAGGTAACACTCTTCCTTGTTTCTATGTAGCCTGGGATTGCATATTTAGTCATTCAGTACAATGCATGTTGCTATGTAGCCTCAGATATATTAAATATGACCCTAGTTAACCTACTGATAAATGGGTTACAGATATATTCAGTGAAATATCCGATTCGATGATTAATCCCTTATCAGCCCCCAGGCTATATGGTACCAGCTACCGATATCCTGAACAGTGAGTACATATAAGCAATGCGATGAAAGTAACCTCGATGGAAAACAGCACCGTTCTCAATATTGTCATGTATGAGTACATATAAAGGCATGTTAAGCACAACAGGCTAAACATCAACCAAATATATCCATGGTAGACAACATAATCTACAAATGATAGCTTCAGTGTGCAGGTTTAAGCACGCTAGTTAAGCAAAACAAGAAGTGGAAAGGTGTGTTAACTGCATCAGACATAACATTTAAAAACAAGCAAATAGTCATTCAAACTGGTATTGTGCAGGTCTAAAGTGCACTAGTTATTGTTAAAAAAATGAAAAGGCATGTTAACTGCAACATCCTTAACAGCAACCAAATATCGTAATTCATAGTGGTATTGTTGAAACTGTCATTGATGAAATTGAAATGCACGGCAAATAGTTGCACATATAGAGCATCACATTGTGAAGAACTGAAATAAACAAGGCATAAGGCCATCTCTAGCCGATCCTTTAAAAGTTAACGGACTAAAACCCTTAGTGGATATATATATACTCCAGCAATTTTTGGCTGTTTCTAGTCGATCCCCTAAACTTAATGTTGTAAACTTCAATTTGATCAAGTTCAAAGCTGGTTCAACCGAAAGTAGCATGCATTCAAACATAAACATAGATAGTTTTGCATAACCAAACATAAAACATAAATTTAAACTAAACTAAACTACTTTCGGTCGAAGTGGAGGTCGAGCCAATCCTTCCTCGTCAGGTACGGTGTGCCGCGAGCCGGGTCCGGGCCGGTGCCGTCGTCGGGGTCGTTGGGGAAGACACTCCTCCACTCGTCGACGTCGATCTCCTCGTTCTCGCCGCCCACCTCAACGCCCTCCGCGCCACCATCCTTGCCGCCTTCGACCTCATCATCGGAGGAGAGCACGATAACCTCGCCGCCCTCCGCGCCGGCAAATTTCACCCGCTCCGCCTCCACGAGCTCCGAGTGCTGCCGGCGGAGCTCTTGAATGTAGGCCTCGTCGGCGGCCTCGGCCTCGAGGCGCTCCCATGCCTCGCGGTCCTCCCACGCCATAGCCGAGCTCACCACCCCTGGCTCCGGCGGAACGAGGTCGACCGGACGTGTGCCGAAGGGGAAATTGAGCCTAGCCGCCGCCCCGTGGTAGCGGACCTGCCAGTGGTCGTACTCCATGGCCGCGAGCTCGGCCGTGTGGAAGCTACCGAGCCACCGGCGGGTGTGGGTCTCCTAATCCATAATCTCGGCGACCCACGTCCCCCACCGTCACTGCCGGACCCCGAGGTAGGACCTCGTCGGTGGCCGGGCCCGAGGGAGGACGAGGAAGTCCTCGAACCGGCGTAGGGGCGTGACAGCGGGCGGATCGGGCGACCGGAGACGGCGGATCGATAAAGAGCCCACGGAGGATGACGGGGACACCTCAGCGGCCACCTCGCCGGCGTCGGGCGAAGAGGCCGCGATAAACCTCTTTTGGGCCATTGGCTCCTCGAGCTCCCCGGCACACAGGCAGAGGTTGAGAATGGAGGTGGCGGCGGCGGCGATGGCGGCGACCTACCAGTGGTTTCGACGAGGGGGTGGTGTGTGTCTATGTGAGCGGAGGTTTTGGGGAGTGTGTGGTGTGTGTGGAGGGGGGCAAGGTGGTGTTTGAGGAAATACCGCAGCAACTGAAAAATTTACTAGGCGGGAGTAAAATGCCGGGCTACTGAAAATTCAGATCAAGGGCGAGCAGATATTTTTGAGATTGCGAGGGATGTAGAGGCGGGAGTAACAAGGTGGGGCTACTGAAAATTTGAATCAAGGGCGAACAGATATTTTTGAGTTTGCGAGGGATGCAGAGGCGGGAGTAAAATGCAGGGGCTACTGAAAATTTGAATCAAGGGATTGAAGCAGAGCGGGAGTACAGACATCGCACACGGTCCGCACATACTAATCGTGTGCTATCAAACATTAAAACCTTCCAGGCGGTAGATATTTTTGAGATTACGAGGCAGTAGATATTTTTTAGAGCGGGAGGCAAGCCTCGTGGAGCCCAATCTATTGTGCTGATGTGAGCGACTGCAGGGGCACGGGCGTGGCACACGGGTAGTCTAACCGAACCGTGTCTGTTGCGTACCCAATCGCAGACAGTTTCTACATCCAACTCGTGTGCTGCTTATAAATTTGGCAAAAAGAATAACATGGGAGAGGGTCAGAACACGAGCACACTTGCATGTGGACATAATATATGTATGAAAAGGGTGGTTTGATGTTCGAATACCCAATGCACAACTTTGATGTGGCACCTGTCGCACAAAAGCACAGTATTGCTAGTCAGCCACCCCCTACAAACCCCACTTCGTGTCGGCTGTAAGGGAATCCTAGCTACGAATGCATGCCCCCAAATAGCTAGGTCTGAAATCTCACCCTACCGTAACACAAAACCTATAGGAGTCCATCATATATATGGTCAAACTTCCCCTTTCGCTTCCCGACAAAGTTGGACCGTGTGCCGACCCACAAATGTGTGCTTGTGGCGCGAGATGGGTGAGACCACATATGAACCACCTGCGGGTGGTCCTACTATATGTATGAAAAGGGTGTGGTGTGATATTTAACTACCATTCACAACTTTGATGTGGCATGTGTGCCTCGCAAATTAACCTGACTTCCCCGACCCCACGGAGGTTGTAGGTAGTGCGAAGTAGCCCCCCACCCCCCCCCCCACACACACACGTCGGGGGGAGGGCATCTCACCAAGACGTATTGTAACACGTGTGACGCCCCCGACCCAATCGTGCACTAATCATACACGCAAATGCACACGATCAAGCCTGAGGACTCACGGGAAGATATCACAACACAACTCTAAAACATAAATAAAGTCATACAAGCTTTATATTACAAGCCAGGGGCCTCGAGGGCTCGAATACATAAGCTTGCGTACAAGCGTCAGCGGAAGCATCAGATATCTGAGTACAGATATGAAACAGAAACAGAAAGGCCTTTAGAAAGGCGGGGCAAAATAAAACACTATGATCGAAAGGCGTAGGCCTCCTGCTTGGGACCCTCCGATCCTACTCCTGGTCGTCAATCAGCTCGTAGTAGTATCCATCCTCGGGGTCGAAGTAGTAGCGATCGTCGGCGGGGGCAACTGTCTCAGGGACTCCGTCATCTTGGTCACGACAAACTGATATAGGGAGAAAAGGAAAACAAAGCAACCGTGAGTACTCAGAAGTACTCAGCAAGCAAGGATCTACACTACATATGCAACATTTTCAAGGGGAGGCTGTATATGTGGACTGGGCTGCAGAAATGCCAGAATAGAGAGAAGGCCTAGTCCTATCGAAGACTAGCATCTTCAGCTATCTTGCAGCAGTAGAAAAGAGTATAACAGTACAATATAATGTAGCAGTATCATTAAGTCTCAACCTCACCAAGAGATCCTTTCTCGACTCCCTGCGAGAGAGCAATCCCAGAGCCATACAGTCATCAACCTCATCCTGAGATCCCTTCTCGACTGCCTGCGAGAAGCAATCCCAGAGCCTCATATCCAAGTGTCCAGTTCTAAAATTGTATCAATCAGGATACAACTCCGAGTGTCCTTTACCGTAGGACAGGCTATCGATAGATGTGTTCTTCCCTGCAGGGGTGCACCAACTTACCCAACACACTCGATTAACTTCGGCCGGACACACTTTCCTGGGTCATGCCCGGCCTCGGTCAAACGACACACCGCAGCCCTACCTACAGCTCAGCAGAGAGGTCCCCGCCGGTCTACATCCTAAGCGCTCAGGGGTCGTTGCGAGCAGGGTGAAGCCAGGCACCCGGAGGGCGCCGGTCCATCACGGCCGCAAGGCTGAACTAGACGTATGACAGAGCTTTCGGCTAATGCTACGATGCAGAACGCCCATACTATTCCCACATGATGGTTAGTGCTATCAGGCCAGAGGCCTGCTCGGATCAAATATCCAAATCATTAGTGGACTAGGGCTTGCGGTAACGAGCAGAGACTCACGAAAGATGTGACCCTGTCGCCCCGTCTCGAGGACTTGCTGCAAGGGTTAAGAATGCCCGGCCGCGCCTCGTATTCATCATTCGGGCACCACACTGGCACCCGTCTTCACAACACTCGCCTCTCAGGCGCATGCGGGTACCCCTCAGGGTCGACCCGCCTATCCAAGTAAAAGTGTAAAGTCCAAGTATCCGTGTGTCCGTAACATCAGGGGAATCCGAGGTATCACCCTCGTTGGATTCCTACTCGATGAAATCGTCAAGGTGAACTCGGAGGAATCACCCTCGCTGGGTTCACACTTGAGGTGTCGTACGACGGCGTCGTTATCGGAAGCGGTGAAGGAGGAATCACCCTCGATGACCATGACCGAATAGCTACTCTACAGAGTTAACATCAGAAGTGTTACACGAGGTATCACCCTCGGCACTCGATAGTAACGCTGCAGTGTCATTACAACTAAGGGGGGGTGATGTGCGGTGTCGAGGCCTGGTCTTCAATCCCGTTGATCGGGTCTTCGCATAATCCAGCGGGGCGGTCGGGACTAGTGGGGTCACTGATAGGTCTCTACCCAGCCTATACTAAGCAGTTTAGGTTATGCAGGTAATTATCAACAGCAGGTTACAATAAACAGGCTATGCATCAGAATAGGTAAAGCAGCAACAGCAATTCTAATGCAAGCATGAGAAAATAGAATGGGCGATATCGGTATGCTCAAGGGGGGGGGGAGGGGGCTTGCCTGGTTGCTCGGCGGCAAGGGCAAGGTTGCCAATGGTGTCTTCGGGCTCCGGAGCTGCGTCGGCCTCGGGGACGACGTCGGTGTCGGGGGCTACCGAGAGAGAAGAGGGGGAGGAAACAGTAAATACTAAGCAAACAAGTGTAGCACAAAGCATAACATGGCAATACGCGGTGACGGAGGTGATCTAACGCAGTGCCGGGTGATACTGGCGAAGGTGGGATTCATCCGGGAATGTTTTCCCGGTTCCGGACATTTGTCAGACAGATGACCGGAGGGGAACGGTTGCATGTTCGGATAGTTAGGGACGTGTGACGGACGAACGGACCGCGTATTCGGACTCGTCTCGTCGTTCTGAGCAAGTTTCATGTACAAAGTTTTTTCATCGGAGTTACAGATTATTTTATATGATTTTCTAAAGCTTTTATTAATTTTCTGGAATTTAATTATTTATTTAAATCAAACATTATCCGAAACAGTGTATGCTGACGTCAGCAGTCAACCTAACAGGTGGGGCCCACCTGTCATAGACTGTTAGGTTAATTAGTGATTAACTAATTAATTAACATTTAATTAAACTAATTAATTAAATTAGATTAATCTAAACAGGGTTAATTAACTAATTAATTAATTAATTTTAATCATTTTTTATTTTTATTTTTATTTTCTATTATTTTTAAAACGTTCTGGCTGGGCCCACCTGTCATAGACACAGGGAGGGTGGGGCCCAGCGGTCAGTGGCCCGGGAGGCCAAATGGGCGCGGGCGCGCGGTCGGGCCCGTGGGCGCCCGACGGCCGTGGCTTCGGTGCGGTGAACCGGGGGCGCCGTGGCGGACGAGGCCAGCGAGGTCGGGCGGGCGAGGAGCGGCGGCGCAGGCGTGCGGTGGCGGGCGAGCAGGGGACGGCGGGGCAGAGGCCAGGGACGCGCGACGGCGCGGTGGCCGGACCGACATGGCGTCGGGCGCGCAGGCGCGTCGCCCGCGACGAGGCGGAGTCGAGGCCAGGAGGGCGCGGGGGCGCTCGTGCGAGCGAGGTCAAGGCGGGCGCGGGGCGCGTGTGGCCGTGGCGAGGCGAGCGGGGCACGGGGCGCGAGCGGGGTGTGGCGGCGTTCGGGATGGGGAGAGAGGAGGCGGAGGCCGGGGCCTCACCAGCGGCTGCAGGGGAGAGGGGGCGGCGAGGCTCGGGGTCGGCCGGTGGGGAGGAGGACGAGGAAGCGGCGTGGCGACGGGTGGCGAGGTCCGGCGACGGCAGCGGGCGGCGGTGTCGGTGCCCCGTTGGGGAGGAGGTCGAGGACGGGGAGGCGGGCGCTGGCGACGGCGGGGCAGCACCGGGCGGCATTGGAGAGGTGGCGGCGGGGTCAGCGCGGCGAGCAACGGCGCGGCGTCGGGGTCGGGCGTGGCCCGCCCGATCCCTCCTGGATCTGGGAAGAGGGAGGAGAGGAGAGCGAGGGGGGAAGTGGGGGTGGGGCTAGGGTTCGGGTTCGGGGGGTGTATAGGCCGGGGGGGAATGATGGGCCGGCCTGGTGGTCCAGCTGGGCCGAGGCCTGGGGGTTTTCTTTTTTTCTTTCTTTTCTGTTTTATTTCCTTTTGCCTTTTTCTTTTATTTAATCATATATCTCTGTTTAGTAAATAGTTAGGCCTCATATTGAATTTTGTAAAACATGGCAAATGTTCCAATAAATACTAGGCATCCTCAACTACTACCAAAAATTAGTTTGGAGGCAAATGGAGTTCACACAAATTTTATAATAATTAAAATGCATTAAACCTTACAGTTTTGGAAATGTTAGTGCCACCTAATTAATTTATTAATTGTTGGTTTCAATTTTAGAATAGTCGCTGCAATATTTGTTATTTATCGAACATTTTAGTTTCTATGTTGGACAACTTTTATATTTCACTTTCATTTAAATTTGGATTTTGACTTAGGAGTTGAAATGCAATATAATGCTAATGATGATCATGCACTGTTAAACATGATGACATGGCATAATCAAAAGGGTGATTACTGTAGTTAACCACCGGGGGTGTTACAAATCTCCTCCACTAACAAGAATTCTCGTCCCGAGAATTAAGAGGTGGAAGGAAAAAGTTCGGGGTATTCCGCACGAAGATTATCCTCGCGTTCCCAAGTGGCTTCATCTTCAGTATGATTTGACCACTGCACTTTGAGGAACTTGGTAATCTTTTGACGGGTCCGACGTTCAGCTTCATTGAGAATGCGGATCGGATGCTCCTTATATGAAAGATCATCATGCAATTCGAGCATTTCGTGATCCACAGCTCGGTGCGGAGATTCCTTGAAGCATTTACGAAGTTGCGACACATGGAAGACGTCGTGGATATGAGAGAACTGCGGCGGCAACTCCAATTTATATGGGATCGAAGGCATAAGAGTATCTCTCGAGTTGAACGAATGAAAAACATCGAGAGCAAAGTAGGAAGGGACAATAAGAAGTTTCAAACAGATAGATAATCGTTTGGTGTCTGAACAAGGTGTGAAAGGGGTCCAGAGCAACGAGAATAAGTATTGTGTCTGGTACCAGAATAGATCACTAGGATGGTGGCCCGTGAATTACATACGAGGCCACGCGCGAGGAATAACTTTGGGAACAGGGGGTGTACAGGAGAGTCAGGTTTCGATCCTGTGGAACTATGGGTTATGGCCCACCAGGTGGGTTGAAAGTAGGAAGGGCGGTGACGTCTCGCACGATCACGTAAGCAAGGCATGTCAGAGGATAGCCTGTCGGTTATGTCGGTAACAACATCGGTACCAAGGGCGAGGGACGAAGAGAACCATTTTCCTGCTCGTTGAACGAGGCGGACCAATAGGCAAAGTTCTCGTCCATCGGTGGTTTCCGGAATGTCATCAACATTAGTAACAGAGTCTCACTGAGAAGGTTGTACATCGGGGTGTTATGTAAGCAGGGAATTATTTCTGCTTAGATCATATAAATCACGATAAGGTTAAGCAAACCAATGGAAAGGAAAATGTGTTTACACACAAGAATTGGGAGTACATCATGCTCAAGGAAAAGTGGAGCAGGATATACATGATAGGACAACAAGTTCAAAAGTATGTAGAAAAAGGGGCGAGGAAAGTTTCATGATATTACCCATACAACGGTGTTTGGACAATTGATCATGAAGCATTTAGCATTGCGCTTTCAATGTTCTCAATGATATTCGGAATACCATAGTCATGCTTCGACGTAGCAGTAACATGGTGTTTCAAGCAAAGATTGCATTTGAATATCACAAGAAATATTCAAGAAACAGTTCCAGGGATAACAAGGAACTCAAGGTATGACCAACACATGATCAAGTCTGTGTTGAGAGGAAGTCAAGGATGTTGTAGATGGTATCGCAATTCAACGAGGGCAAGGATGGTATTTTTAGCCATGAGTTTAATTGACATCTCTGAAGAAGCCAAAGTGTTGACGGTGATCACGACAAATTTTGTCGAGAGACTCTATGAAGATGCCATCGAGCAGCGACGACATCAAGTAAAAGGAAGGATGAAGTGAAAGGCTATGAGAACCACGGATTCGTCACAAGCTCGAAGTCAAGCTTGTTCGAGGTGAAATGATAAGATGAGAAGAACGACGTAAGCTTCGCTCATCGTCGAGAAGTTGCTCCGGGCACAAGGACCAGGTAGCATAATTAAAAATCGACACGATAATGATATAGCCTATCGGGCTAGTAATGATGTGATGGAGTATCATTCCAATAAGAATTCACGAGAGGTAGTGCAATGACACGATAATCATGAGATAACATGGGGCAATACTTGAAGGTAGATCAGAATTAGAGGTTGGACAGGTGAAATGATCTACAAAAGACAAGTAATTTTTAACTTGTCCGAGAAATGGGATCAAAGAAGAAATTGGGGCATCTTAGGAACGTATACCACGAACGTCAGGAGTAAATAACTCAAGCTCGAGAGCGGAGCAAGGTTGGCAAAGCAGAGAATACAATTTACCAAAGGCAATATGTATCAGGGGAAACTCACAAGACTTTGGATGTTAAGGACACTATCGGATGATAACTCATCAAAGGATCTGACGGTCCATAACGGAGCTGACGTGAGCATAGGCACACAACTAGAAGAAGAATCAATGCAAAGGCATTAATTCAAAGCTCAAATGCAAAGGAGTTATGATTTCCAAAGCAAGGGATCAGAAGCAATCGCTCTGATTAAGGATGGTTAATTGAATAAACTTAGGGGTACAAGCGACGACAAATAGATTGGTCGAGAATCCAGCTCATGTTCGGGATGATGTTTGAGCCAGAAAGAAAATTTCTAAGGATTAAGTGATGATTGCGATTATTCACACACACATTGAATCAAGGACTCAAAATGGTAATGAAAAGAGGCGTCAACGGAGATTACTAGACATATGGAATTAACCATAATGTCAGCAGGTAAGAATTTCCAGAGCAACATGCTACAGAGGATTTTCGGAAGATCGAATAGCACTTCGAAGAATTTTGCGAGACACATGAACAACTGGGATGAACAGATCCTCGATAAATGTGGGGAATTAACCGTAAGGTTTTTCATTCGGAGAAGAACTGCAAGGCAGTAAACTCAAAGGATTATCGGGGCAACGGAGAATATTTCGAGGCATCTTGTAACAACAAGAGCGATGAGGAATGATCGTGTGAATGACAAGTGTAAGTAGTCATCTATAGGGATACATCGGTGGTAGGAATTACAAAGGCGATGAGCACAAAGGGCTCAGGATAACATCGATGGGAATCGTCAGAATCTTCCGATGAAGCAGGTGATCTTCTGGTATGAGGGCTCTCTGGGAGAAGTAGTTACGAGAACCTAGAGTCAGAGTTAGTAAAATCTTTTAACCCGAATAGAAGAGAGATCAGAGTCCCAGAGCAAAGGTCGAGGAGTAAAAGATACTAATACCACCCAATTGGCGACGTGGGCCCGTAAGCCACACAGCCAAGTTAGTAAAACAATTTTCGGTTACTAGACTCAACTTCGGCCAAGGAGTTGGAAAGGGGGATTCCTACAGGCAGTCGGCTCTGATACCAACTTGTGACGCCCCCGACCCAATTGTGCACTAATCATACACGCAAATGCACACGATTAAGCCTAAGGACTCACGGGAAGATATCACAACACAACTCTAAAACATAAATAAAGTCATACAAGCTTTATATTACAAGCCAGGGGCCTCGAGGGCTCGAATACATAAGCTTGCGTACAAGCGTCAGCGGAAGCATCAGATATCTGAGTACAGATATGAAACAGAAACAGAAAGGCCTTTAGAAAGGCGGGGCAAAATAAAACACTACGATCGAAAGGCGTAGGCCTCCTGCCTGGGACCCTCTGATCCTACTCCTGGTTGTCAATCAGCTCGTAGTAGTATCCATCCTCGGGGTCGAAGTAGTAGCGATCGTCGGCGGGGGCAACTATCTCAGGGACTCCGTCATCTTGGTCACGACAAACTGATATAGGGAGAAAAGGAAAACAAAGCAACTGTGAGTACTCAGAAGTACTCAGCAAGCAAGGATCTACACTACATATGCAACATTTTCAAGGGGAGGCTGTATATGTGGACTGGGCTGCAGAAATGCCAGAATAGAGAGAAGGCCTAGTCCTATCGAAGACTAGCATCTTCAGCAGTCTTGCGGCAGTAGAAAAGAGTAGAACAATACAATATAATGTAGCAGTATCATTAAGTCTCAACCTCACCCAGAGATCCTTTCTCGACTCCCTGCGAGAGAGCAATACCAGAGCCATACAGTCATCAACCTCGTCCTGAGATCCCTTCTCGACTCCCTGCAAGAAGCAATCCCAGAGCCTCATATCCAAGTGTCCAGTTCTAAAATTGTATCAATCAGGATACAACTCCGAGTGTCCTTTACCGTAGGACAGGCTATCGATAGATGTGTTCTTCCCTGCAGGGGTGCACCAACTTACCCAACACGCTCGATTAACTCCGGCCGGACACACTTTCCTGGGTCATGCCTGGCCTCGGTCAAACGACACACCGCAGCCCTACCTACAGCTCAGCAGAGAGGTCCCCGCCGGTCTACATCCTAAGCGCTCAGGGGTCTTGGGCCATCGCCCTGTGCACTCCGGGTCGTTGAGAGCAGGGTGAAGCCAGGCACCCAAAGGGCGCCGGTCCGTCCCGGCCGCAAGGCTGAACTAGACATCTGACAGAGCTTTCAGCTGATGCTACGATGCAGAACGCCCATACTATGCCCACGTGATGGTTAGTGCTATCAGGCCAGAGGCCTGCTCGGATCAAATATCCAAATCGTTAGTGGACTAGGGCTTGCGGTAACGAGCAGAGACTCACGAAAGATGTGACCCCATCGCCCCGTCTCGAGGACTTGCTGCAAGGAATAAGAATGCCCGGCCGTGCCTCGTATTCATCATTCGGGCACCACACTGGCACCCTTCTTCACAACACTCGCCTCTCAGGCGCACGCGGGTACCCCTCAGGGTCGACCCACCTATCCAAGTAACAGTGTAAAGTCCAAGTATCCGTGTGTCCATAACATCAGGGGAATCCGACGTATCACCCTCGTTGGATTCCTACTCGATGTAATCATCAAAGTGAACTCGGAGGAATCACCCTCGCTGGGTTCACACTTGAGGTGTCGTACGACGGCGTCGTTATCGGAAGCGGTGAAGGAGGAATCACCTTCGATGACCACGACCGAATAGCTACTCTACAGAGTTAACATCAGAAGTGCTACACGAGGTATCACCCTCGGCACTCGATAGTAACGCTGCAGTGTCGTTACAACTAAGGGGGGGTGATGTGCGGTGTCGGGGCCTGGTCTTCAATCCCGTTGATCGGGTCTTTGCATAATCCAGCGGGGCGGTCGGGACTAGTGGGGTCACTGATAGGTCTCTACCCAGCCTATACTAAGCAGTTTAGGTTATGCAGGTAATTATCAACAGCAGGTTACAATAAACAGGCTATGCATCAGAATAGGTAAAGCAGCAGCAGCAGCAATTCTAATGCAAGCATGAGAAAATAGAATGGGCGATATCGGTATGCTCAAGGGGGGGGGCCTGGTTGCTCGGCGGCAAGGGCAAGGTTGTCAATGGTGTCTTCGGGCTCCGGAGCTGCGTCGGCCTCGGGGACGACGTCGGTGTCGAGGGCTACCGAGAGAGAAGAGGGGGAGGAAACAGTAAATACTAAGCAAACAAGTGCAGCACAAAGCATAACATGGCAATACGCGGTGACGGAGGTGATCTAACGCAGTGCCGGGTGATACTGGCGAAGGTGGGATTCATCCGGGAATGTTTTCCCGGTTCCGGACATTTGTCAGACAGATGACCGGAGGGGAACGGTTGCATGTTCGGATAGTTAGGTACGTGTGACGGACAAAGGGACCGCGTAATCAGATTTGTCTCGTCGTTCTGAGCAAGTTTCATGTACAAAGTTTTTTCATCGGAGTTACGGATTATTTTATATGATTTTCTAAAGCTTTTATTAATTTTCTGGAATTTAATTATTTATTTAAATCAAACATTATCCGAAATAGTGTACGCTGACGTCAGCATGACGTCAGCAGTCAACCTGACAGGTGGGGCCCACCTGTCATAGACTGTTAGGTTAATTAGTGATTAACTAATTAATTAACATTTAATTAAACTAATTAATTAAATTAGATTAATCTAAACAGGGTTAATTAACTTAATTAATTAATTAATTTTAATCATTTTTATTTTTATTTTCTATTATTTTTAAAACGTTCTGGCTGGGCCCACCTGTCATAGACACAGGGAGGGTGGGGCCCAGCGGTCAGTGGCCCGGGAGGCCAAATGGGCGCGGGCGCGTGGTCGGGCCAGTGGGCGCCCGACGGGCGCGGTGTCAGTGCGGTGAACCGGGGGCGCCGCGGCGGACGAGGCCAGCGAGGCCGGGCGGGCGAGGAGCGGCGGCGCAGCCGTGCGGTGGCGGGCGAGCAGGGGACGACGGGGCAGAGGCCAGGGACGCGCGACAGCGCGGTGGCCGGACCGACATGGCGTCGGGCGCACGGGCGCGTCGCCCGCGATGAGGCGTAGTCGAGGCCAGGAGGGCGCGGGGGCGCGCGCGCGAGCGAGGTCAAGGCGGGCGCGGGGCGCGTGTGGCCGTGGCGGGGCCAGCGGGGCACGGGGCGCGAGCGGGGTGTGGTGGCGTTCGGGATGGGGAGAGGGGAGGCGGAGGCCGGGGCCTCACCAGCGGCTGCAGGGGAGAGGGGGCGGCGAGGCTCGGGGTCGGCCGGTGGGGAGGAGGATGAGGAAGCGGCGTGGCGACGGGTGGCGAGGTCCGGCGACGGCAGCGGGCGGCGGCGTCGGTGCCCCGTTGGGGAGGAGGTCGAGGACGGGGAGGCGGGCGCTTGGCGGACGGCGGGGCAGCACCGGGCGGCGTTGAGAGGTGGAGGGGGTCAGCGCGGCGAGCAACGGCGCGCGTCGGGGTTGGGCGCGGCCCGCGATCTCCTGGATCGGGGAAGAGGGAGGAGAGGAGAGCGAGGGGGGAAGTGGGGGTGGGGCTAGGGTTCGGGTTCGGGGGGGGGTGTATAGGTCGGGGGAGGGGAATGATGGGCCGGCCTGGTGGTCCAGCTGGGCCGAGGCCTGGGGTTTTTTTGTTTTCTGTTTTATTTCCTTTTGCCTTTTTCTTTTATTTAATCATATATCTCTGTTTAGTAAATAGTTAGGCCTCATATTGAATTTTGTAAAACATGGCAAATGTTCCAATAAATACTAGGCATCCTCAACTACTACCAAAAATTAGTTTGGAAGCAAATGGAGTTCACACAAATTTTATAATAATTAAAATGCATTAAACCTTACTGTTTTGGAAATGTTAGTGCCACCTAATTAATTTATTAATTGTTGGTTTCAATTTTAGAATAGTCTCTGCAATATTTGTTATTTATCGAACATTTTAGTTTCTATGTTGGACAACTTTTATATTTCACTTTCATTTAAATTTGGATTTTGACTTAGGAGTTGAAATGCAATATAATGCTAATGATGATCATGCACTGTTAAACATGATGACATGGCATAATCAAAAGGGTGATTACTGTAGTTAACCACCGGGGGTGTTACAACACGGACCAAGCAGAATCCAACTTGGTCGTACAACCTCTCCCGCTCGTTGCTGGTCAAAGTGATGGACGTCCACAAGGCCCCGCAAAATGGGCTAGATTGTCGTCGATAACCTTGCGAGGGAGTACTGTATGAAGACAAACCCACTCTGTGCATGTGGCCCAAGTATGTATATGGAAGTGGTGTGTGTGGTGTTTGAATACCCAATGCGCAAATTTGATGTGGCACCGTGCTTTGGAACCGTAAAATCCTCACACTGAGCGAGGGTTCATGATGCGTAGCATGCGCTCAAACTTAATTAGGCTTGGAATGATCGACCTACTATACGGTAACTCGAAGCAAAGAAGAAGAATCCACCCTGGTAACCTTTCTCGTCGTTGGTCAAAATGATGGACGTCCACGCGGGCCCACGAATATATATAGGCTTGCCGCCCATAACCAAGCGAGTGAGAGTGTGTCCAAAGACAACCATTGCATGCGTGTGTCCCAAACATATTTATGGAGGTGTGTGATGCATGCATATGTGTTGAATACCCGTCCCAATGCACAACATTGATGTGGTGCATGCGTTGAAAATCGCAGAGATCCCTACTCAGAGCAAGAGGTTCATGACGTGTCGTGTGCTCGCCCCCCTCCCTTCGATCCAACGGGATGGATTCATGTGTACACATGTGCTATTATATATATGTAATCTCACATCATGATCTATATCGTGAGACAAACAAAAAATGAAGCCCCCTCCTAAGTCAAATTAATTAAGCTCTCTCGCTGTCGGTGAAAGTGATGGACCAAGCGGGCCGACTGATGGAAGCATCGCCGATAACCGCGTGACTGAGTACCATAGGACAACAACCAACGCTTGCATGTGTGCCAGAACATATATATGGAGAGGTGTGTGGTTGTGATGTTTTGAATACCTAATGCACAACTTTGATGTGGCATTTGCCTCAAAAACCGCAAAGTCCCCACACAGAATGAGGTTCATGTGACACCTAGTATATATATGTTGGTCACCCCCCCTTCGACACATACTATACACCTAGTAACACAGCCCTAAAAGAATTAATCCTCCTTGTTCGTCAAACGTACCTCTCTCTTGTTGGGTCAAAGTGATGGACGACGAACTCGCGGGCCCATAGAAAGCGAAGCGTACGTCGCACGCGAGTGAGCATCCTATATAGGACTACGTACCACCGTATGCATGTGGCCCAAAGAGGTGTCTGTGTGATGTTTAAATACACAATGCACAACTTTGATGTGGCACCACATATATAGGAAACCAAAAAGTCCCCACAGAGAGCGAGGTTCATGATGCATGGTATGTGCTATATGTACGCCCCCATTCGACGCGTGGTATATATGTACTTCTATTGTATAACACAAACCAAAAAAGAATCATTCCTTGATGGTCAAATTAACCTCTCTCTCGTTGGGTCAAAGTGATGGAGGACAACCTCGCATGCCCACAGATGGAAGCGCCACACGCGAGTGTGTTCCTATAGGGCAACCACCGCCTGCATGGTATTGCGTGATGTTTGAATACCAATGTACAACTTTGATGTGGCACCTGCCTCGGGAACTGGAAAGTCCCCACATGGAGCGAGGTTATGACGTACGCATATATATAGAGTATTCATGTTGCCCCCTCTTTGACATGTACATACTCCTACCGTGCATATACGTAACACAAACAAAAAAAGAACCATCCTTGTTGGTCAAATTAACCTCTCTCTCGTTGCACGTTCAACTGATCGACGACGACCTCGCGGGCCCACAAAAAGAGTCACACGCAAGTGAGTGTCATAGGACAAAACCACAGGGTGCATGTGCCCGTGTGTTATGTGATGTTTGAATACCCAATGCACAACTTTGACGTGGCACGTACATGCTTCGCAAACCGGAAACACACTACACCACGATGCGTAGCCCCCTCACTTCAAGCTGGTGGGAGGGACTCATGTGTACGCATGTGCCCGAACTTTGATATGGAATCTCACCATGATCCACACCACACACATGCCAAGATGAATCCACCTTTTGGTCAAATGCCTCTCGTTGTTGGTGGAAACTGAAAACCTTTGCGGGCTAACGAATGGGCACGTCGCTGATAACCACAGGAGGGAGAGTGTCCGAGAGGACCACCAATGCATGCATGTGGCCAGAACATGTATGTTTGAAAGGGTTGTGTAATGCTTTAAATAACCAATTCACGACTTTGATGTGGCATATATGACTCACAAAATGATCAATAATCCCACACGGAGGCTCATGACTCGTAGTGTACTGCCGGACCCCCCCCCCACACACAGACACACACATCCCGCACCACCACAGCCACTCTGAGGCATGTCAAACTTTTTCTGCAGTGAACATGTGACCAAAGGAGTGTCATGTTAAAATTATAAAAAAACAGACATCATTCGACCATTTTTATACATTGATTGATTTCCTAGGGATTTAATGTGCAAAAATCAAATTTGAGCTACATGTGCACCAAAATGGATTGCAAAATCATACGTGTGTCCCTGGGTGCATGTTTCCCCATGCAAGAGATTTCAAAACATTGAGAATATAGATTTTTAAAATTTAGTAAATCCAAAACTTAGTTGAAATTCATGAAACTTATCATGGTGTCATATATGGACACCAGTAGACTGTGATATTGTATTTTTTCGTCAAATTTGAGACACGCTTTGATATAATCTTCTTACAAACGGGAGATTGTTAATAACTGGCAACCAATATCTCATACGGATTATTTATTCGGAACGTGTGCGTTAGACCGTGTCATGCTTCGGTTAAGCAGTAAAGCGGCAGAATGAATCATCAAAAAACAAAAAAATATATGTGCTGCCACGCGCCCCGTGTGCCGTGCGAGCAGGCATGAGTTGACGGGACGCATGCGAGCAGTCCGCCGCGCAGGTAGACCAGGAGGCGTGCGTGCAGGTGTGTGAATTGATGGGAGGCGTTTTCGCTGTGCAGTGTCACCGGGAGGCGTGCAAGTAGCTGTGTGAAATGATGGTAGGAATGCCAGAAGTCCGCCGCGCAGGCTCATCGGGAGGCGAGACAGCCTTTGACCGCCGCCCGCCTCGCTCCCACTAGTCCGTATTAATTGCGCGCCCGAGCCGCCGGCCATAATAGGCGGCCGCACACCCGGTCCACAGTGGTCACCATCGTTTGGACTCTGGAGTGTATGAGGATACCGCCAAAGCGCACCATCGGAGGGAGTGGCAACGCCGGGGCTGGTGAAGCACCCGTGCAACGCGTGAAGCTGGGCACAGAGGTTGCCATCATCGCCAACAAGGTCTCGTGCGGGCAGCAGCACGCCTTGACTTCGTCGGTGCTTCGTTCCCCCCTAGCCGGAGCTGGAGGTCAATAGCAACTCCGGCAATGACTGCGACTCCGACGGAAAACTGGTTAGTCATCTATATACCCATTTCTGCGGCAAACATATCATGTGTTTTCTCTGGTTACTCCCCCCCTCTCTAATTTTTTTGGAATACAAATCCTATGGTTATGTTCTCTCAGTCCATGAAATCAGAGTAATTAAGATCCGTTAGATGCACGTAGTGTATTGATTGTTTGAATGTTATCCGTATAGGGTTAGTGATTAATTGTTTGTTCTGTACAAATGATTTTTACTAATAATCCGACTAGGGTTAGTGTGCATGCTAATAATTAGTGGCCAGATCTTGAGAATTGATTTTGAATGTCCTACATATATGTTTGTGCCTTTTTTCTTTCAGATCTTGAGAATTGATTTTGAATGTCCTACATGTATGTTTATGCCATTTTTTCTTTCAGATTGGTATGTACACACATGAGGCTCCGGCTAGCGCCGCCGCTAGATGTAGATCTTGGACCCGGCTACGCGTCCAGAAGCGGCCACGCCCCCTGGACATGAGGAACCAGTAGAATCTCCGGCAGACCGCATCAGCGATCTCCCAGACGGCATCCTTGGGGAGATCATCTCCCTTCTCCCCATCAAGGATGGCTGCCACACACAAGTCCTCGCATCTCAGTGGCGCACTCTGTGGCGCGCCGCGCCTCTTAATTTCGACTGTCGTCAGCTATCTGTCGATGATGATTCTGAACTCCCCGGAGCCATCATCTCCTCCCACCAGGGCTCTGTTCAACGCATCTGCATCCCGGCATGCTACCTGCTGGACATACCCTGCACGGTGGCCGCCTGGCTGACATCCTGTCAATTCGATAAACTCCAGCAGCTTGAGTTCTACCATTACTACAGCGCTAGGTTACCACCAAGAGCTGCATTTGTGCCCTCACCACTGATGCCCATCTCATGGTTTTCCTCCTCTCTCAACACCACCACCTTGACCCGGTGCCATCTAGCAGACTATCTGGTACAAATGCTTCGACTCCCGCTGCTGAAAAAACTTGCGCTTGTGTTAGTTCATCTGTCGGAGGCCTCACTACACAGCATCATCCACTCCAGTTGCCCTGCCCTGGAGCGTTTGGTGCTTGTTTTTGGAAATGGAATCCATATCCCTTGTCTCAAAATAAAGTCGCCTCACCTTGTAAGCATTGGAATTCATTTTGAAGGACAGGAGCTCATCATCGAAGATGCCCCATTCACTTCAAAGGTTGCTCCTTGATTGTTGTTATAAACCTTCACAAATAATTGTGGTCTCTGCGCCTAAACTGGAGACCTTGGGTGCAATTTGTGATCCGTTTAAATGGTTCGAGATGGTGTTTGCCTCCACACCTATTGAGGTACTGTATATTATTCATGTACACTTTTGTAATTTGCATTTTTCGTTTGTGCGCATAAGTTAAGTATCATCTTGGAGTACACTTTCAGTGTTAATATTATGTTCTATGCTCAATGAAGAGCTTGTCCATCCTATCAGTGGTGGTGGATTCTGTCAAGACCTTATATATTAGTATGTGGTGTTTTGATCTCAACATCATTATTGCCTTGCTGCAATGCTTTCCATGTCTGGAGAATTTGTATATAAACATGATGATTTCACGCACATTGAAAGCCATATATAATGTACTATAATTAATCATTTAGCTATCGCTCTTTCAACATAATCTTTTTTAGACATTAACTATTTTCAATCTTCATCTCAATTTAGGCACTAACACATGGAGAAAAGGGTATAACCAATTGATGGTTCAAGAAGCACCGGGATTTTCTCATATCTCATGACATTTGTTTAAAGACAGTAACGCTGGAAGGATATGCATCCAACAGTGCAAACACTAGCTTTGTCACATTCTTCATGTTGAATGCGAGGGCACTATTATCCGTGAGAATTAAGTTTTTCAACAAGAAATTTCTCACGGAACTGTATGTGGAACAACATAAAAAGAAGTTTTAGGTGGACCTAAGGGCTTCTGATCGTGCTCGGCTTATATTTACAACAACTTGTCGTCATCATGGACCAGTAGATCTTTTGTACCGGGATCTTGATTTTATGGATCGGACCGATCCATTTGATTGTGACTACCAAAAACTTTGGTTGAGTTAGATGTTATTGCCCTGTTCAATCCGGGATTCAGGGTTATGTGTAAATCTGATGAACAATTAATCCTCGTGCTTTTGTACCTCTTGTAAGCTGGAGTTAGACATTGTTGCCCTTTTCAACTAGGGTTTGGCCCATATTTTCTTTCATACTGGGCATCTGTGTTCATATAGGTACTACCTCTGTCGTGGTTTATTCTTTATTGGCCCCCTTTGTATTTTGTAGTACCAAACTTTGACCTTAGATTTAACTAAGAATATATTAATGCACGTCATCGAAAATAATATTATTGGACGGCTATTCCTGGCTATGTTCATCTGCTATATGCAATAATTATGCATGTGCTTGCTCGCCGTTTAGGAGGCCGCGGCGCGCTCTACTCGCGTGCCTCCGCGCGCTCTACTTGCCATTTAGGCGCCCTCGGGTCGCGTCCCTCTGCGTGCTCTGCTCGCCGTTTAGGCGCTAAGTCTCGCTCGGGTCGCGTCCCTCCCTGCACGCTCTGCTAGCGGTTGGGGCCTGCGCACGATCACGTTGGGGAAGCTTTAGTTATTTGATCATAGATTATGTTAATTAATTATACCTCCAGAGCCGAAATCATCCGGCTCTGGAGGTATAATTAATTAACCTAAACTATGATCTCCGGCGCCCGTTCCCGTTGCGCAACTCCATCCTGTCGCCGGCCGTTGGGGGTATGCCGGTATGTGTGGGTAACTAGCTAACAAGTGGATCAGTAGCGAGTCACTGTCGCCGACGGCCATTGCTATGGTTATTTATAGCTAGCAGCTGGCTAGGGGATTGGGGATTTTACAATTCACCCCTGTGGAGTGCGGGAAGCCTTCGCTGGAGCGCGGGAAGCCTTCACTGGAGCGCGGGAAGACTTGAGCACACAACTTGACACAACCCGACAACCATATGTGGTGTCACGTGTTACTGCACATGTGTTAACATAAGGAAACGTATGTGTGTAACTTACTAATCATCGCACACGGGTACTCGCACACGCATCGTGTGCGATACTCCTAGCCATCGCAAGCAACTAGCATGCATTTTTCAAAGTTTTTAGTACACACAGAATCGCACACGAATTAACTCTAGTAACCGTCTGTGTTATATTTTCTCATCACAAACAGTTCATCCGAGTGGGCTGTTTGCCGTGTATCACACACATCTTGTTTACACGAATCATTTGTGTTTTTTTGGCTCATCGCAAATAGTTCATCTATGTGAACTGTATGCCGCATATCACACACATCTTGTTAAGTTCAACCATTTCTGTTATGTTCCCTTATCGAAAACAGTTCGTCTGAGTGAACCGTATGCCGTATATCACACACCTTGATCTGGCTAACCGTTTCTGTTGCATTCCCTAATAGCAAATAGTTAATCTGAGCGAACTGTATGCCGTATATCGCACACACCTTGATATGGCTGCCCGTTTCTGTTGTTCTGTCTCATCGCAAATAGTTCGTCTGGATCAACCGTATGTCCTGCATCGCACACGCAACTAAAATCTGAACCGTGTTTGATATCTCCGCCATCGCAAATGTTTTGCATCATTTTTTACGGTTTTTTTTACATCACCGTTTGCGATTAATGCATTGCACACAGTTTTGTCAAAGGATCTCTTATCGCAGTGTCGCGTTAGCAGCATCCTGTAGTAGTGCGTCCTCTACTTTGTTGTTGCAAGTTTCATGTGGCTGCTACGGGCTTCTAGCAAGAACCGTTCTTAACTACGCAAAAACCACAACAGTGATTTATCAAGTTTGCTGTTTTAACCTTCTTCAAGGACCGGCCATAGTCAAATTCGATTCAACTAAAGTAGGAGAAATAGACACCGGCCAGCCACCTTTATGCAAAACAAGTTGCATGTCAGTCGGTGGAACCGGTCTCATGTGCGTGGACATGTAAGGTTGGTCCGGGCCGCTTCATCCCACAATACCGCCGAATCAAAATAAGACATTGGTGGTAAGCAGTATGACTATCACCGCCCACAACTCTTTGTGTTCTACTCGTGCATATCATCTACGCATAGACCTGGCTCTGATACCACTGTTGGGAAACGTTGCATGGAAAATAAAAACTTTTCTATGCACACGCAAGATCTATCCATGGAGATGCATAACAACAAGAAGGGAGAGTGTGTCTACGTACTCTCGTAGACCGTAAGCGAAAGCGTTTAGTAACGCGGTTGATGTAGTCGAATTTCTTCACGATCCAACCGATCGACTACCAAACGTACGACACCTCCACGTTCAGCACATGTTCAGCTCGGTGACGTCCTCGCCTTCTTGATCCGGTGATAACCCACAAGTATAGGGGATCACAACAGTTTTCGAGGGTAGAGTATTCAACCCAAATTTATAGATTCGACACAAGGGGAGCCAAAGAATATTTGCAAGTATTAGCAGCTGAGTTGTCAATTCAACCACACCTAGAGATTAATTATCTGTAGCAATATGATCAGTAGCAAAGTAATATGATAGTTTTGACAATGGTAGTAACAGTAACGGTAACGGTAACAGTGATTGCAATAATTTTGTAGCAAGTGTAACAGTAACGGCAGCAGTAGTAATTTAGCAAGAACAATATATGGAAAATTCATAGGCATTGGATCGGTGAATTCGTTGGATGATATTCATCATATAATAGTCATAACCTAGGGCGATACGGCACTAGCTCCAGTTCATAAATATAATGTAGGCATGTATTCCGTAAATAGTCATACGTGCTTATGAAAAGAACTTGCATGACATCTTTTGTCCTACCCTCCCGTGGCAGCGGGGTCCATAAGGAAACTAAGGGATATTAAGGCCTCCTTTTAATAGAGAACTGGAACAAAGCATTAGAACATAGTGAATACATGAACTCCTCAAACTACGGTCATCACCCGAAAGTATCCCGACTATTGTCACTCCAGGGTTTACGGATCATAACACGTAATAGGTGACTATAACTTGCAAGATCAGATCTAGAACATAGATATAATGGTGATAACATAAACGGTTCAGATCTAAAATCATGGCACCCGGGCCCAAAGTGACAAGCATTAAGCATGGAAAAGTCATAGCAACATCAATCTCAGAACATAATGGATACTAGGGATCAAGCCCTAACAAAACTAACTCGATTACATGATGAATCTCATCCAACTCCCTCACCGACCAGCGAGCCTATGAAGGAATTACTCACTCCCGGTGGGGAGCATCATAGAATTGGTGATGGAGAAGGGTTGGTGGAGACGAAGATCGAAGATTCCCCTCTCCGGAGCCCCGAACGGGCTCCAGATCTGGCCTCCCGATGAAGAACAGGAGGTGGCGGCGGCTCCGTCTTGAGAAACACGATAATTCTTTCTCCCTTATTTTTTTCTTCGAAAATGTGATTTTATAGCGTCGGAGATAGGGTCTGCGGGGCCACCAGGTGGGGACAACCCACCTGGGCGCGCCAGGAGGGGGGGGGGCGCACCCTGGTGGGTTGTGCTCACCCAGGGGCCCCCCTCTGGTGGTTCTTGGCTCCAGTATTTTTCTTTTATTCCATAAAAAATCTCCAAAAAGTTTCGTTCCATTCCGAGAACTTTTATTTCTGCACAAAAAACAACACCATGGTAGTTCTGCTGAAAACAGCGTCAGTTCAGGTTAATTTCATTCAAATCATGCAAATTAGAGTCCAAAACAAGAGTAAAAGCATTAGGAAAAGTAGATACGACGGAGATGTATCAACTCCCCCAAGCTTAAACATTTGCTTGTCCTCAAGCAATTCAGTTGACAAACTGAAAGTGAAAAAGGAAAACTTTTACGAACTCTTTTGCTCTTGTTTACATAAATAAGCTTAAGTAGCACCCAGGTTTTCAGCAAGGATTATAACTAACCATGCCAACAATAACTCTTAGAATATATATTAACTCATATCAGTGGCATAAGCAACTAGCGAGCAATAATAAGATATCTCAAATGACAACACTTTGTCAAAACGACCATGATATAATATGACAACAGTGGTATCTCGCTAGCCCTTTCTGAGACCGCAAAACATAAATGTAGAGCACCTCCAAAGTTCAAGCAGCGACTAAACATTGTAATTCATGGTAGAAAAGATCCAGTCATGATGCATCCAACATTAGCTATACACAATGCATGAGGATGACAATAGTGCTCTCAGATCTGGCGCTTATTTGAGAAGGTGATGACACAACATAAAATTAAATAGATAGTCCCTTCGCAGAGGGAAGCAGTGATTTGCAGCGGTGCCAGAGCTCAGATTTTTAAAACAGAGATAGATAAATTTTTAAGAAATGCACCCTTCCTGTTTACTTTGTGACCATTGGTTATCGATATCTTCCATGCTAAACACATTAGTGGCAGTTCCCAAGTGATAAAAGTAAATGTTTACTCCCCCTCCACCAACAAACACACTCCACGGCTAGCCGCATCCACGGGTACCGTCCATACCAACATCAAACCTGGGGGAGTTTTGTTTAATTATTTGCAATTTTTTGAATTTGGGACTGGGAATCCCTATTACCGCCCCTCTCGTGCAAGGACAAGTGAATAAACACTCATCATGAGAATAACCCGCTTAGCATGGAAGATATTGACTACCTCCTGTCACTCCATGAACAATCCAGGCACACAAAAAATGGATGTTTATTTGAAGCTTTTAGAGGTGGCACATGCAAATTTACTTAGAACGGCAGGGTAATACCGCATATAGGTAGATATATGGTGGTCTCATCTGGAATAACTTGGGTTTAAGGATTTTGTTGCACAAGCAGTATTCCCACTTAGTACAGGCGAAGGCTAGCAAATAGGTTGAAAAGCGGCCAGCTAGAGAGCGAAAACGGTCATGAACATGCATTATGCATAAGTAACATTGGATACTAGCATGAGTAGGATATGAACACCATGAACAAAAATATCATAGAGGCTATGTTGGTTTTGATTCAACTACATGCATGAACATGTGCCAAGTCAAGCCACTCGAACATTCGGAGGAGGATACCATATCATCATACCACATCACAATCATTTTAATGCATGTTGACATCCAAGATAAATCATTATCCAATCCTAGCTACTTAAGCATGGCATGAGAAACTATAATCTCTAATTGTCATTGCAAACATGTTTGATCATAATGGGCTGAATCATGGATAGTAGGTTAAACATATTTACAAAAACAGAACAAGTTGAGTTCATACCCGTTTCTCTCTGCCACAACCAGTTCATCAAATATCGTCATTATTGCCTTTCACTTGCACGACCGAATGGTATGAAAATAATAATAGTGCAAGAGTGCCATGGACTAAGCTGGAATCTGCAAACATCTTATTCAAAAAGAAGAAGACAAGGTAATATGGGCTCTTTATTAGATCAATATCAATGCATATGAGAGCAACTCAACAATTTCATCTTGGTCTTCTCCTCGGTATGACTCAATAAAAAAAAAGAATTTCAGAGAAACACACTAAAATATTTTTGGAGTTTTTAGTTTTTCTTGAACAAAGTAAATTAAAGAGAAAAACTATTTACACGGGAGAACTCCCAACAAGCAAAAGAAGAACAAGGAAATCTTTTTGGGTTTTCTTTTAAATACTACAAATAACTACACTAGAAAGAAAAACCGAAAAGAAGCAAACAACATTTTTTTGTGATTTTCTCAGAGTTTTTCAAACCCACAAGAAGAAAACGAGAAAAATGAATCAAGCATGGATAATACAATGAAAAAGTGTGAACACCGACAACTGGAATGAAATGTGCGAACATGAAGGAAATGTCGGTGGGCATACGTACTCCCCCAAGCTTAGGCTTTTGGCCTAGCTTGGTAATCACCGTCTGTAGCCTGCGCAATAATCTGAATGATAGCTCACGGAGGCTCTTGGTGCATCCTCCTCAGCCTGCCGAGCAGCCACAACCTCGGTGTTGTGTGTGCGGGCCTCGCTTTCAAGAACATAATACCTTCCTTTGCTGTGAAAATCAAAGAGAGCAGGCGCAAGCAAAAAGGTGTGCACAACGGAACCTTTATTGAATAGCAGGTTATAAGTATAATCAGTGATCTCGCCTTTAAGAATCGTATGACATTTCATGGCCTCAAAGTCTAAGTACTGAGTAGGTAGGATGGGGTCGTTAGGCCAAAGTGATATGCCAAACTCCTCTGCTAAACATGAAACATAAATCCCACCATAAAAATCTCCACTACCAGCGTTGTGTTGCAATCTGCGTGCAACAATCGCTTCGAGATTATAACATTTAACGTCGGTGAGAGCAGTGTGTATGAGGCTCAAGTCAGGAGCACATAGTGCACTACAGTCTTGCTTGCCTATGATGCATTTTCCATTAAACAGTGCAAAGTATTTAATTGATGGGAAATGAATACTTTTTATTCTACCTTGTGTCACTCCTCTATCCTCGCCATAACAAAGGTTAACCAAGAATGCCTCATACTCAGACCTTGGTGGCTCATCCAACAAACCCCAATATGGGATTTTACACACACCACTAAACGCGTCTAGAGACATGGTAATTGAATGGTCATAAAGTTTAAACGAAACTCTAGATTCACGAGGATGAAATTTAAACTCTTTAGTAAATGATTCTGTGAGACTGAGATACTGGTTGCACTTATCTTCAATGTAGGGACCGAGCTTGGCATTGTGAACATATTTCTCAATTTTTTCTTTAATAGCTGTACTCACCATTAAATCGTTGCACGGCCATAGGCAGGATTTGGTAGCAGCTTCCCTTATTGAACTTGCGCTTGGTTCAACATAAGATTGACGGGCCGAGCCCCTACTAGAAGATGCCTCCGAGGACCTCCGCCTCGAAGAACTCCTTCCAAAGAAGTTCATCATATTTGCATACAATTTTCTGGAAATTTTTGGGTCACAAAAAATTTTGTCAACAAAACTTCACAAGATTGATAGCAACTACTCATAGGGATGTATAGAGGCCATATTGAGCATTCAAACTACTTAGCACTCTAATAATTCAACATGCAAGCTCATCTACAGCAGCACTGTAACACCCCAAAAAATTAATCATATCTTTACTAAATAAAATTTGGCCAGAATTAAAATTTTGAATTTTTGCTAGGTCTTTTATTAATTTCAGAACCATTTTCTGTTTCTGTTTTTTCAAAATTCTTCCCTCCATATAGCAATTTTTGGAAATAATAATGTGGCTTTGGTAGTTCTCTTAAAACATTTCTATTATAGTTTAATAACAGTAAGAATTATTTTCAGAATAAAATTTGCCTCTAAACAATTCTTTTAACAGCTATTTCAATATTTTAAATGCCTCTGTTGCACTACAACTACTTTAAATAATTCTTTCGAAATTCCACAAAAATTATGAGGGGTTATGTGATGCCTACAGATCAATTTTATACAAAAACCCAACCTGGTGTTTTGAAAATTTTGGGTGAAACAATCTCTTTTCATTTTTGTCCCATTTTTGAGTTTCAACTACAACCCCAATTTTCCTTGCTCCAAAAATCCTGAAATCTTTCCCACTTCCAGTCCTTCCAAACAAACCCTTAAGTCCAAAATTTTAGCTCCATTGGAATCTTTTTAGTTCACCAAATATTCCTCTGTAGTTTCTGTCCAGAAACTAAATTCTTCAAAATTTGCACTAGGAAGTCTCTCCTCTTACCAAACCAACTCCACCACAATCTCTATAATCCAGTGAGACACCATCCTGTCAATTTTCATAGTCATCAGAAGCACCTAGATCACCTTAGCATTCTGTCAAACACCTTTTGGGCATGACAGAAATTTGGTCCCCTTCTAAACTACATTTGGCAATTGCTTCTCCTGCCAAACCACCATGTCCAGTAGCTCCATTACTGAGTGACTCATCATCATGCCAAATTACAAATTCAAATAGGATCATTTGGCCACTGTGGCAATTCATCGAATGCCTTGTGTGCGTGCAGAGAGCACGCCCAGAGCATGCGTTGTGCACCGCTGGCACCGAGCCCCTGCCGCCCCGCTGCTGCCCTCCCATGGCTTGCCCCGCACGCTTCACCGGCCACCTGCACTAGCCAAAACCTTCCCCGCACCGGAGCTTTCCCCCTGGCACCACCCTCCACCATCCCGAGCCGCCAACCGCCATCACCCGTCGCTGTCACGGCGCCGCCCACGACGCGTGGCCCAATCTGCAGCCGCCAGAACGTCCTCGCCTTAACTACGGTCGCCGCCGTCATCACCGTCCACACCGACCTCACCGGCCTCGCTGACCATCGCCACCGCCCAAAACCACCTCGACGGCGCCATAAATGACCGCCCCGCCGTGCTTATCTTCGGAAGCCACGACACCGCCCTTCCCCGCCTATTTAAGCTCCCCCCCGAGCCCACTCAGTCCATCACCATCCCTCCCTCGCCCTCTCTGTGTCTCTCGAGCAACAGGACGACCGGAGGTGGTCGTGCTCCTCACCTCCGGCATCTACTGCCACCGCCTCCGCCTCGGAGCTCGCCACCTCTCTAGTGCCTCCCCCTCTCTAGTCTCTGCACCAAAGGCCTCCCCGTGGTTCCGCGGATCCACCCCGCCCTTCAATTTCACCAGAGCAAGCTCCAGGGTGAAAACCCTCTTCCACCCGACGACCTCCTCCGCCATGGATGAAGCCCTGCTCAACCTGAGCTTCCTCGACGATCCTTTTCACTTCCCACGGATGCGTCATCTTCCCCTGAATCCATCCATGTGCCGAGCATCGCCGGCGATGCCCTGCAATGCCGGCAACCATCGCCGGAGCTCCTCCTCTATTTCTGCCAGACGTGCGCGAGGAGGAGGACGGAGACCGGTCAAACCTGACCAGTGGGCCAGGCGGGCCCACTGTCAGTGACCCAGAGCCGCCAGAGAGTGGAGGCGGTTTTGCAACAAAGCCGTTTCCGCGCAGAGGATACATATTCCACGAAATACGTCATCGACATCATCAGTCTCCCAGGCGGCCGAACAGCTGGGCTCGGCCCAATAGCGGTTCACGGTTAAACTCCGCTCAGTGTGCTCCTCTGCTTTTATTTTTTTTCCTTTTTTCAGTAACTTCCAATAATTCCACAGCATACATTTCAAGTCCAAATTTGATGATTCAAATTTCTAAATGCTTATAAAATCATGCTCTATTATTTCATCTTTGGTGAACATTTTTTTTCTAAACTTTAACTCCACTGGATCTTTTAAATAGCTCATTTCTTTAATTCTTTCAGCTTAGGAATTCCATAACTAATTCATATGAGCTCCAATTAAATTAATTATTTTTCTGTTAATCCTTATTTTCCATCTAATTTATTTTAATGTTTATTTCACAAATATTTGAAACAATTTTTGGCACTGCTTTTGCTTTATGTGTCTATTTAAATGTTTTTGAAAATAGGAAATGGAGGGAAGATGAATTTTCAAACTTTTGGAGTGCACCCAGTATTTCTACATGGCTCAAGGCAAGCATCTTGAACACTTGATATGGTGGATTGCACAGTTGTTTGTTTGCGAGAATAATTGCATCATGAATATGCTGAATTCAAATAAAACTGGCATATGGCTATTTTTGCATGATAGATCCCTTGACAATATTTTGTCTCTGTTTAAGCATGAATTATGCATGAGCATGGTTATTTTTCTTATGTCACATATGCCTGTGCCGGTTCGGACTAATCTGCAGGAAGAAATCAGTCACGAGAAAAGTGACCATGAGATTGAAAACTCGTTGTGACGAGAATGATCGGTGTGGGCATGTTGGAGCATGCAAGGGTTGTAGCCCTGTTGGGGTGCTACTATTGAAAAAGAATACTTTGTTGAGCTAACCACTGCAGGAAAACTTGAACCTCCTGAGTCGACCATAGATCGGGTCTTGTTCCGGTAACCCCCATACTTGATTCGTGCTGCCACTTGTCCCTGCCATAGGTGGGGTACGGTTCAGTAAGTTGTTAACCCCTTTCCGTGCACAGACCACATAGAGGGCTACGATGAGGGTTTCAATGTTGATGGACTAAATCCTGTCATCAAGTCAGGGGGCATGGGTGTTTCCAGTTGTGACTGAGAGGGGGGCACCCCTTGTAATCCGCGCGTATTAATAGTGATCCCATGTAGGACGTTGGTCTCTCCGTCTCAGAGTTTTCTTGAACGATGCTTTGGGTGATTCCTGGCATCCGGAAAGTTAATCTGGTGTGTGCTGGTCAGGTGTATTTTCAACCCAAAGACCGTAATGGGAATTAGTCAGTGTCACGGTACTGACTAAAGAAATCCTTTACTTGTGGGTAAAGAGTACACCCTCTGCAGAGTTTAAGCCTATTCGAATAGCCATGTCCGCGGTTAAGGACTACAGTCTGGGTTGGTCAAGTGTCGGTATTAGTGTCGGTCTTCGGAGGAAAATAATTAAATATGCCTGAAATATTTTGTAGGATAATATTTGACACGCTAATGCTACCATGAATATTTTCTGTTAAATATTATTATGATTATGCATATTATTGAGGACTAACCCATTTCTCTTATTTTGAATTTCCTGAGTGTCTCAGGGGCTGGCTAGACTACCCCGGGCACTCAGCTTTATTTTCAAGACCTCTCGTGGCGTCGCCTGAGTCCTCGGATGGTCCTGTCTCGTCCGATTTCTCTTTTAGACACCCGATTGGCATTTCTCTTCAAGTTCGACCGTGGCGTCACTTGACACCCGACTGGCATTTCTCTTCAAGACCTTTTCGTGGCGTCTCTCGAGTTAACAGGCGGTCCCGCCACTGCTCTTGTGGACACCTGATTGGCATTTCTTTTATTTTGCTGAATGTCACTTGGGCTGGCTAGACTACCCGTGGCATTCATTTGCTTTATTTCTAATAAGTTTGATCATAACTGACATGCTATGTTCATGTTTATATCATTTTATCGTCATGATTTAAATTTCCGTCAGCATGAGCATATGCATATAGTTTGGCTCATCATGATCAAATATTTTTATCTGCTGCATTCGGTATATCTTTTGTTCATGATGTTTGCGAGTACATTCAAACGTACTCACAGGCTTGTCCCTGGCTATTTACTTGGCCAGGTCAGGAGTTCTACGAAGAATACCACAGCGACGTCCGTGCGGAGCCTAGGATTGCAACCATGTGGGATAGGAATTATCCGGGTCAGCTGTTCCTGTGGGAATGGAGCCCCATCGACGTTCGAGAACCACGAGTCATTTCCGTCATCCACCACCGAAATCACTATTGTATCATTAGACCTTTATGGTCTTGTACCCAATTCTTGTAATAGCTTCGTAATCTGTAACAAGGACGTGTCCCCCAGTAACAGTAATCCTGGGCTGGTGGTAATACGAGGGGTTAAATTTCTGGGATTTCGTGTCCCGGCCCCGGCAGCCTTGGTATCAGAGCCAGGCTGACCATTGGCTAATCCTATCTTAGCCTGGTCGCTATCTCTAGGTTTCCACACCATTCACATCCTTTCCTATCCACAGTCAAGCCATCCTATCCGATAACCACACAGTGGCCAGCCGACATCTTTTTGACAGTCGGTGCCCAACCCATCAGCCTAGCCCATAGGCCGTGTGCCTATAGCTGACACCTGCCCTGTCCCATCCGCAAGCGTGTGATGGAAGACTCCGCTGGCTTATAAGAGAAGCCTTGCCTCGGCTCAGCACATCACAGCCTCACTCTCAGTTCGATATCCAAACCACCAAGATGCCAGGCCCCATCATGCACAACGAGACCACTGCAGTCGAGCTTGAAGGCTTTGTAGCCATCCTCGCCAATCTCACCCGTCGTGCTCTCGGCATCGAAGAGCCGCCGGAGTATGTCGTGTACCAGGAACACACGAGTGATTCCATCCATCACTTCTGGGCCACGGTGCACATCTACGGGAGGGGCATCACCGCAAAGCGCCCTTACCGGTTCACCGGGAGGACAACCACCGACGAACCCCAAGCTATCCAACTTGCAGCCCGAGAAGCTGTAGTTCAACTCCGGCATCTATCGCCGAGGGTTATCTGCCGCTCTTTCTACTACAACCCTAGTCGTGAAGGCTATGGTAGACCGACCCAAGTCATCAATGGAGACCATGAGACGGATCCTGCTCTGGTGCATCTGGTGCGCTACCTGAGAGCGCAAGAGGCACTGTTCGATCAGGTCACCAATGATCTAATTGAGACCCGCAGGATGCTTGCTCTCCTGACCCCGGCCAGAAGTGAAGCTGTACCTGCCATTGACAACATGGTAGTACTGTTCGGGAGACCAATCGAGCCTGCGAGGTCTGCCCCTGTTGCCCACCCGGGCAATGCATTCGTTACCCCAGATGAACTCCGTCGTCTCTTTGGGATTTCCTCCAACGGGACTGTAGCCACTACACCTAGCGTGGGTCATCATCGCTACCCCAACCCTACAGCTCCACATAACACTCCAGCCAATTCCGGCGGTGAAGCCCCCGGAGAAGCCTCGACATCCGCAAGACACGCCTGTCTGGACGTCGACGAAGTGGACTGAGTCTACCAGAGTAGTTGCCATGTCCTTAGCAACCCTGTTGCCCTGTAAATTCCACCGTCATGCCATAGACGAATATGTGTATATTTCTAGCAGTGTGTAGTGTTTGATTGAATGATGTGCTTGTGTGTTATTGTCTTGTGCATGATTGCTTGTCTGTTGTGATTTGCATTTAATTCTTCCGTCCCTAACAAATCTCGAGGACGAGATTTTCTTAAGGGGGGTAGAGTTTGCAACACCCCAAAAATTTAATCATGTTTTTACTAAATAAAATTTGGCCAGAATTAAAATTTTGAATTTTTGCTAGGTCTTTTATTAATTTCAGAACCATTTTCTATTTCTGTTTTTTTCAAAATTCTTCCCTCCATATAGCAATTTTTGGAAATAATATTGTGGCTTTGGTAGTTCTCTTAAAACATTTCTATTATAGTTTAATAACAGTAAGAATTATTTTCAGAATAAAATTTGCCTCTAAACAATTCTTTTAACAGCTATTTCAATATTTTAAATGCCTCTGTTGCACTACAACTACTTGAAATAATTCTTTCAAAATTCCACAAAAATTATGAGGGGTCATGTGATGTCTACAGATCAATTTTATACAAAAACCCAACCTGGTGTTTTGAAAATTTTGGGTGAAACAATCTCTTTTCATTTCTGTCCCATTTTTGAGTTTCAACTACAACCCCAATTTTCCTTGCTCCAAATATCCTGAAATTTTTCCCACTTCTAGTCATTCCAAACAAACCCTTAAGTCCAAAATTTTAGCTCCATTGGAATCTTTTTAGTTCACCAAATATTCCTCTGTAGTTTCTGTCCAGAAACTAAATTCTTCAAAATTTGCACTAGGAAGTCTCTCCTCTTACCAAACCAACTCCACCATAATCTCTATAATCCAGTGAGACACCATCCTGTCAATTTTCATAGTCATCAAAAGCACCTAGATCACCTTAGCATTCTGTCAAACACCTTTTGGGCATGACAGACATTTGGTCCCCTTCTAAACTACATTTGGCAATTGCTTCTCCTGCCAAACCACCATGTCCAGTAGCTCGATTACTGAGTGACTCATCATCATGCCAAATTACAAATTCAAATAGGATCATTTGGCCACTATGGCAATTCATCGAATGCCTTGTGTGCGTGCAGAGAGCACGCCCAGAGCATGCGTTGTGCACCGCTAGCACCGAGCCCCTGCCGCCCCGCTACTGCCCTCCCATGGCTTGCCCCGCAAGCTTCACTGGCCACCTGCACCAGCCAAAACCTTTCCCACACCGGAGCTTTCCCCCTGGCACCGCCCTCCATCGTCCCGAGCCGCCAACCGCCGTCACCCATCGCTGTCACGGCGCCGCCCACGACGTGTGGCCCAATCCACAGCCGCCAGAACGTCCTCGCCTTAACTACGGTCGCCGCCGTCATCACCGTCCACACCGACCTCACCGGCCTCGCTGACCATCGCCACCGCCCAAAACCACCTCGACGGCGCCATAAATGGCCGCCCCACCGTGCTTATCTTCGGAAGCCGCGGCACCGCCCTTCCCCGCCTATTTAAGCTTTCCCCCCCGAGCCCGCTCAGTCCATCACCATCCCTCCCTCGCCCTTTCTGAGTCTCTCGAGCAACAGGACGACCGGAGGTGGTCGTCCTTCTCACCTCCGGCATCTACTGCCACCACCTCCGCCTCGGAGCTCGCCACCTCTCCAGTGCCTCCCCCTCTCCAGTCTCTGCACCAGAGGCCTCCCCGTGGTTCCGCGGATCCACCCCGCCCTTCAATTTCACCAGAGCAAGCTCCAGGGCGAAAGCCCTCTTCCACCCGACAACCTCCTCCGCCATGGATGAAGCCCTGCTCAACCTGAGCTTCCCCGACGATCCTTTTCACTTCCCACGGATGCGTCATCTTCCCCTGAATCCATCCATGTGCCGAGCATCGCCGGAGATGCCCTGCAACGCCGGCAACCATCGCCGGAGCTCCTCCTCTGTTTCTACCAGACGCGCGCGAGGAGGAGGACGGAGACCGGTCAAACCTAACCAGTGGGCCAGGCGGCCCACTGTCAGTGACCCAGAGCCGCCAGAGAGTGGAGGCGGTTTTGCAACAAAGCCGTTTCCGCGTAGAGGATACATATTCCACGAAATACATCATCGACGTCATCAGTCTCCCATGCGGCCGAATAGCTGGGCTCTGCCCAGTAGCGGTTCACGGTTAAACTCCGCTCAGTGCGCTCCACTGCTTTTATTTTTTTTCTTTTTTCAGTAACTTCCAATAATTCCACAGCATACATTTCAAGTCCAAATTTGATGATTCAAATTTCTAAATGCTTATAAAATCATGCTCTATTATTTCAGCTTTGGTGAACATTTTTTTCTAAACTTTAACTCCACTGGATCTTTTAAATAGCTCATTTCTTTAATTCTTTCAGCTTAGGAATTCCATAACTAATTCATATGAGCTCCAATTAAATTAATTATTTTTCTGTTAATCCTTATTTTTCATCTAATTTATTTTAATGTTTATTTCACAAATATTTGAAACAATTTTTGGCACTGCTTTTGCTTTATGTGGTTATTTTAATGTTTTTGAAAATAGGAAATGGAGGGAAGATGAATTTTCAAACTTTTGGAGTGCACCCAGTATTTCTACATGGCTCAAGGCAAGCATCTTGAACACTTGATATGGTGGATTGCACAGTTGTTTGTTTGCGAGAATAATTGCATCATGAATATGCTGAATTCAAATAAAACTGGCATATGGCTATTTTTGCATGATAGATCCCTTGACAATATTTTGTCTCTGTTTAAGCATGAATTATGCGTGAGCATGGTTATTTTTCTTATGTCACATATGCCTGTGCCGGTCTGGACTAATCTGCAAGAAGAAATCAGTCACGAGAAAAGTGACCGTGAGACTAAAAACTCGTTGTGACGAGAATGATCAGTGTGGGCATGTTGGAGCATGCAAGGGTTGTAGCCCTGTTGGGGTGCTACTATTGAAAAAGAATACTTTGTTGAGCTAACCACTGCAGGAAAACTTGAACCTCCTGAGTCGATCGTAGATCGGGTCTTGTTCCGGTAACCCCCATACTTGATTCGTGCTGCCACTTGTCCCTACCATAGGTGGGGTACGGTTCAATAAGTGGTTAACCCCTTTCCGAGCACACACCACATAGAGGGCTACGATGAGGGTTTCCATGTTGATGGACTAAATCCTGTCATCGAGTCAGGGGGCATGGGTGTTTCCAGTTGTGACTGAGAGGGGGGCACCCCTTGTAATCCGCGCGTATTAATAGTGATCCCATGCAGGACGTTGGTCTCTCCATCTCAAAGTTTTATTGAATGATGCGTTGGGTGATTCCTGGCATCCGGAAAGTTAATCTGGTGTGTGCTGGTCAGGTGTGTTTTCAACCCAAAGACCGTAATAGGAATTAGTCAGTGTCACGGTACTGACTAAAGAAATCCTTTACTTGTGGGTAAAGAGTACACCCTCTGCAGAGTTTAAGCCTATTCGAATAGCCATGTCCGCGGTTAAGGACTACAGTCTGGGTTGGTCAAGTGTCGGTCTTAGTGTCGGTCTTCGGAGGAAAATAATTAAATATGCCTGAAATATTTTGCAGGATAATATTTGACACCCTGATGCTACCATGAATATTTTATGTTAAATATTATTATGATTATGCATATTATTAAGGACTAACCCGTTTCTCTTATTTTGAATTTCCTGAGTGTCTCAGGGGCTGGCTAGACTACCCCTGGCACTCAGCTTTATTTTCAAGACCTCTCGTGGCGTCGCCTGAGTTCTCGGATGGTCCTGTCTCGTCCGATTTCTCTTTTAGACACCCGATTGGCATTTCTCTTCAAGTCCGACAGTGGCGTCCCTTGACACCCGACTGGCATTTCTCTTCAAGACCTTTTCGTGGCGTCTCTCGAGTTAATAGGCGGTCCCGCCACTGCTCTTGTGGACACCCGATTGGCATTTCTTTTATTTTGCTGAATGTCACTTGGGCTGGCTAGACTACCCGTGGCATTCATTTGCTTTATTTCTAATAAGTTTGATCATAACTGACATGCTATGTTCACGTTCATATCATTTTATCATCATGATTTAAATTTCCGTCAGCATGAGCATATGCATATAGTTTGGCTCATCATGATCAAATATTTTTATCTGCTGCATTCGGTATATCTTTTGTTCATGATGTTTGTGAGTACATTCAAACGTACTCACAGGCTTGTCCCTGGCTATTTACTTGGCCAGGTCAGGAGTTCTACGAAGAATACCACAGCAACGTCCGTGCGGAGCCTAGGATTGCAACCATGCGGGATAGGAATTATCCGGGTCAGCTGTTCCTGTGGGAATGGAGCCCCATCGATGTTGGAGAACCACGAGTCATTTCCGTCATCCACCACCGGAATCACTATTGTATCATTAGACCTTTATGGTCTTGTACCCAATTCTTGTAATAGCTTGGTAATCTGTAACAAGGACGTGTCCCCCAGTAACAGTAATCCTGGGCTGCTGGTAACATGAGGGGTTAAATTTCTGGGATTTCCTGTCCCGGCCCCGGCAAGCACCAAGAGTTGCTAATTATTCAAAATATAATCCACTAAAGCAAAAACTAATTGGACCAATGGAGGAGTCACATACCAAGTAGCAATCCCCCAAAACAGTTTCGAAAATGGAGCTTCGAGCAAAGAGATCAAAATCCATGGGTTTGAGAGCAAGAACACGAGAGAGAGAGAGAGAGAGAGAGCAATGGTGATTTTTTTCTAGAGGTAGGTGATGACATGGGCTAAAGAGATAAGTGAGGGGGCCCACGTGGGGACCACAACCCACCAGGGCGCGCCTGGGGCTGCTGGCATGCCCAGGTGGGTTGTGCCCACCTGGTGCACCCCCCTCTGATGTTATTTGCATCAAAAATTCTTAAATATTCAGAAAAAAATCGTATTAAAATTTTCGAGCATTCTGAGAACTTTTATTTTTGGGTCATTTTTTATTGCACGGGAAATTCAGAAAACAGACAAAACATGGCATTTTATTTTATTTAACTAAGAAAAATAGAAAACAAACATTGGAAACAGAAAGTTGTGCTTACTAAATTCATCAACTTCATACCTCTAAAAAATGATCCATTAATAAGGTCGATCAAGTCTTATTAATAACCACTTTCGATTAGCATGAAACCAAAGAACTTTCGTAAAACACTAAGTTACCTCAACGGGGATATGCATGTCCCCAACAATAAGCATTTCATATTTCTTTTTGGCAGTAGGTAGAGGTAGTTGAAAACTTCCAATAGTGAGTGTCGAAGATTTTTCAATAACATTAATACCATTCACTTGGAATTGTTTCTTTGGAAAGTGTACTGTATGCTCATTACCATTGATATGAAAAGTGACCATGCTTTTATTGCAATCAATAATAGCCCCTGCAGTATTCAAGAAGGGTCTACCAAGGATAATCGACATGTTGTCGTCCTCGGGCATCTCAAGTATAACAAAGTCAGTTAAGATAGTAACATTTGCAACAACAACGGGCACATCCTCACAAATACCGATAGGTATGGCAGTTGATTTGTCAGCCATTTGCAAAGATATTTCAGTAGGTGTGAGTTTATTCAAATCAAGTCTTTTATATAAAGAGAAAGCATAACACTAAAACCATCTCCTAAATCACACAAAGCAGTTTTGACATAATTTCTTTTGATGGAGCAGGGTATAGTTGGTATTCCCGGATCTCCAAGTTTTTTAGGTACTCCATCCTTAAAAGAATAATTAGCAAGCATAGTGGAGATTTTAGCTTCCGGTACTTTTCTTTTATTAGAGATGATGTCTTTCATATATTTTGCATAAGGGGCCATTTTTAATATATCAGTCAAACGAGTGCGCAAAAGGACTGTCCTAAGCATTTCAGCAAAGCGTTCAAATTCTTCATCATCTTTCTTCTTAGTTGATTTAGGTGGAAAGGGCATGGGTTTTTGAACCCATGGTTCTCTTTCTTTTCCATGTTTTCTAGCAACGAAGTCTCTTTTATCATATCTTTTATTTTTAGGTTGTGGGTTATCAAGATCAACAACTGGTTCTATCTCAACATCATTGTCTGGTGGAGTGTCTTCATGAACATCATCATTATCTTTTTCATTATCACTAGGTGAATGTTCATTACCAGATTGAGTTTCAGCATCAGAGATAGAAACATCAGTATCATTATCAGGAGGTTTTTCTATTTCAGGTTCACTGGAGGCATGCAAAGTTCTATCATTTTTCTTTTTCTTCTTCTTTCTAGAAGGACTAGGTGCATCAGTGTTAATTCTTTGAGAGTCTTGTTCAATTCTTTTAGGATGTCTCTCAGGATAAAGTGGTTCCTGAGTCATTTTACCTCCTCTAGTTGCTACTCTAACAGCAAAGTCATTTATATTATTATTCATTTCATCTAGCAACTCTCTTTGAGATTTAGCAACTTGTTCTAGTCGAGTTTGAACCATAGAGGCATGTTTTCCTACACCTCTAACATCATTGGAGATTCTAAATAACAAGTCACTCAAGCGAGTAATCATATCAGAATTGTATTTCAACTGTTTCATAACATTTTCATTTAAGTGATCTTGCTTTCTAATGTAATTATCAAACTCATAAAGGCATTGACTAGGATGCATATTATAAGGATTATCCCTTTCATTAAATTTCATTAAAGAATTACCTCTACCACCTTGGGTGGTGGTGTGTCAAGTCCATGTATCTCTTCAATAGGAGGTAAATTTTTAAGATCCTCTGCTTTAATACCTTTTTCTTTCATAGATTTCTTTGCCTCTTGCATATCTTCCGGACTGAGATATAAGATACCCCTCTTCTTCGGAGTGGGCTTATGTGGTGGTTCAGGAAGAGTCCAATCATCATAATTTTTCAATATATTTTTCAATAATTCCTCAGCTTGTTCAACAGTTCGTTCCCTGAAAACACAACCAGCACAACTATCTAGGAAGTCCCTAGAAGCATCGGTTAGTCCATTATAAAAGATATCAAGTATTTCATTTTTCTTAAGAGGATGATCAGGCAAAGCATTAAGCAATTGGAGAAGCCTCCCCCAAGCTTGTGGGAGACTCTCTTCTTCAATTTGCACAAAGTTAAATATTTCCTGTAAGGCAGCTTGTTTCTTATGAGCAGGAAAATATTTTTCAGAAAAGTAATAAATCATATCCTGGGGACTACGCACACAACCAGGAGCAAGAGTATTGTACCATATCTTAGCATCACCCTTTAATGAGAATGGAAATAATTTGAGAATATAGTAATAGCGAATTTTATCCTCATGAGCAAAAAGGGTGGCTATATCATTCAATTTAGTAAGGTGTGCCACAACAGTTTCAGTTTCATAACCATGGAAAGGATCAGATTCTACCAAAGTAATTAACGCTGGGTCGACAAAGAATTCATAATCCTTATCATCAACAAAGATAGGTGAAGTAGCAAACTTTGGATCACGTTTCATTCTAGCATTCAAAGATTTCTTTTTTAGTTTGCATAATAATTTCTTCGGATCATCTCTATCATTGAAAGCAAGAAAATCTCTAGCTGTCTCCTCATCCATAACATAACCTTCAGGTACCTTAGGCAATTCATATCTAGGAGAACTAGGTCTAATAGGCGTTTCAAGAATTTTAGTTTCAGGCATTTCATCAGTTTCAACATTTTCATAAGTTTCAGCATTCTCAATATCTTTAGCTCTAGCAATTTGTTCATCAAGAAAATCACCTAGTGGCACACCATCATCATGAGTAGTATTCATAGAAGTAGGATCATCAATAACTTGCGACATATCGGGATTAATAGCATGTGGTGGTGTTGCAAGTCTACTCAAAATAGAAGGCGAATCAAGTGCAGAGTGTGATGGCAGTTCCTTACCTCCCCTCGTCTTAGAGGGAAAAATCTTAGTCTTGGTATCCATCAGATTCTTCATAGTGATAAATTGATAATAATCCCAAGTGAGTCAACAAATATAGCTATGCTCCCCGACAACGGCGCCAAAAAAAGGTCTCGATAACCCACAAGTATAGGGGATCGCAACAATTTTTGAGGGTAGAGTATTCAACCCAAATTTATAGATTCGACACAAGGGGAGCCAAAGAATATTTGCAACTATTAGCAGCTGAGTTGTCAATTCAACCACACCTAGAGATTAATTATCTGCAGCAATATGATCAGTAGCAAAGTAATATGATAGTTTTGATAATGGTAGTAACAGTAATGATAACAGTAATAGTGCCCTCCTCGGCCCACCTCCAGTGCCCCTCTTCTGGTATATAACTCACTTTGACCTAGAAAAAAAATAAGAGGAGGACTTTCGGGACGAAGCGCCGCCGTCTCGAGGCGGAACTTGGGCAGGAGCACTTTTGCCCTCCGGCGGAGCGATTCCACCGGGGGAACTTCCCTCCCGGAGGGGGAAATTATCATCATCATCATCACCAACAACTCTCCCATCTTGGGGAGGGCAATCTCCATCAATGTCTTCAACAGCACCATCTCCTCTCAAACCCTAGTTCATCTCTTGTGTTCAATCATTGTACCAGAACTATAGATTGGTACTTGTGGGTGACTAGTAGTGTTGATTACATCTTGTAGTTGATTACTATATGGTTTATTTGGTGGAAGATTATATGTTCAGATCCATTATGCTATTTAATACCCCTCTAATCTTGAGCATGATTATCATTAGTGAGTAGTTACTTTTGTTCTTGAGGTCACGGGAGAAATCTTGTTGCAAGTAATCATGTGGGCTTGATATGTGTTCGATATTTTGATGATATGTCTGTTGTGATTCCCTTAGTGGTGTCATGTGAACATCGACTACATGGCACTTTGCCTTATTAGGGCCTAAGGGAATGCATTGTGGAGTAGTTATTAGATGATGGGTTGCGAGAGTGACAGAAGCTTAAACCCTAGTTTATGCGCTATTTCGTAAGGGACTGATTTGGATACAAAAGTTTAATGCTATGGTTAGATTTATTCTTAATACTTTTCTCGTAGTTGCGGATGCTTGCAAGGGGGTTAATCATAAGTAGGAGGTTTGTTCAAGTAAGAATAGCACCTAAGCACCGGTCCACCCACATATCAAATTATCAAAGTAGCGAACACAAATCAAACCAACATGATGAAAGTGACTAGATGAAATTCCCGTGTACCCTCAAGAACGCTTTGCTTATCATAAGAGACCGTTTTGGCCTGTCTTTTGCCTCAAAAGGATTGGGCTACCTTGCTGCACTTTTATTACCATTACCGTTACTTGCTCGTTACAAATTATCTTGATACCAAACTACTCATTACTTATAATTTCAGTGCTTGCAGACATTACCTTGTTGAAAACCGCTTGTCATTTCCTTCTGCTCCTCGTTGGGTTCGACACTCTTACTTATAGAAAGGACTACGATTGATCCCCTATACTTGTGGGTCATCAAGGCTCTTTTCTGGTGCCGTTGCCGGGGAGTGAAGCGCTCTTGGTAGGTGGAAATCGGTAAGGGAAAATTATTACTACGTGCTGAAATTTATAGTCACTTGTTAGTATGGAAAACAATCCTTTGAGGGGTTTGTTTGGGGTATCTTCACCTCGACAGGAACCACAATTAGTTACCCCTCAACCTACTGCAGCTACTGAAAATATTGGTTATGAAATTCCTTCGGGTATGATAGAACAACTGCTAGCTAATCCTTATGCAGGAGATGGAATGGAACATCCTGATATGCACTTGATATATGTGGATGAAATTTGTGGATTATTTAAGCTTGCAGGTTTACCCGGACATGAAGCTAAGAAGAAGGTTTTCCCTTTATCTTTGAAGGGAAAAGCATTGGCATGGTATAGGCTATGCGATGATATTGGATCTTGGAATTGGAATCGATTGAAATTGGAATTTCACCAAAAAATTTATCCTATGCATCTAGTTCATCGTGATCGGAATTATATATATAATTTTTGGCCTCATGAAGGAGAAAGTATCGCTCTAGCTTGGGGGAGGCTTAAGTCAATGTTATATTCATGCCCCAATCATGAGCTCTCAAGAGAAATTATTATTCAGAATTTTTATGCTCGGCTTTCTCATGATGATCGATCCATGCTTGATACTTCTTGTACTGGTTCCTTTATGAAGAAGACTATTGATTTCCGGTGGGATCTTTTAGAAAGAATTAAATGCAACTCTGAAGATTGGGAACTCGATGAAGGTAAAGAGTCAGGTATTAAGCTCAAGTATGATTGTGTTAAATCTTTTATGGATACCGATGCTTTTCAAAAGTTTAGCACTAAATATGGACTTGACTCTGAGATAGTAGCCTCCTTTTGTGAATCATTTGCTACTCATGTTGACCTCCCTAAGGAGAAGTGGTTTAAATATCACCCACCTATCAAAGAAGAAATTAAAGAACCAGTAATAGCTAAAGATGAAACTATTATTTACAATGTTGATCCTATTGTGCCTACTGCTTATATTGAAAAACCACCTTTCCCTATTAGGATGAAGGAACATGCTAAAGTCTCAACTGTGGTCAACAAAAGTTATATTATAACTTCCAAACCTGCTGAACAAATCAAAGTAGAACCTAGTGTTGCTATGGTTAAAGATCTCTTGGTTGAAAATATAGATGGGCATGTTATTTACTTCTGTGATGAAGCTGCTAGAATTGCCAAACCCGATGAAAAAGATAAACATAGACCCATTGTTGGCATGCCTGTTGTCTCAGTTAAAATAGGAGATCACTGATATCATGGTTTATGTGACATAGGTGCTAGCGTGAGTGCCATTCCTTTTACCTTATATCAAGAAATTTTGAATGATATAGCACCCGCTGAAATAGAAGACATATATGTTACTATTAAACTTGCTAATAGGGATACCATCACACCACTTGGGATTGTTAGAGATGTTGAAGTCTTGTGTGGAAAAATAAAATACCCTACTGATTTTCTTGTTCTTGGTTCCCCACAAGATGACTTTTGTCCCATTATCTTTGGTAGACCTTTCTTGAACACAGTCAATGCTAAAATAGATTGTGAGAAACAAATCGTCGGTGTTAGTTTTGGTGATGAGTCTCATGAGTTTAATTTTTTCAAGTTTAGTAGAAAACATCATAATAAAGAGTTGTCTAGTAAGGATGAAATAATTGGTCTTGCTTCTATTGCTGTGCCTCCTACCGATCTACTAGAACAATATTTGCTAGACCACGAAAATGATATGCATCCGCATGAAAGAAATGAAATAGATAAGATTTTCTTTGAACAACGTCCTTTGCTTAAACACAATTTGCCTATTGAAACTCTAGGAGGACCTCCTCCACCTAAAGGTGATCCTGTGTTTGAATTAAAACAATTGCCAGACACTTTGAAATATGCTTATCTTGATGAGAAAAAGATTTATCCTGTTATTATTAGTGCTAACCTTTCAGAACATGAAGAAGAAAGATTATTGAAGGTTCTGAAGAAGCACTGAGCTACCATTGGGTATACTCTTGATGATTTAAAGGGCATTAGTCCCACTCTCTGTCAGCATAAAATTAATATGGAGCCTGATGCTAAACCCGTTGTTGATCACCAATGATGTTTAAATCCTAAAATGAAAGAAGTGGTAAGAACAGAGATACTAAAGCTTCTGGAAGCAGGTATAATCTATCCCATAGCTGATAGTAGATGGGTAAGTCCCGTTCATTGTGTCCCTAAAAAAGGAGGTATTACCGTTGTTCCTAATGACAAGAATGAACTTATTCCATAAAGAATTGTCACTGGCTACAGAATGGTAATTGATTTTAGAAAACTAAATAAAGCTACTAGAAAAGATCATTACCCTCTGCCTTTTATTGATCAAATGTTAGAAAGACTATCAAAGCACACACATTTTTGCTTTCTTGATGGATATTCCGGTTTTTCTCAAATACCTGTCTCACAACCTGATCAAGAGAAAACCACCTTTACTTGCCCTTTTGGAACTTATGCTTATAGACGTATGCCTTTTGGTTTATGCAATGCACCTGCTACCTTTCAAAGATGTATGACTGCTATATTCTCTGACTTTTGTGAAAAGATTGTTGAGGTTTTCATGGATGATTTTTCCGTTTACAGAAGTTCTTTTGATGATTGCTTGAGCAACCTTGATCGAGTTTTGCAGAGATGTGAGCAAACTAATCTCGTCTTGAATTGGGAGAAGTGCCACTTTATGGTTAATGAAGGTATTGTCTTGGGACATAAAATTTCTGAACGAGGTATTGAGGTGGATAAAGCTAAAGTTGATGCAATTGAGAAAATGCCATGCCCTAAAGATATCAAAGGTATTCGTAGTTTCCTCGGTCATGCTGGTTTCTATAGGAGGTTTATTAAAGACTTCTCTAAAATTTCCAGGCCTCTTACAAATCTTTTACAAAAGGATGTTCCATTTGTTTTTGATGATGATTGTGTAGAAGCCTTTGAAACACTTAAGAAAGCCTTGATTTCTGCACCTACTGTTCAACCACCTGATTGGAACTTGCCTTTTGAAATTATGTGTGATGCTAGTGATTATGTTGTTGGTGTTGTTCTAGGATAAAGAGTCGACAAGAAATTAAATGTTATTCATTATGCTAGTAAAACTCTAGACAGTGCTCAACGAAATTATGCTACTACTGAAAAAGAATTTTTAGCAGTTGTGTTTGCTTGTGGTAAATTTAGATCTTACATTGTTGATTCTAAAGTGACCGTTCACACCTATCATGCTGCTATAAAATATCTTATGGAAAATAAGGATGCTAAACCTAGACTCATTAGGTGGGTTCTTTTGCTACAAGAATTTGATTTACATATCACTGATAGAAAGGGAGCTGAGAACCTCGTGGCTGATAACTTGTCTAGGTTAGAAAATATTCTTGATGACCCACAACCTATTAAAGATAGTTTTCCTGATGAACAATTAGCTACAATAAATATTTCTCATAACACTCCTTGGTATGCTGACTATGCCAATTATATTGTTGCTAAATATATACCACCTAGCTTCACATACCAACAAAAGAAAAAATTCTTCTATGATTTAAGACATTACTTTTGGGATGACCCACATCTTTATAAAGAAGGAGTAGATGGTATTATTAGACGTTGTGTACCTGAGTATGAACAGGGATAAATCCTACAGAAATGTCACTCCGAAGCTTATGGAGGACATCATGCGGGAGATAGTACTGCTCACAAGGTATTGCAATCTGGTTTTTATTGGCCTACTCTCTTCAAGGATGCCCGTAAGTTTGTTTTATCTTGTGATGAATGTCAAAGAATTGGTAATATTGGTAAGCGTTAGGAAATGCCTATGAATTATTCTCTTGCTGTTGAACCATTTGATGTTTGGGGATTTGATTACATGGGACCTTTTCCTTCCTCTAATGGGTATACACATATTTTGGTTGCTGTTGATTATGTTACTAAGTGGGTAGAAGCTATTCCAACTAGTAGTGCTGATCACAACACCTCTATTAAAATGCTTAAGGAAGTCATTTTCCCAAGGTTTGGAGTCCCTAGATATTTAATGACTGATGGTGGTTCACATTTTATTCATGGTACTTTCCGTAAAATGCTTGCTAAATATGACGTTAACCATATAATTGCATAACCTTATCACCCTCAGTCTAGTGGTCAAGTTGAACTTAGCAATAGAGAAATAAAATTAATATTACAAAAAACTGTCAATAGGTCCCGAAAGAATTGGTCTAAGAAGTTAGATGATGCACTTTGGGCTTATAGAACAGCATATAAAAATCCTATGGGTATGTCTCCTTATAAAATGGTTTATGGAAAAGCTTGTCATTTGCCTCTTGAGTTAGAACATAAAGCATATTGGGCAATTAAAGAACTCAACTATGATTTCAAACTTGCCGGTGAAAAGAGGTTATTTGATATTAGCTCACTAGATGAATGGAGAACCCAAGCCTATGAAAATGCCAAGTTATTTAAAGAAAAAGTTAAAAGATGGCATGACAAAAGAATCCAAAAGTGTGAGTTCAAAGTTGGAGAATATGTTCTTTTGTACAACTCTCGTTTCAGATTCTTTGTAGGAAAACTCCTCTCCAAATGGGAAGGACCTTATGTTATCGAGGCGGTTTATCGATCCGGAGCCATCAAGATAAATAATGCCGAAGGTACTAACCTGAAGGTTGTTAATGGGCAACGAATAAAACATTATATCTCAGGTACGCCCATTAACGTTGAAAGCAATATTATCCAAACCATGACACCGGAAGAACACATAAAGGAAACCTTCCGGAACACTCCAAAATCGTGAAAAAAAGGAGGTACGTGATACGGTAAGTAAACGGACTCCGAAAAATCCGCAAAAATATTTTCTGTCCGTTTTGGAATATAACAAAAATTAGGAAAATAAGAAACAACCAGGAAGGCACCCCTGGTGGGAACAAGACACCAGGGCGCGCCTGGCTTGCCAGGCGCGCCCAGGTGGGTTGTGCCCACCTCGGTTACCTTCCGGACTCCGTTTTTCTTCCGTTTGCTTGTTTCCCAAGATAAAAAATCTTTATATACCCCCTGAACCTATTGACCACTGTATCACGGAGAAATCCTCTGTTTTCTTTTCTCGTTGTTTTCCTGACAGATCTGAAAATATGTCATCCCAAGACTCGGAGGGTGAGAGCTATGTTGCTGATTATATCGCAAACCCAAGGTTTATGGGGATGTGGAACACTATAGCTGGACTTCGGAGGAAGAAGAAGACTATGACCCTAAAAGGTAGGAGGAGACAAGCTCAGACGAAGCTGAAGTTCCATTGCCTCAACCTGGGGACATGCACGTGGAATTCAAGAAATCAAGTCTCCCCAGCAAAGCAAAGAAACCTAAGGTCCAGTTTATCCCTTTTCGTCTCTTGCAGGAAAACAAGCAAGAATTATGCAAAAGGATAGTAGAGGATTTTACATGGCTTTGGAAGGCCAAAAGTATCCCTAAAATCAAAGTTTTTGGATGGTTCTTGCTAATGGATCGCCTCAACACACGCAACATGTTGAAAAGAAGGCATTACAATATTGGGACGAACCTCGACTGCCTGCTCTGTGGTAATCATGTGGAGGAAATAGTTGAACATCTCTTCTTTCGCTGCAAATTCAGTGAAGAGTGCTGGAACAAACTCAATATCAGATGGCCGAGGACTGGGAACCGACTTGACATGATGACACACATGAAAAGGGGCCATCATAGAAAAATGATCATGGACATATTCCTTGTGGCTGCTTGGAGCCTTTGGAAAGAAAGGAACAACTACTTCCGAAGAGTCACGCCCTCGCTGCCTGCCTGGCAAACCAGATCCAAAAATGATTTTGCCAACATTGCACATAGGCTCCCAGAGCATAAGAGACTTCTTGTCTCGACCATAGTAGATTTTGTTATTTAGCCTGACAGTTTTAACTTCTTTTTTTAGCTCTTTTCTAGGGTTTATTTTGCTTCCCCCACCCCCCCTCTCTTCATGTACATTGACGCTGGACATCTTGTTAATTTAATAGAAGCATGCAGTAGGGTTTTCCCCTACTGTCTAACCTTTCAAAAAAAAGATCGGTGATTTAAAGGAGGAAAATTCTGTCCTCAAGCGTATGCTAAGGAAGAAAGACAAACCCTCTACTTCATCACCACCACCTCCTTCTTCTTCTCCAAAGGAAAATTGAGTAATCGGGTATGGGCACTCCCCTTGGCTTGTGCCAAGCTTGGGGGAGGTGCCCTGGTATCGTATCACCTCCACTATCTTTTACCTTTACTTATGTTAGTTCGATCCATAGTTATCTTTTGCTTTAGATGAATAAAAGTTTAGTTCGATCCTTTCTTTTCGAGTGTTTGCTTAGTGATATATCTTTGTAATCGTATGCAAGATATATATAATAAAGTTTAGTTTGAGTTTTGTTTTCTTTACTTTCATGTTCAATAAAAAGAAAGGAAATAAATGAAAAAGGTCATATGCTAATTTTATGGTAAGTAATGACATCACATAAGGAAGAGTATAAGTAGAAAATTTTATTGGAGGTTAACAAACATAGCATTGGTCAATGATGCAATCCATTAAAGAATTAATAAGGGAAGAGAAGATTCACATGCAAATACACTATCTTGGACATCTTTTGTGATTGTGAGCCCCCATCAAAATATTATATGCCAAAATTGTTGACGTTGGACAAGGAAGACAACGTAATGATTTATGTTTGTTCATATTCACATAGAAGTTATATTGTCATAGATCCTTTAACATGTGGTGCTTGCCCCCCATCTTTGCTAGCCAAAAATTCCGCACTAAGTAGAGATACTACTTGTGCATCCAAAAACCTTTAAACCCAAATCTTATTTTGAGAGTCCACCTTATCTACCTATGGATTGAGTAAGATCCTTCAAGTAAGTTGTCATCGGTGCAAATTGGGCAATAAAAATTGCTTCTAAAAGTGTTGCATCATTTAGTGTAAGAGAAAATTGAGCGTTGTATGAACTTGTGATGGCAAAGAATAAAAGCGACAGACTGCATAATAAAGGTTGCTATCACAAGGGGCAATATAACATGACGTTCTTTTGCACTAAGAGATTGAGCATACAAACAAATAAGCGCATGGCAACCTCTGCTTCCCTCTGCGAAGGGCCTATCTTTTACTTTTATGTATTTACTTTTATGCAAGAGACAAAGTTCTTCTCTCTATTCCTTTTTATTTTCTCTTTTGGCAAGCATCATGTGGTGAGGAAAGATCTAGGCACATATATCCAGTTGGATATGAGTAGCATGAGTTATTATTGTTGACATCACCCTCGAGGTGAGTATGTTGGGAGGCGAAACTTTAAGCCCCTATCTTTCTATGTGTCTGGTTGAAATGTTTTGCTCATGTGTATGCGGTGAGTGTTAGCAATCATAGAAGACTATATGATGGTTGAGTATGTGGACTTGCTAAAAAGGCTTCGATACGTGACCCTTCCCGAAAAGATGATGAATTGTAGTTGCAAAGTTGACTGAGAACATAGTTTGTTGGTTTTCAACAGAGTTTATGCTTTATACTTCGATGTTGTGATGAATTGTTACTTATTCATGAGAAGTTTATGATAAAAGTTATGTGATAAAGTTTTATATTAAAGTTGGTTGCTATTATAATAATATACATGATGCTTCTATGTCCGTATTTTGTTTTTATCGACACCTCTCTCTCTAAGCATGTGGACATGTTTTTCGATTTCGGTTTTCGCTTGAGGACAAACGAGGTCTAAGCTTGGGGGAGTTCATACGTCCATTTTGCATCATGTTTTCCTACTATTATTTATGATGTTTTTATGCATAATAATGCTTTTTGGAGTAATTCTAATGCCTTTTCTCTCATAATATGCAAGGTTCACACAAAGAGGGAGAATTCCGGTAGCTGGAAATCTGGACCTGAAAAAGCTACGTCAGGCTACCTATTCTGCACAACTCCAAATGAGCTGAAATTTCACGAGGAATTTTGATGGAATAAATAAGAATTATTGGAGCAAATAACTACCAGAGGGGGCCCACCAGGTGGGCACAACCCACCTGGGCGCGCCCTGGTGGGTTGTGCCCTCCTCGGCCCACCTCCGGTGCCCCTCTTCTGGTATATAAGTCATTTTGACCTAGAAAAAATAAGAGGAGGACTTTCGGGATGAAGTGCCGCCGTCTCGAGGCAGAACTTGGGCAGGAGCACTTTTGCCCTCCGGCGGAGCGATTCCGCCGGGGGAACTTCCCTCTCGGAGGGGGAAATCATCGTCATCATCATCACCAACAAATCTCCCATCTTGGGGAGGGCAATCTCCATCAACATCTTCAACAGCACCATCTCCTCTCAAACCCTAGTTCATCTCTTGTGTTCAATCTTTGTACCGGTACTATAGATTGGTACTTGTGGGTGACTAGTAGTGTTGATTACATCTTGTAGTTGATTACTATATGGTTTATTTGGTGGAAGATTATATGTTCAGATCCATTATGCTATTTAATACCCCTATGATCTTGAGCATGATTATCATTAGTGAGTAGTTACTTTTGTTCTTGAGGTCACGGGAGAAATCTTGTTGCAAGTAATCATGTGAACTTGATATGTGTTCGATATTTTGATGATATGTATGTTGTGATTCCCTTAGTGGTGTCATGTGAACGTCAACTACATGGCACTTCGCCTTATTAGGGCCTAAGGGAATGCATTGTGGAGTAGTTATTAGATGATGGGTTGCGAGAGTGACAGAAGCTTAAACCCTAGTTTATGCGCTATTCAGTAAGGGACTAATTTGGATCCAAAAGTTTAATGCTATGGTTAGATTTATTCTTAATACTTTTCTCGTAGTTGCGGATGCTTGCGAGGGGGTTAATCATAAGTAGGAGGTTTGTTCAAGTAAGAAGAGCACCTAAGCACCGGTCCACCCACATATCAAATTATCAAAGTAGCGAACACAAATCAAACCAACATGATGAAAGTGACTAGATGAAATTCCCGTGTACCCTCAAGAATGCTTTGCTTATCATAAGAGACCGTTTTGGCCTGTCCTTTGCCTCAAAAGGATTGGGCTACCTTGCTGCACTTTTATTACCATTACCGTTACTTGCTCGTTACAAATTATCTTGCTACCAAACTACTCGTTACTTATAATTTCAGTGCTTGCAGACATTACCTTGCTGAAAACCGCTTGTCATTTCCTTCTGCTCCTCGTTGGGTTTGACACTCTTACTTATCGAAAGGACTACGATTGATCCCCTATACTTGTGGGTTATCATGCCCCAAATGGGGCCGAATCCCACTTGGGCTCTAGCCCCTAGCCGCGCCCCCTGCCATGTTTGAGTGCGGGAGGAAGGCAGGGGGAGGTAGCGCCCCCCCCTTTCCTTTCTCACATGAGGAGGGAAAGGCAGGAGGGGCCAACTCTCCCCCTTTCCTTCCCCTAGGGTTGGCAGCCAGGGAGAGGGCCCGCCAGCCCCTTTGTGGGCTGGTGTGTCCCTTCCCTTGGCCCATTAGGCCCATAGACCTCCCGGGGGTGTCCGGAACCCCTTTCGGCGATCCGATGACTACCCGGTGCACTCCGAAACTCTTCCGGTGTCTGAATATCATCGTCCTATATATCAATCTTTACCTCCGGACCATTCTGGAGCTCCTCGTCATGTCCGTGATCTCATCCGGGACTCCGAACAACATTCGGTCACCAAATCATATAACTCATATAACACTATATCGTCAACGAACGTTAAGCGTGCAGACCCTACGGGTTCGAGAACTATGTAGACATGACCGAGACACCTCCTATATTGGTTCCTACATATTCTATGAAGATCTTTATCGGTCGAACCTTATGACAACATACGTGATTCCCTTTGTCCATCGGTATGTTACTTGCCCGAGATTCGATCGTCGGTATCTTCATAATTAGTTCAATCTCGTTACCGGCAAGTCTCTTTACTCGTTCCGTAATACATCATCTTGCAACTAACTCCTTCGTCACTTTGCTTGCAAGCTTCTTGTGATGTGTATTACCGAGAGGGCCTAGAGATACCTCTCTGATACACGGAGTGACAAATCCCAATCTCGATCCATGCCAACTCAATAGACACCTTCGGAGATACCTGTAGAGCATCTTTATAATCACCCAGTTAGGTTGTGAAGTTTGATAGCACACAAGGCATTCCTCCGGTATCCTGGAGTTGCATGATCTCATGGTTGATGGAACATGTATTTGACATTAAGAAAGCAGTAGCAATAAACTGAACGATCATATGCTAAGCTAATGGATGGGTCTTGTCCATCAGATCATTCTCCTTATGATGTGATACCGTTATCAAATGACAACACATGTCTATGGTTAGGAAACCTTAACCATCTTTAATCAATGAGCTAGTCTAGTAGAGGCTTACTAGGGACACGGTATTTGTTTATGTATTCACAGATGTATTTAAGTTTCTGATCAATACAATTCTAGCATGAATAATAAACCTTTATCATGATTAAGGAAATATAATAATAACCATTTTATTATTGCCTCTAGGGCATATTTCCATCAACTCCTACTTTTAAATTTAGAAGAGGTCATCTTCGTTACTGCTACTTCAGATGGATTGGTACCTCTATCATCAATAAATCACATGAATTATCATTTATGGCATTCGTTCATTCATGTAAATGCATTTGATACGCCAAATTCACATGTCTAAAGATCGCACTTTGCTTGTTATTTTTTGTAGATGAAAGACAAAGTCAAGGAGCCTTTCGCGAGCACCATACATCAGGTGAGCTTCATTTTTCTAACTAATTGTGTCGGTCATTGTTACATAACATTGACATTGACCATGTGTTATCCATTCGGACTTTCATGTAAGGAAGCAAAAACAATCGGATGCTAGGAGGTTCAAGATGGATCATGGTGCAAAGAACATGGCCTCAGTTAAGCCAAAGGTGGATAGAGGATGGGAAGCATGAGAATGTAGTGCACCATTGCATAAGTTAGAGGTAATCTTCTAAGCATATGCTTGCATCATAACATGGCTCCATTGCCGGGCGGAGTAGCAAGCGCACAAACGGGCAGAGCAAGGCTGCACGTGAAGCCTGCAGGCGGAGCGACGGCTAGATCAGGTGTGAGTGACAATAGAGGCGTGTGATTTGAAGGCAACGGTTTGACGAATGGAGAGGCAGCAGATCGGTCGAGATAGAGGAGCACAGATCGGCCGGAATAGAGGAGACCGAAAAATAAATTCTGATCGGGAGGGCGAGTGGCAACACCAGAAAAAAAACCTAAACCTAGGCTCATGATACCATGTTATGAATGCAACTTATCTCTATTACATAGCCCATGGGGCATATATATATTAAACATGACTTGGGGTACAAGGAAAGGAAACATAGTCTAATAGGACTCCTAGACCAATACTCATACTTCTTAACGGACCCAAATACTATTTTTCATTGTATGGACTTTACCATGATATGTGATTGAATTGGAGAGATTTTGACAATTGTTGTTGATGTGATAACAAAATAAAGGTTTTTAACTGATGAGCGAGGAAATGGGGGTGATGTTACGTACCTACTTTTCTCAGGTGCATCTCCGTTAGTTAACTTCTATAAGCTTGTTAGCTTCTGCTAGATCATTAGCTAACTACATATGTCGTGGATTTTTTAGTATAGTTTTATGCGAATGAAAATTTGTATTACACAACCACCAAGATTACAATCAGCAGAGGCTAGTTCAACTGCTACAGTGGGCCAGAACCAATCCAAGTCATAGTTCTCCCCTCAATTTGAGCAAATTTTGTTAGGCTATCACTAACCTTATTTTATAAGCAGCTAACATGAGTAATACAATTTTCATGAAGAGACAAGAGATATCTAATCTCTTTAACTAAAGAATCATAAATGGATCTATCTTGGCCTCGTCCTTGGATCATCTTAACTACAACTGAAGAGTCCATCTCAATCATAACCGGGAGATCGCTTCGCTAGATTTCAAAGGATAATCCTTCCATACAGGCACTCAACTCTGCCTCCAATGCTTCACGACACGAGAATAAATTCCTGCAAGCGGAAAAGATGATACTACCATTGGAGTCCTGGAGTACCATACATGCTCCTGCCCCGTTATCAGTAAAAGATCCATATGAGTTCAATTTGACCCATCCAGCCGATGGAGGAGCCCAAGATGGTAGTGGACTCACGCTCTGAACCGGTTCATTGTAAAGCATATGGCCATAAGAAATGACAGATTTTCCTTTCAAGGGGTCAATATTTGGATTCAACTCGATTGCTATTAAGGACTCTAGATAGCTGACGAGAAATTTCTTGGACACTTCAAGCGGACGTGGCTTTTTAGATGAACTCTCATTCCAGATGAACTAACAACGCCATAAAGTCATGAGCAGCCTGCTTCTTTCAATCTCATGTAGGGGACCCAACATTTGGAATAACCATTCCTTCCCCGTATTCATAACCTGGTCGACAGCCGAAAGATGCCAAATACCCGACATGTATTTCCAGTGTTCACGAGCTTTTGGGCATCTACAAAATGGGTGGAAGTTATCCTCAGGTTCTAAACCACACACATGACACATACTAGTAGTCTCAAGCGCTCACTTGTGTTTATTTTTCCAGGTTGGTAGGGAGTCCGAAACAACACGCCATGCAAAAGTTCGAACTGTAGGTGGTACTCAGCAGACCAAATGATCTTCCACAGCGTCCTTCAGCCATCTAGAGCTGAACTTGAGGCTGTGGTAGTGGCTCTATTTGCTTCTTCGAAAGCAAAATCATATGCACTTTTACAAAAAAGACCAAGTTTGCCCAGCCCCCAAGCCAAAGTATCTGCATCATGCCTTTGAGATGATCTAATTTTCAGAATCTCACTCACATCGCAAGGCAGAAAATAATTGGTAAGTAGATCCATGTTCCATGACCCATTGTCATTTAGGAGCTCAGAAACAAAGCGAATACGGTAGTGTCGTTGAGGAGATACTGGTTTAAAAGAATGTGGTCTCGGACTCAGAAATCTAGTTATCCCTCCATACCCTTATACTTGATCCATTACCAACCCTACACACGAGGCCTTTCTTGAGCAACTCAAGACCATAAGTGATTGCTTGCCACGAAGATGAGGCATTGCCCGAAAAAACTGTATCTTCAAGTTTGCCTTCGGGGTAATACCTGGATTTAAGCAACCGTGCACAAAGGCTGTTCGGCCTATCAATAAGTATCCATGCTTGGTTCGCTAGGAGTGCTTGGTTGAAGAGCCTGTAATCATGAAAAACAAGTCCGCCTTTGCATTTGGGGTGAAGCAAATAATCCCATGCCTTCCAATGTATTTTCCCGCGTCCTCTTTTAGACCCCCCCAATAAAAGTTCCTAACCATTCTCATTAGGTCATCACAAACAGAAAACGGAAGCTTATAAACACCCATAATGTAAGTTAGGATAGCTTGGGCCACTGACTTAATTAAAACCTCTCTACCAGGTTGTGCAAGCCACCCATCTCCCCATTGGATTAACCTCTTCATGAGACTTGCTTGCAAATTTTGGAGACACCCCTTAGTCATACACCCTTCTGGAGTAGGGAGACCAAGTATTTCTCTTCAAACACTGGCATAGTGACATATAACACATCCCTAACATCCTCCTGGTTGGCCACCGGGCATGCTTGGCCAAACATAATTGAACATTTATTAAAATTCAGACTTTGTCCCGTGGCACTTCCATATAAGTCCAACACCCCCTTTACCTTTACTACTTGATCGTGGGTAGCTTCAAAAAATAACAATGTATTATCCGCAAAAAGCAAATGTGAGATCCCAGGCGCTCTACTACAAATTTTGATGGGAGTGATATTTCCAATATTAACCTCATGTTTCAAGATGGAAGATAGACCGACAACAACAAATAAGACTAAGAATGGTGATGATGGGTCACCTTGCCGTAGCCCTCGCGACGGATGCAAACGAATCCAAGAGGGTTCTGTCGTGGATTTAACACGGCAGATGCCCTAGTGAAAGGACTTACGTGTGGAGCCATCGCAACGTAGGTTAGCTCGAAGGGGTTGGACGGGACAAAGGGCACAAAGGGTTTACCCAGGTTCGGCCCCTCGAGACGAGGTAAAAGCCTACTTCCTGCTTCTAGTTGTATTGCTTGAGTTTCGATTACAAGGGAGCGAATACGCTTGACCTAGCTATCGATTGGTTGTTTCTTGAGTTAACCTGCCACTGGGTCTTGCCTTTATATACACAGGTCGAGGCCCGAGGCTTACAAGAGTCCGAGCCGCCTCACACAACGTGACCGGCCTGGTTTCTAAATCACCTCGCCTTACAAGGCAAGTCATCATATGCAGTTCATACGTCCGGGTCTTGGGCCGCCACCAGGCCCGCCTCATGAGCCGCCATCTTTATACCTGTCTTCCTGGGCTTATTTGGGCCTTTCTTGTTGAGTCACCAATGGTGTAACCCAGCCCCTCCTGGGCGGGTCACACCCCGGGGATATATCCCCAACATTAGGCCCAAGGTTGAATTGAACTTGTTTGTGTCAATCTTCACCGCTTCAATTGGTGAGTCATCTTCCCAAATCTTAACCTTGAATAAAACAGTGTAACCCGCCATGACATCACGCAAAGTAAATTCATAAAAAATCCATGACATCACAACGGATCTTTTGCATTAACTGGCCACCCGAGAATCGAGGCGCCCGCATCGTTTGAGATAATCACCATCGCCTCCTCAATTTTCATGCCTGCCATTTTACTATTCACCTTTTCCTTATAAATAGGCACAAGGGGGTTCATTTTTCACTTTTACCCCATCCCTCTCTCTTCTTCTTCCTTGCGTCGACCTGCCGCCGTCGGAGCTCCGCCGCCCCAGTCGACCGTCGTGAACAACTCCGCCCAGGCCGCTGCATCAACCTGACCGGACCAGAACACAGCGACACGCCTCCGCTCTTCATCGGTACTTCGAGGTGCTCGTCCCCTTCTTTCTCAGATCCTCATTAGATCGATCTTATTTATAGGGTTCATTGGAGTTCTTCAGAACTCATCCCAGTCCAGCCATCCATCGCCCAAGAACATATTACCCGTGCCGAAAACCAAAGCAGAAGTAATACGGCAATAGTTTTTAGCTCTTTGCTCATACTCTGTGTAGATCCCTCTTAGGCCATCAACGATTGTATCTCCAGTTCTTCCACTACCATGCCTTTAGTTTAACCATCCTTTTCTTTATTTTCAACGCCGCAGTAGATCCAAAATTATAGGCAAAAACTGTGAAACTTGTTTTTCTCATACTTAGCAGAATTTCTTCAACTTCAGATTCTTTCATGACCCCCTTGCCAATACCATTCATGCGCCTTTAAATAATAGTCCCATAACCCGCCAGTCTTCTAACCGGCTTATTTGTAATGCCCATAGTCCGCCTGGATCTCCGAACATGCTTCTGTGATTTAACTTATCAATACACCGCTTTATAACTTTGATGATCATACCTTTAAGGTGTCTTTTAGTCATGGCTGACCCGTCTTTAAACACATAAACGGCTTGTGATATACCCGTAACCATGACCACCTTATGCTTTCCAAGCCGTAATTTTCAACTGTCAAAAAATGACCGTCGTCAACTGGGAGTGGTCTTTGGTTACCAAGCAGATCCTTGATGATTTCGTAGGCCAAGGCTTATTGGCGAGTCAGCAAGACCTTGGATGGCAAGTCAGCAATGGGGAAGTACCCCCTACTCTGGCTAAAGACGAGATCATAGTCTTTACTGATCACATACTTAGAGGGTTTACCCCACCCGGGTCTAAGTTCTTTCGAGATCTTCTTCATTATTTTAATCGGCACCCTCAAGACATAGGGCCAAACTCGGTGTCCAATATCAGCCATTTCCAAATCTTCTGCGAGGTATATCTTCAGACAACACCCATAGTTCCCCTCTTCAAGGAGTTCTTCTACATAAACTGCCAGACTGAATGCAAAAAAGGCCCGAGTCAAGAATTAGGTGGAATTTCCATTCAAAGACAGAGGGACAATAGCTTTCCCTCCACCGACTTACCCATTCACCCGAAGGGATGGGTGACCACCTGGTTTTATTGCAAAAATACCGCACCAGCCACAGAAAACCCTCTGCCCGGTTTCAGAGCTGAACGTCCTGCACTGAACTTTGACCCGCCAAGCAAGATTATTCCAGAAGAGCATGCCGTGGCTCTCCCATTTCTTTCTAGAGCTAAAGCCTTATTAGCCCATGGTTTACTTGGAGTTGATTTAACCCGGTGCTGGGTCTCTTGGAAGATACTTCCCTTAAGCCGCCGCTCCAGCTTAATGTGCGAATATTCTGGCGAACCAAGTGACCCTCAGCGGTTTACAATAGACAACTTCACCGCCAAAGAGGTCTTTAAAACCATGAGGTCCTTGCTTGACGAGTCCCAGGAAAACTTTAACAAAGTAGGCCTGCCACCATTCTTTAAGCAGAACCCAGATCCTCCTGTAAGTGCCTACCTTTATCTGCTTCAATATAAGTTAACTTTGATATTATATCTTGCTTTAATCTCTCTTTTTTTTTACTTATGCAGGCTAACTCCGCCTTCTGGACCAAGAAACCACAAGTCACCGCTTTGGCTAAAAAACATAAAGCCAAGACCAATGCTCTGGGTCGTCGTAAGAAGCAAACAGCAGAAGACCTTCTCAAGCTGGATGACTCGGAGGTAGAACCTGATTCCCTTGGTCGTCTTTTTATGCAACTTATTGATGCCGACTCTTCACAGGATGACGCAGAAACGAGTCAAGCTAAAACAGCAGAGGTAATCCCTGTCTCCTCCGACTCAGAGCCTTTGCCAAGACAGAAAACCCGGCAGGTGACCCGGAAAGTAAGATTTTCTCACCCTCTTGCTTATTTGGATCCCCACTTTATTTTGAAGAAACAGCAACACGAAGCGAGGCGTCAGACTCGGAGTGGTGGTGACACAGAGCTGGTTTCCGGCATACCCAATACTCCAGCCCCTCGCAAGCGTCAACATGAGGTGCCACATGACCCGTCAATTTCTCTTCTGAAGGCTGGTCTTTTTCGCCAACCTCTTAATCTTTCCGACTCAAACTATCAAGGAACCTTTCATTCATCATCAGGCGAGTCTACCAGAACCTAGATACCTGTCTTCAGAGTCGCCCCTGGGTAAATACTTGCACTTGTTTCTCAATGAGCCATGACATATACTCATACTTTTGTATCTTTGTCACAGAGGCGTAGCAAAGGCAGGCAAGAAACTAAAAGTAGGAGGTTCTTCAAAAGACCCCAAAATTGCTGAGCTGAAAAGTAACTACCAGAGGGTCCTGAGGTTTTAGCTCAAGACCCAGAAGAACCCACCGATGATCCGATGAACATTGACGCTGACCCGGCCATTACCCATCACTACAAAAAAAATACACTTCCGTGATGATACGTGTTTGTCACAGTAGGTCACGTTTTCTGTCATGCATGTACATCCATGGCAATTTTATGACAGAATCAAGATAGTCATACCTGTGTTGTCGTAGAAGTGTTCCATGACAATACCAAAATTATCATCACGGAAGTGTTCACTTCCATGACGATAAATGACGCGTTATGGAAGTGCTTTCGTCAAGGGTAACCGACACATGGCATCCACCATAACGGGTCGCAGTTAAGCTATCGGGTCCGGTTTTGGATCCGATAACCCGTTAACAGCCTGGACCAATGGGGATTTTCCACGTGTAATATTCTCATTGGCCGAAGGAAACACGTGTCAGCTCATCATTGGGTCAGATAGGCGCCTATGAAATGTCGACACGTGCGACGGCCCAACACTGGCCCATTTAGCTTACAAAGGCCGTCCCGTTTGACTTGGTCAAAAGCTAGCGGGCCGGCCCATGAAAAGCCTGTTAACGGTCTGTTCGCATATAGCCCATTTTAAGGCTCGGTAACTCATGACCCGTTAGGGCCTTCCCGAATTCGGCCCAACAGCGTCATGTGGGCCGTCGAATATAACACCAGCCCGTTTCACTTTTGGCCCATGTATGGCCGACGACGTCTTTCGGCCCATATGAGGCCTTTCGTATCTTTGGGCCCTTTAGTGGCCCACGGTGACTCTGGCCCATGATGAATAGTAAATTTCTTTGTACCCATTAACGGCCCATGATTCACATGGGCCGTTTCCAACCCGTGTTAGCTTTCGGCCTACTGACGGCCCATACGTTGTTGGGGTCCTTTCCGGCCCTCGATTACTTCTGGCCCGTTACTGGCCTGTTCCCCTAATGGACCAAATTCAGCCCGTGGTTAGAATAGGCCCGTTTGTGGCCTGTTAACCCGTTGGGCAGTTTCCAGCCCGTCCTATATTCTGGCCCATTAACGACCCGTTATGCCTGTGATAGAATTAAGCCTTTGCTGTCTTCCGGCCTGTTAACGGCCCATTACCGTGCTGGCCTGATACCAATTACGCCTGTTTACGGCCCATGTGGGCCCATTTATCCGACGGCCAAAGGCCCACTGATTCTACGGCCCATTGGAGGCCCATTTATCCGACGGCCCGTAGGAGGCCCATGGATCCTATGACCTGTAGCAGGCTCAAGGTTACCACGGTCCGTATATGGCCCATGGTTGTTGCGGCCACTAGCAAGCCAAGGAAAAAGAAAATAGGAAATAAATAAGCCAAAAACTAACGCTAGGCTATTAAGGCGATTGCACAGATTACATCCACTGGGCATTAAAGTTCGCCACCAGTGCAAATAAAGGGAACACCCTACACTATACAAAAAATGGCTTGCTGTTTTCTTGAGCCGGTGGCTGCACGTTAAGAACAAATTTTGTATCGCAACAAAACAAATTACAACCATAAAACAAAAGGAAGGTTGGCATAAAAGTTAACAGTCCGGCAGATAAATGCACCACCAGAAGTTCAGAAGCTCAGTTCATTTGACCTGACTGTTATGTTTTCATGTTGTACTGTCCGATGGAGCATCATAACCTTTGCCTTCATTTCTCCTAGGCTCCTGAACAACATAGCAAATGTCTGATAGTCTGGTTTCAAAACCATGCATATCTTGACGACATTGAACAATGGTTGTCCTTGTTTCACAAAGGGTCTCTGTTGGGGATATAACTATTGGGTATGACCCGCCCAGGAGGGGCCGGGTCATGCCACTGGCGGTTCATAATGAAGAGGCCCAAGAAGAGATGGCGGTTCACGAAGCAAGCTTATTGAAGGCCCAAGACCCGGAGGAGACTTGAGGCCCGCGGGCGTAAACCGCCATATGTTTAACTTGTACGTTAAGGAAAGTGTAGTTCTGTTACCAAGCCGGACACATTGTGTATGAGCCGGCCGGGACTCTGTAAGCCGCCGGGCATCAACCTGTGTATATAAAGGGGTGACCCGGTGACGGGTTAGGAGAACTAGGTCAAGCATATTCGCTCCCTGGTAATCAAAACCCAAGCAATACAACCTAAAGCAGGAGTAGGCCTTTACCTCGTTGAGAGGGGCCGAACCTGGGTAAACTCTGTGTCCCTTGTCCCGTTTTAACCCCTTCAAGCTAACCGCGTCGCGATGGCTCCACACCTAAGTCCTCATACTAGGACATCTATCGTGACAATTCCACGACAGTTGGCGCCCACCATGGGGCCTGCGCACGGTGGTTTCGAGTTCCTGAAGGGAAGCTTCGCAGGGCTCAAGGGATACGCTGTGGGCCGGATGACCAAGAGTCGTCGCGGCAAGCTCTACATCGATGATGCAGGCTGGAGCCCCGAGGCCGGCTCAATTGAGTACGGGTACCGGGTCCCCTTCGGCGGAATCCACATTTTCATAGTCAAGATCGACGAACCGGGCCCTGAGCCGGACACCTGCACTGACGTCATCGAGACGGCTCAGCGTGCGCGACCCGCCCGGGTTCAACCCGCCGTGAAGCGCGCCTTTGTTGGATTTATCCATGGGGCGGAATTGGAGGAAGGATCTGTATCTGGTGGTGAGACGGCCATCTACTCTGATGGTGAGTCATCAACCGGCGAGACTAACTCAATCTATCAACTGCAAGATGGTCAGCTTGGGGGCTGTTCTGATGGTGACAGTATTCCGGACCCCTATGAGCCGCCGAACCGGGTCGCAATTTTCATGGCCGGTACACAACCGGCTCTTGGGTCGACAACCGCCGCGGCGATGACCTCCAGTTCAACGGCTGCGACGGCGGCTGGTGCTAGCGGTTCTGCGTGCCCACCGCCTCAAGTTCTCACAGAATTATTGGAAGCTTTGGCGACTTTAATGGGGGTGGAGGTAACCCCGGATACTCAGGAACAACATAAGGTGGATGTGGCGAAGGTGCGAGATGAGATCGCCCAAGCCAAGGAGGAACTGGCGGCTGAAAACGCTAGGATGGCCGCGGAGCGGGCTGCTTTGGACGCCCAAGCACAATGGATTCAGGCAGACTCTTTCCGGCTCACATTGGATCAGAACGCTTCAAACGAGATCATGAGGAGGAGGCACCAGAGTCGACTACCCCCGGTTTATGAGGCAAGGAACCTCTTCAACACGCCTGGAGCAGGAACCAGTGACCCGCCGACGGTGAACCGGGTGGTCGAAGCACCTATAACTGGAACGCCGGTTCAGCCGCGCGTGATGGACCTGCCTCGTTTGAATAATACCCATCCTCAGCATGTTTCGACACCTTTGGGTCATTATTCTAACCCTTTGGATAATATGAATTCTGCAGCAACGCGATTGGTGGCCCTGCCAGTTGAAGGTGAGTCACCAGCTGCAGTAGAGACACGGAGGGTTAGAGAGCTTCTTCAGACAGCGTTGGATCAGCAGGCGGCTTATTCCTATAGTCGTGAAAGGATTCACTCAACCCCTCGGCCCAGCCGGAGTTATAGCCGACGTATTGAGTCGCCAGCAGTTTCAAGCAGTGAACAGCACCATAACCAGCCTCGTGGGCATAACCCGGCGCACGGTGGTGGTGATGCTCAGACCTTGGTGGATCAAGGCAGGGCGTGTCGGGAGGCTGAGCTGGCGGCTCAGCTGGCGGCTCAACAATAGTCGCCGGTTTATCCATCTGCATCGGTGGGGGCAGGAGTGACCTCCAGAACTTTGGGTGTGCCATGTTTAGTGCCAGCTCTACTCAATGAGCGTTTGCCTAAGGATTTCAAGGGCCCTCGTAAGGTGCCTAATTATACAGCGGATCAGCCCCCTGAGGCTTGGATCGAGAGCTATGAGATGGCCATGGAGATGCTAGATGTTAGTGATGCTGCATGTGCCAAGTATTTCACCATGATGTTGGATGGGCCGGCTCGTACTTGGTTGAAGGGGCTCCCTGCTAACTCCATTAGATCATGGGCAGAGTTGAAAGCTTGTTTCATACAAAATTTTAAAGACACATGCAAGCAACCTATGTCAATCCTGGATTTGGATTCTTGTGTCCAAGGTGAAGGCGAGTCAACAACACATTGGGTGTGCCGGATCTCAGCTATTATACACTCGTCGGACAGTATCAACGCCGGTTCAGCAGTCCTGATGTTGGAGAAGAATTGTCGTTTCCTTCCCCTTAAGCAAAAGCTAGGGCGTCTTAAACGCCACTGCAATGACATGGGGGAGCTCATGGCGGCTCTCGTCAAGTATGCCGACTCTGATAGTACCAAGGACCCCGAGTCTGATGATGAGAAGCCGGGGAAGGGAAAAAGAAGCAGCAATGCGAAAGGGCAGCAGCATAACCCAGCAGGTCAAGGCGGCAATGGTAAGCGCAAGGCTGATGGCAACTTAGACTTTGTGGCTAACACCAATACGCAGAATAATAATCAGCGTCGCAAGGGAAAACTGGCCCGGTTTGGGGGGCCAAAATTTAACCTTGAGGCGATGATGAATCAGCCTTGTCCAAAGCATAGTACGCACGAGAAGCCGACCACTCATCTGTGGAAGGATTGCTTCATCATGAAGGAATATAGGAATTCCAATTTTTTCCAGAACAATCATGGCCCGAATGGCGGTTCAGGACCCGGCTCTCATGGCCGCCGGTTCTTGCAGCTCCTATTGAGAAGGAGCCCTTGCTTTTATATGTGGCTGCAAACAATAGAGCTGTCAGTGTGGCAATTGTGGTTGAAAGGAAAGAGTCAGGCAAGGAGTATCCGACTCAAAGGCCAGTTTAATATGTTAGTGAGGTGCTCATTGAATCCAAACAGAGATACCCACATTGGCAGAAATTGGTTTACGGCGTGTTCATGGCTATCCGCAAGTTGAAGCAATATTTCCTCGGTCATCCCATCACTGTGGTTAGTTCTGCTCCCTTGGGGGATATTATTCAAAATAGAGAAGCCACAGGCAGGATAGCTAAGTGGGCTATTGAGCTTGGACCCCATGGCTTGAAGTATATGCCTCGGACGGCTATAAAGTCTCAAGCACTTGTGGATTTCATTAATGACTAGACGGAGCTGCAGATGCCTGAGGATAAGCCGGACAATACATATTGGACTATTCATTTTGATGGGTCTAGGCAGTTGGAAGGCTCAGGGGCGGGATTTATATTGACTTCCCCGCGAGGTGATAAATTTTGTTATGTTTTAAGGTTGATGTTCCCTTGTACTAACAATGCAGCTGAGTATAAAGCTTTACTCCATGGTCTTTGGATGGCTAAAGAGATGAATTTAAGCCGGGTGAGGTGTTTTGGCGACTCAGACTTAGTGGCTCAGCAGGTGTCAGGAACTTGGGATTCAAAGGATCCACTCATGGCGGCTTATCGCCGAGAGGTTGATACTATTGCTAGTCACTTCAAAGGTTATCAAGTGGAGCATGTTGATCGTAGGAAAAATGAAGCTGCTGATGCTTTAAGCCGGCTGGGGTCTCAGCGTAAGCCGGTACCCCCTAATATTTTCCTCGACGTTTTGCATAACCCATCAGTTAAATTGCCTACGGAGGAAGATCTTGCAGTCCCTGACCCGGACGCACAGTTGGTGGCAGCTCTCCATGTTATTCCTGATTGGACTGTTCCATATTTGGCTTATATGACCTGGGGTGAGTTACCTTAGGATGAAACCTTGGCCAGGCAAATAACCCGGAGGTCTAAGTCAATGACTATTGTCAATGGGGAGTTGCATAGATGCAGTGTTACAGGGGTGTTTCAATGATGTGTTTCTCCTGAGGAGGGCCGTGAAATTTTAAGGGAGATTCATGAAGGAGATTGCGGTCACCATGCCGGCTCTAAATCTCTAGTTGCTAAAGCTTTTTGTCACAGGTTTTATTGGCTAATGGCTCATGCTGATGCAGAAGATCTGGTCAGTAAATGTGATGGCTGTCAGAAATTTTCAAGACGAGCTCATGTACCGGCTCAAGAATTAAGGATGATTCCAATTACTTGGACATTTGCAGTCTGGGGGCTGGATATGATTGGGCCTTTTAAAAGGTCCAAGGACAAAAAGACTCATCTCCTGGTAGCTGTTGACAAGTTTACAAAGTGGGTTGAAGCTGAACCGGTCAGCAAATGTGATGCAGCAACGGCGGTTCAATTCATCAAGAAGGTGGTCTTTCGTTTTGGATACCCTCATAGTATCATTACTGATAATGGTACTAATCTATCTAAAGGTGCAATGAAAGAGTTCTGTCAACAAGAGCATATCCGGCTTGATGTGTCATCAGTGGCTCACCCTCAGTCTAACAGTCAAGCTGAAAGAGCCAATCAAGAAATCTTGAGAGGTATCAGACCCCGGCTTATGGTCCCTTTGCAGAGGACGCTGGGCTGTTGGGTAGAGAAATTACCCTCAGTATTATGGAGCATCAATACCACCCCCAACAGGTCTATGGGTTACACGCCTTTCTTCATGGTTTATGGAGCAGAGGCGGTTCTCCCTAGTGACATCCGTCACGACTCGCCCCGTGTGGCGGCTTATGTTGAAGCTGATAATGAAAAAGCACGTCAGGATGCTATTGACCTGTTGGATGAGGAGCGCGACCTGGCGGCGGCTCGTTTGGCGATTTACCAGCAGGACCTGCGCCGTTATCATAGCCGCCGGGTTAAAACCAGGACCTTTCAAGAAGGCGATTTAGTGCTCCGGCTTATCCAGGATCAAACAGATATGCACAAGCTATCCCCACCTTGGGAAGGACCCTTTATGGTCAGCAAAAATCTGAACAACGGGTCATACTACCTTATCGATGTTCGAGACCACAAGGACTCATGCACGTCGGAGGAGGAAACCCACCGGCCATGGAATATTGCTCATATTCGGCCTTATTACACCTGAGCCACCGGCTCTTATGATGTACATACCTTGTCAATGTATATATTATGATGAATATAATAACGCCGGCATCCCTGAATTCAGGGCCTCTGTCGTTTCATTTCTAAAGAATATGAGTCTATTATGACTTCATCTAATCACTTGGGGGCTTCCAGCTCATTAAGCATAGCTATGACTACCCAGCTGATCCGGCTTATACGCCTGGAATGAAATATTACATGGGGGCTCTGTTAATGGACAGAGCTTTGATTGACCCTTGTAATAGGCTTGGACGCCAGGTGTATTCACCAAAACATTCGGGTTATCCTGCCTTTGTAAGTTTGCCACTCCGCCCAGGTAATCCTGGAATGACTCGCCGTACTCTTGACAGTCAATCTTATAGACTCTGAACTTGTCAAGGTTAAAACGGTGATTGGTCATGTGAGGCCCGGCTTACTAGGTTTGAATGAAGGTTTAACTCAGCGGCTATGCGGCCCTTGAACAGCACTTGATTTTGAGGCTTGGCGGCCTATGAAAGCCTTGGGTTTTAAATTATATTTGATTTTGAACATTTTTTGAGGTTCATCTCTTGTGACATGTTAATACATGATTGAAAAACCGATGAGGGCTATGTTGCCTTATGGTTTATATATGAACTTATCCGGAGTTTATTAACCCTGCCTGGCTTTGGACTTTAAGTCGCCAGTGTATAATAATTATTTGCTTGAGTGTTGTGCTCTAAGCTTTGGGATGTTAACCCTAGCTGCGATGGCGTGATAAGTCGGTGGTATGAATAAAGTCGTACAGGGCGTTGCGTTCTGTCTAGGCTGTTACCCTTGCTGACATGATAAGACAGTAATGTGCCTAAACATCACAGGTATGATGTTTATTTTCTTGTTATATGAGGTTTTGATAAGCTGGCCCTGATCATGAATTGTTTAGTCAGTGTTTTTTGTAAAGAGGTGTTGTCACCCGCCCTGGGGTAAACCGCCAGGACACTTGTTTTGTGTTTATGTGCAGGAACAAATGATTAAACTACCTTGCATCATTGATGGTACTAAGAAGCATAAGTGGCGGATCTTTAAATGATAGATCAGCAGTGTTATACGAATAAAACACGCACGATGGCGTGACAAAGCGGAATTGTTGAAACTAGCCTATTACAAGGCATCTGAAGGCCCAAAAGGACAAGTATTTTTGATATAGCATCAGAACACTATGACTAGCACCGGCTCATGAATTCAGATTTTTATTCTTGGCGGGTTGTAGCCTCCGGGTCATCCTGCGCCTCTTCGTCTGCAGCTCCTTCATTATCCATTGGCTAGAAATCAGGCGTAGACCAGTTGATACCGGTCAAAGCTCTAAACACAGCTTCATCATCAATAAGGTTGGATGGATCAATGTCAGGAGCGAAGGTATGCTTACGCTCCGGTGGGATCAGATCCACCTCTGAATGAATCGGCCCCTTCATCTTCTTATTGTTGGCATCATAAGCCGCCTGGTACTGAGATAGATTGGTCTCTTCAGCCAGCCGGGTTGCTAATGGACGCATTGCCCTTGCTATTTCTACAAAGTCATCAGCACTGAAGGGTGACCCATCTTCTTTCACACTTGGGCAACCATTGGCCAAGTCTTCCGGATCAAGATCTGCTTGCCACGCCTTTGCCCGGCTTAAAGCAGTCAAAGCGCCAGCTCTGGCAGAGGCTCGCTTCAACTCTTCAATCCTTTGGGGCAGCACTGACAACTTTTCCAAAGTTTCCTTGATGAGGGTGGGTGGCTGTTTTTTATGAATTGCAGCAGCAATGGTCCGTTGAGCACCGGTGTATAGTTGTTCTACAAGAGTATAGATAGCCTTCAGCCTGATGCGCATATCCGAGCCCAACTTGACGCTCCGAGAGCCTGTATCAGTAAATTTGTTAATAAGCCGGCAGATGTTTATAATATGTTTATTGGGATGACAAGAGTCATATTTACTACTTACCAAAAATGGCTGATGACATGTTATGGATCTGCTGCTTTAAACCGGACAACTCATCAGTCACCGGTTTAAGAGCGACTTCAGTATCCTCTGCTCTCTTCAATAGAGCCGCCTTCTTGGTTTCCCAGCTGGTTTTATTAGCATTGAAGCTTTGTTTAAGCTGCTCAATGTTTTCCAAAGCAGTCTTCAGTTCTGATTTGGCCTTGGATGTCTCGGATTGCTGAGTTTTAACATTGGCCCTCAGATCGTTAAGCTGTGAATCCTTCTCAGTCAGTTCAGCCTGTGACATGAACAAACATGGAAGGTATTATGATCATGATTATTTTTAAAGTCCCAAGCACAATACAAGTATTTTCCTCGGCACTTGGGGGCTAATGCCTATTGCTCTTTTTTAAGACAAATTTATCTACTGACCCGGACAAAATGATATGATCCGGTTTATAAAGACTACATGTTGTGATATTGGTTTCATGCATGGTGATAAGTCCCGGCTTATTCATGTTGATTAAGCCGATCCTGGGGGGCTACAGGTGCACAGTTGATTACTACTAATTGAAGTGCAGGTGCACAGTTAATTACTACTAATTGAAGTCCCGGCTTAACATAATAATTAAGCCGGCCCTTGGGGGCTACTAGTGATGATATTCTTCTATTTTTATGACTATTTGAAAGTCTACAGAGTATTCAATCCTATCATACTTTATAGACTTGGCGGCTGATAGCAATATACTTATGAGGAAGAGTTGATTGAATTACCTCATAACGTTCCTTCATCAGATTGACTAAGCCAGCTTCAAAATCATGGCTGGTATATAAGCGGTTCAAATAACCGGAATGGATTTCTCGAGCGCCAAAGTGGGCGTAGCTTTCTAAGTCTACCTTCCACTTGCCTTTGTCAGCAGCAGTAATCTCTTCCTTGGCATTGTGCTTGGATAAGACAGTGGGGTTACCCGGCGCTGTATAACCAAACCCGGTGACGACGACATCGTCAGCCTTCTCCTCAGTAGGCTTGATGGGACTCGGCGGATTAGGGATAACCGGTTCAACGACCATAGGGTCGATGGTAACGTCGTGCTCTTCTGGTAGCGGATCATCAGTGGTGGCCTCAGCGGTTGGATAAGAGGTCTCTGGCAATTGTTTTTCCGGCTCAGAAGGGTTGGAGTCTTCAGCCGGCTTGTTCAGTTTCGCCTTCTTGCTGGGCTTGGCCATACCACTGGAAAATAAAATACAAAGATGTCAGCATATTGATTAAAGCATGAAGTTTCGACTGATTGAATGCACCCTTACCCAGGCACGGTCTTGAAGGCCGGGATTTGAGTTCCCGTTGAGTCGCCGGAGGAGGAGTGAGATGTTGCCTGATAGTTTGAATCAGACGAATTAAGAGGTTGACGGAAGAAACCTGCCTTGGGGTAATCTAAGTCAGAAAGTTTTGAAACCTCCTGTCGACGTTTGCGAGGTGCTGGGGTATTCGGTAAGCCAGAGGATAAAACTCCACCGCCACTGCGCCGGGTTGTGCGACGGGCTTCGTTTTGCTGCTTCTTCAAAAGAAAGTTGGGGTCCAAGTAAGCTAAAGGGTGAGAAAATCTTACTTTCCGGCTTGCTTGTCGAGTTTTCTGTGTTGGCAGAGGTTCTGAGCCGGAGGAAAAGATAATTACCTCGTCATCATCTGCACGGCTGGCTTCCGCATCATCCTGATAATGGTCATTGTTAATAAGATGTACAAAAAATGAGCCAAGGGAGTCAAGTTCTACCTCCGACTCATCATCATCATTCTCATCTAAGTTAAATAACTCGGTGGTATTGGTTTTCTTCTTAGCAGGCTTTTTAGCCTTGCTCTTCGTCCGGAGTTTCTTTGGCTTATCTTGAAGCTTCTTGGTCCAAAAGGGTGAATCGGCCTGTAAACATTTGAATGAGTATGAACAGGCCATACAAATCAAAATATGAGTCAAGTATGAGCTTGATTCAAAACTTACAGCTGGCGGTTTATTCAGAGTACAGAAAGGACTCAGTCCAACTTGACTGCAATCTGCCAAGCTCTCATTCAGCAGAGTCTTGGTCATGTTATTGATGTCTTCCTCAGTTATTTCGATCTGATAGTGGCGTTGAGGATCTGTTAGCTCGCCGGTATACTCACACATTAAGCCGGGCCGGCAGCTTAGAGGCAAGACTCTCCAGGCAACCCAGCAGCAAACTAGATCAATTCCGGTCAAGCCGTTGGCAATCAAGGCCCGGATCTTCGCAAAAACTGGTACATATTTTTTCTGCTCTGCTGTGCTGATACGGTCTGGAAGATGATGTCTGCTACTAAGCCGGCTGGCGCGATAACCCGGCAAGGGGTTTTCTCCTTCCGGTGAAGTATCTTGACAATAAAACCACGTCTGGTTCCAGTCTTTGGGGTGACTGGGGAGAGTGGCAGCTGGGAAGGTGGCTTCTTTCCGACGTTGTATAGATATGCCGCCTAGCTCCAAACTAGGCCCATCAGTGAATTCATTTTGCCGGTTCAAGTAATAAAATTCCCTGAATAGTTCTACGGTGGCCTCCTGTTGAAGGTACACCTCGCAGAACACTTGAAAGTTGCAGATGTTTGAGACGGAGTTTGGACCGATGTCTTGTGGATGGAGTTTGAAGAAATGCAACACATCGCGGAAGAATTTTGAGCCAGGAGGGCTGAAGCCCCGGTTTATGTGATCAGTAAAGACGATGACTTCGCCGTCCTTGGGCTCAGGACGAGTCTCATTGCCTGGGACCCTCCAGTGGATGACTTCTTTTTTGGCTAAAACGCCAGTCTGAACATAATCTCTCAAATCTTCCTCGGTGACCCGGGAAACGACCCAGTTGCAGTCAGTGACGGTCTTGACCATTTTTGAGAAAAAAGACCTATAAGACGAAAACATTACCAGCTTATAATTTTGTTTATTAACCGAATCATGGATTCAAAGGTGAAATGTTACTATGTTAAGCCGGGAGATGAGCATTTGAAATATGCAGATATTCATATTAGCGGCTTAAAAGGGGACTAATGGTATCTAGCGGCTTACGGTTTATGAGTTAAGCCGCCCGCACAATTATTGACTTTCAGATCTGTGAAGCGAAAAATTGCTAAGTGTTGGACAAACAGTTTTCACAGATCGATGTTATAATTTTGGATCTACAATAGTTCAGATAATGAAGGAAAATTCTAAAAATAAAGTGGCAGCAGCAGGACAGTTCACATGCTCAGATGAGATCTTCTATAGAGGGGAAGCGTTTAGATATTAGAAACAAGTGCCAAACTGCTACCGCACAAGATTGGTACTACACTTGGATCAAAAACTATATGATCTAGGGAAGAACGGAGATGAACTCCGACGAACTCGCAGAAACCCTAATGGGATCTATGGTGAGAGAAAGGGACTAACTTGCTGGAGCTGTTGAACAGCGGAGGCGTGCGGACAAACTCTGGTCGGTTCAGGTTAATGCAGCGGCCGCAGTTGAGGAAGTGACGAAAGTCGACGGCGGCGGCGGAGCTCGGGAGCTGGAAGCGTCGTAAGGAAGAGGATGAAGACGAGGAGGTAAGGGGGGAAAGTGAAAGGGACCCCTGGCCCTATTTATAAGGCAGAAAGGATAAGTGGCATGCGCGGAAATCGAGGAGATTGAAAAATGGATATGTGACAGCACAGACGCCTCGATTTTCGGAGATTCATTAAAGTGACGACATATTAAGATTTGGGCCTCGTGTGATGTTAATGTGAGATGACATCACGGCGGGTTACCGCAATTTCAGGAGATGACGTCACAGCGGGTTAGGAGATCCCGCGAGGACAGATGAGGAAGGATTTTTTTTCTAAGTGTTGAAGATTGATATGAACAAGTTCACATCAACCTGGGGCCTAATGTTGGGGATATAACTATTGGGTATGACCCGCCCAGGAGGGGCCGGGTCATGCCACTGGCGGTTCATAATGAAGAGGCCCAAGAAGAGATGGCGGTTCACGAAGCAAGCTTATTGAAGGCCCAAGACCCGGAGGAGACTTGAGGCCCGCGGGCGTAAACCGCCATATGTTTAACTTGTATGTTAAGGAAAGTGTAGTTCTGTTACCGAGCCGGACACGTTGTGTATGAGCCGGCCGGGACTCTGTAAGCTGCCGGGCATCAGCCTGTGTATATAAAGGGGTGACCCAGCGGCGGGTTAGGAGAACTAGGTCAAGCATATTCACTCCCTGGTAATCAAAACCCAAGCAATACAACCTAAAGCAGGAGTAGGCCTTTACCTCATTGAGAGGGGCCGAACCTGGGTAAACTCTGTGTCCCTTGTCCCGTTTTAACCCCTTCAAGCTAACCGCGTCGCGATGGCTCCACACCTAAGTCCTCATACTAGGACATCTGCCGTGACAATTCCACGACAGTCTCTGTTAGGGAATGGACTTGTGTCTGGAACGCAGATATAACATTGTTTTGAGCTTGCATATCTTGATCATGAGGCAGTTTGGATAAGATTGCCTTAACAACCAACCCAATATTACGCAGGAACATGCTTTTGGCACTATTAGTGGACAGGTACTGACCCACTACAGCAAGAGGTGAGATTGCGGTTATAGTTGCCTCGTCACCTTCAGAAGGTGGCGGTTCCACCATTTGTTCCATAGCTTGCTGAAAAGTTGAGTTTTTACATTAGTGGTACCAGAACAGAAGATATTAAGGAGGCAGCAAAACCAAACAAAATAGCTTTGGTCTATATACAGAACTTATTCTGGTGAACCCGTGTAAAATATTAGTTGTATTTTACTGTAAAGTACATAATAAAACCAGGTTCCAAACATATGACCATGTACCATGGCTAATGTATTGTCTATTTCTTCACATTGTATTGACAGCTAAGGATAAAGAGACAAAGTTTATAATACGGTAAGCATAGTATGACATCATTCATATCACAAAACAACTGAGAACAGACAAATATGCAATTGTAACGTTGTGTGGGCAAGTCCAGCACGGAACTAGATTACAGATCAAGATCAAAGGAACATCACTCCTCTCTTTTAAACCTTGTAAGGTGCAATGATACGCTAAGACAATTGTGTATAAAACTGAAAAGAGTAATAGACATTGGCTGCAAACCGTGCAGTTCAATGCACAAGTCAGAGTAAGTAGTAGTTAAAAGGCATGAGGATTAAGGACTTACAACAGCGGCTTTGACTGGTGTAGTCATGCCCTTCGTCTTGCTGGTGTGACAGTCCTTGAAGATTTCCATAGCATTTGGTTCAGGTACTTTTTGGTCCTTGCGGGCTTTCCTCTGCATTTGGAACAAGTCAATATAGATCTGATAATATGGCACAGCGAAAAGAGTGAAACAGCAGCTAATTACAAGAGCCTCGTAGTGTGCAATATAGCTACGAGATCCTGTCGTCTGTTGGAATTTCACTTTCGTACGGTTGGCCTTGTTCTTTGAACAGTTCACCTACAAGAAGATAGATTTGTGAGGCACATGCGTAAATAGGAGTTCAACATGTGATCTGATCACATATATATATATAACGTACTTGATACTTTGGATCAGACTAGTGTTTAACGAGGCCTCTCCAGTCTTCATCCGATATATTTTCCACTAGAGATGTTTGGGCAAGTTCACTGTTAGCCTTGCCTTCAAAGTGAGTTTTCCTCAAGTTATACCGATACTGTCGCAGAGCAGACTTGAAAACATGGGTGCAAGCTTGTCTGGTTGCATCATCTTGGCTATCCAACTTGAACCTCATCTGTTGAAAATTTTGGGAGTCTCATTATCAGCAACCTAGAAAGTATGGGACAGAGCAAGATGATATTACTAGTTTCCATACATAACCATACTTACAGATAAATGGTTGAGGAAGGTGCTGAACTGGGTTTCGTCTTTGTCATTCCTGTACTGAATCCATTTTGGGAGGATACGTGCATGACACCTAACGGCAACCGCTGCCTCTGATACTAACTTGGCTGACTCTGTAGCATCACGTGGCCTTTTTAAACCTGCCTCAAAACGGATCTCCATTCTTCCTCCTCTAGATTTAGTTAACCTATCGAGCATTATCCCTGATGTCTGTTTCCTCTTGCGCCTAGGTGCTAGTCCAACAACGAACATAGGAAGTGTTAGTGTACATCAAACTATGAGACTACATATAAAGAAGCATACAACTGTAACTTGACTCTAGCAACTACCTTCTTGCTGTTGAAGCTCACAAGGTTCATCTGATCTTGCCAACTCGTCTTGTGTCAAGAGTGCTTCGGAAGTAGTGTCAGGTGGCAAGGGAGCTTGGGAATGTGCTGCTAGCTGAGTTGACAAACGAGTAACTCGTGCAGTTGGTGGTACTATGGAAGGTGTTGCAACAACTAGGGCTGTCGCTGCTTGTTTGGTGGCAGCTATTAGTTTCTGTTTGGCTTGTTTTGCAGCTCGTGTAGCACGGGATACCGCATTTATACAATTTTCCGGTGGACTTTGACCTTCTATTGCACCATCAGTACCAGCAGAATCTGCATAATTCTTCCACTTTCATTTCCGTGTGTCCTGAGTACTAACACCATCCCCTCCCATTCTGTGTTCCTTCCTCTTTCTCTGTGCCATGTCTAGTCAAGCCGATAAGAAAAAGGAATAAAAATTTAGTTCTTCAGAACAAATTGATGCGTGATACAGATGAACTGAACTTTGATGTTAGACAACCGCATGATAGGAGGATGTAATATGTACGAAAAATAGGACGGCATGAGATAATCAGAACTATGATGTGTAAACTAAGCAGAATGCATTTCAATAAATTAGAAGCAATGCAATGGAAGGTAGACACCATATGAAAGATGCTACAAATATCGCTCTGCCAAGTTAACAATGTCTCGTCATAACTGGCATTTAAACAAATGTGAAGCAGTACAAGAAATAAATCATATGCAAGATGCAAACAACATCACACTACCAAGTTAAAGGTCTCTCATCATTAGTGCCATTGCATATTCACAGCTTATGATGTGTAAACTAAGCAGAAGGCATTTCAACAAATTAGAAGCAATGAAAGCTAGACACCATATGTAAGACGCAACGAATATCACTCTACCAAGTTAAAACTGTCTCGTCATTAGTGCCATTTCAACAAATTAGTAGTACAAGCTAGAAAATAATGCGAGATGTAAACTATATCAGACTCCCAAGTTAAACGTGTCTTGTGAAAAGTGATTGTTGCAGGTTACACAACAGTAGTACTTTGATGTAAGAACATGGTGTGATAGACAGATATTGTATGTTCTAGAAACAGGAACACGTGTCTTATTCACAAGGATAATGTGTAAAGTAAGAAGATGGAATTCAAAAAATCATATGCAACATGCAAGACAATATCACACTGCCAAGCTAGAGAAAGCACCTGGGATGCCGGTTTCGCCGGAAGACCGCCATCAGTCCCTGCCTTATTTTTTTCCTTCCTCTTTCTTAATTGTATTGCCTTGTCAAGTCAAACCCACAAGAAAAATGGATAAAAATTCGCTTTTCAGAACTTATTGATGCAGGATGCTAATGAGCACTACTTTAATGTAAGGCGACCGCATGATAGGACGATTGAATGTGTAAGAAAAAAGGACAGCATTGCATATTCACAGCTATGATGTGTAAACTAAGCAGAAGGAATTTCAACAAATTAGAAGCAATGAAAGCTAGACACCAGATGAAAGATGCAACGAATATCACTCTACCAAGTTAAAACTGTCTCGTCATAAGTGCCATTTCAACAAATTAGAAGTAGTACAAGCTAGAAAAGAATGCGAGATGTAACCTATATCACACTCCCAAATTAAACATGTCTTATGATAAGTGATTATTGCAGGTTACACAACAGTAGTACTTTGATGTAAGAACATGGTGTGATAGACAGATATTGTATGTTCTAGAAACAGGAACAGGTGTCTTATTCACAAGTGTAATGTGTAAAGTAAGCAGATGGAATTCAACAAAATTAGAAGCAATACAAGTGAGACATCATACATAACATGCAACCACATATAACAGTGCCAAGTTAGAGGGAGCACCTGTGATGATGGACTAGGGGAGACGTGCTCATCATCAACACAGCTACGTTGAGTGTCTATGCATGTGTTGTCTTGCAAATATTCTTGGGGGTGGCGGAGTAGAATCTGTAGAGGCCCTTCGTTTGGAAGGAGCACCTTTATCCACTGCCTTGCTAATTTCCTTCCGCTTTATTGATTTTGAATTGTCAAGTAAAACCGACAAGAAAAAGCAATAAAATTCACTCTTCAGAACTCATTCATGCATGATACTGACAATCACTACTTTGATGTAAGGCAAACACATGATACCAGGATGGAATATGTACGAAAAACAGGACGGCATGGCATATTCAACAAATAAGAAGCAATGCAAGCTAGACACCACATGAAAGATGCAACCAATATGACTCTGCCAAGTTAAAAGCGTCCCATCATAAATGGCATTTCAACAAATTAGAAGCAGCGCATGCTATAAATCATATGAAAGATGCAACCAATATCACAATGCATATACTAAAGGTGTCTCGTCATATTGATTGATGCGGGATACAAAAAAACAGTAGTTTTATGTAAGGACATGCTTAATATACAGATGTACTATGTACCAAAAACAGGAAGGCATGTCACATTAACAGGTATAATGTATAAACTAAGCAGAATAGCACATGCAATTCAACCAGATTGGAAGAATTACAATCTAGACACTATATGCAACATGCAACCACATATCACGCTGCCAAGTTAGAGCAAGCACCTGCGATGTGGTGTAGGGGAAATGCGGTCATCAACTACAGAGCTATGTTGACTATCTTCATCTAGCATTGTTGTTTCTTGAGAATCATGTGGGGAGGCTGACACTGCATTCTTTAAAAGAGGGTCTTTTCTTACAGCAGTCAACGAGCATGACTGTCTCATCATAAGTGATTGATGAGGGATACACAAGAAATTTGTTTGATGTAAGAACATGGTTAATAGACAGATGTAGTAGTATGTACCAAAAACAGGAAGGCATGTCATATTCAAAGGTATAATGTGTAAGCTAAGCAGATGCAATTTAACCAAATTGGAAGCAATACAAGCTAGACACCTGGCTGGAGTGGTGAGCATGATCATCGAGGACCTGAGAGCCTGGTGGGAGGCGGGCTGCTTCGCCACCACCGTGGCTTTTTAGTTGGCTTGCAGGTGATGCATGTCTGTGCTGGGCTTGTCACTGGCTCGGCCAATGCCCTGACTAGCTATTTGGCTTCTGGTGCTCCCGGGATGGTGGTTCATGTAAAAAATATATTTCCTTATCTTAATAAAGACCGACTTCGGTCTTTCGAATACAAGCTAGACACCATATGCAACATGCAACCACATATGACACCGCAAAGTTAAAGCAAGCACCTGGGATGGTGGTTCATGGCGAGCGAGATCATCAACTCCAGAGCTACATTTACCGTCTCCATCTGCTGACACTGCACCCTTTATAGCGCTGAAACGTGTCTTGCCTAAGCCCGAAGAAAGCTGGAGCTGCTTCTCTCTTTTATTTCGTGCTTCTATCAACCGGTTAGCAGAGGCTGAAATACCCATGCATAAAAAAAACAATAGTGAGAGTATGGGTGAAGTGTGTGCAGAACTAGTGCACTGTAAAAGCAGCAGATAGCAGGTGGCTAAAAAATAAATGACAGCAGACATATGATAGCTCTACAACATTGCATGGCAAACAAAATTAGATTCTACTCTGTATGATTTTGTAATATATGAGCACAGGGATGGCTGGGAAATGCAGGTACTCCTCCAGCACACCATCACATGTGGTCCTATCAAAATAACAGTCGACTGAAAAATAAATAGGTCAGTCGATTTTTTTATGAACCGTTCGATCTACAAGGAACGGGCAGATGGCCTTCGTCTACCTCCCGCCAGTCACTGTTGACGATCTTTCTCGAACCACCAGCGACCATCGGCCCAGACCCCTATCTCCGCCGCCCCGCCCTCCCCTTAACCTCACACCATCGCCGTGCTTGGCAGCGCCCCCCAGCCATCCCTTTAAGCCCGGTCGACCTCCAAATCGGGCGCCAGCAGCTTCTAGGTCCCACACACCCCTAAGATAAACACTGAGGCGTTGCTTCCCCAGCGTAATAGTTAGACTAGCGCTTGTTACGTCGGGGAATGCTTCCTTTAATTGGGAATCAACTGACCAGGAATTGAAATCCAGGGGGCGACGGACCTCTAGCTATGGTGAAATAGTATATGAGGAGAAACCTTGTGCATCACGAGTTACTAGGAACATCTAGTATCAGGAAGAAGGTGTAGGAAGAATCGGTCAACTAGTGTCTTCTGTGGGATGAATACTGTGCAAGCAGACACGTAAGATTTGCACGAATAAAGGAAGAGGAGTACCATTTCCGGTTGCTAGTGATGTGTCCTCCTCATATCACGGCGATGTTCTTCTTTTTACCAGTGGAAACGATGTTTTGGAGGAGGGTGGAGCCTTAGACGAACCCATGGCCAAATTGTTGAGTGTGTTGTAGTGGCCGTCTGTCGACGGAGGGGAAGCATATCCGAGGCGGCGAAGGATGGCGTAGCGGGAACAGCTCCGGTGCGGTGGACGGTAGCGACGTTGGAGCGGCAGCGGTGAGGCGCAGGACGGCGTGGTTGAACTGGCTCGGATACGGCGCACGTCGGCGTCCTGGAAGTAGCTCGGCCTCGGCTTCAACTACTAGCTGTGGAGGGCGTTGCGGTTGCGGTTGCGGTGGACGACGACGTCGGGGTATTGGCTCCGGCGTGATGGAGGAGGGCGGCGGTTGATGGGTGGGATGGGGTGGCGGACGGAGGACGCTAGGGTTTCGCAGCTGGTGGAGAGGTAGTTTTGGCGCCCACGAAGTATGAATGGGGAATCGGACAGGGGGCGGGGGTGGCGGGGGAGCTAAGGGGGAACCATGTTTCGGTCTGGGACGCGCTTGTTTTTTTTAACAGATGGGACGCGCTTGTTTGAATTTTGGGGAAAGTACAAACTTTGCCCCCCTCTTAAATTTCGGACCTACTGCGGGTCGGGGGTAGGACGGTAATCCCAAGTGTCCCAAATAGTGGGCAGGAGCGATTTTGGCCGAGCGAATGTGTGTTTAGGCGGCCACGGTGTATGAATGTTTTTCGGAGGCGGTTGCGTGGTGTCTAGATGAAGTTACAAACCTACCCCGGTTTAGACCTATAGACGTCGGGCCGGTAGGCTTCACGGGTCGGAGTTAGAAAAGTAATTTCCTTCTACGAAACATTGGTCTCACGTGGTTTCGGGCGAGTAGAGGCTCTTTTGGCGCTTCATTCGAAATTTTGAAACAGAAGCATTCACGTTTAGAGTACTCTTGAACTTTGAGGATTGACCTAAATAGACAACGTTAAATTTAACCTTGTATGTTTGAAAACCTCATTAAATTATGCACTTCTTTTTGAAATTTTGACACTTGAAAATCCTATAACTATGATTATTTTGGAATGGAGGAGGTAAATTTGAATCTCTTTTGTACACGACTATATATGCTATTATGTACAAAAGCAGAGCAAAGATTGGTGCCCCCATAATTTAGGTATGATTTACAAATGCCATGATCTCGAATTCAAATAATTGAATGGACTTCATGTTGAATTTGAATTTTTTAAACCACCTTAAGTTGAATTCAAATGTATGCTAGTTCATAGCTAGCTATTTATAATGTTCATTGTGTAACTTTTGTATGTATAATGTGCTTTACACACACAACATGAACTATACTCACGTTTATATTCGATTGCTAAAGCGATGCATTGTCTGGAGTTCAAAATACTAACTCTGTGGATCAATTATGTTGAATAATAACATAGACATGCTCAAATTCGATAGAATATAGATGTCTGATGGATCAATGACCGTTCCTTACGCGAATTGCAAATATCATGATCCCATCCTAATATTTGGAAACAACTTATATTTTTAATCAATGTGTACATCAGTCTTTTACGTGTAGTTTCACTCTCCATAGGCCCCTCCTCACACACGCGCTGACTTTCTCTCTCACACATACGCGCACACAGTGTATATCCATCGGTGGTCTCTCACACATGCTCACACACTCTCTCCCGAGGTATCTTTCTCGCAGACATGCTCTCGATATAACCCTCCCTCCCTCTCGCAACCATTTACGTCTGTTTTCACTAACCTTTATCACAAGCACTCTTCCTCTCACAAGCATACACACGCACAATCCCCATCGACCCTTTCTATATACATAGACCTGCCTACGTGTCTCCCGCACACACATTATCTTTAGGCCTGTCTCGCACGCATTGTCTCCACCTCTCTTCCTAATTGACGAGTATGATTCTAGCAGAGCATTCTGTAGAATGCCCCTTAAAGTTAGGTTGGATTAATGGTAATATCAGAGATAAGGGATTACCTTAGTCTGAGGACCTAGGGTTACAAATCCTAGCCGGCTTTGTCAGTGGACACAGAGTCCTTCACGACTCTGGTATCTTTGTCTTGTACGACTAGTCCTCCATGGGTCTCCCTAAATGCGTCACAGGGCCGACCAATGTGGCGCAGGACGGAACCGAACCAAGGGCCTCACCTTGGCCCACCGGACCTCACGCGGTGACACACCCTCTGCCCCCAGGTTTCGTTATCTTCTCACACCCACACATACAAACACATACACCACACAAAATATTTTCTCCTCGTGCCTCTATCCCCTCCCCCCTTGTATATACACACTCAAGGGCATCTCTCGCCGTGACATCCTATTCGTCTCTCTCTCTCTAGACCTCTCTCGTTTCTCGTGCTATCTCTCCCATGCCCCCGCCCCCCCCCCCCGCCGGCCCCTCTATCCATGCCTCTCTCGAATACGTAATACATACACATACCTCTCTAGGCCCTGCCAAATACGTCAACTACACATTCACACATGTTACATCACGTACCCCATTGATCGAGAAAACCCTCTCTTCATGTTTATTTCGCATACAACATTTCTTTTGAATAAAAACACACAAAGTGTGGCCAAAAAATTATTTTAGAATTTCTACATATATACAACATTACAAAGTTATATGGAGGAGTATGAACGTTAATTTGCATTGCATGGTGCACCCAATGATATTTATTCCGCACTGTGAATTTTTATACTATATATAAAGTTAGTCATAATAAAGAGAAACGAAGAGCATCTCTCTCTCCATCACATACACCCCCTCTACGCCCCTTTCACATACGCACACAAACTATCTCTAGGTCCTCTAAAAGTACGCCCCCAGCACATTCACCCATGTTTCATCTTTCTCTCGTGATATATACAGTGACGATCATTGTATTTGAAGCGAAAGCACGATACGTACATTGGACTTCAGAATCCACTCATTACGGTCACCATTTATGTTTTGTGGTTATTATACAGTCACGGGCTCACCGTACAGCTCTGTATTTTTTCAAGACACGACTAGTTGACCAGTTAAACGCTCCACGTGGAACCTCTAGTGTTGCATCACATTATCTCACTACCATTGGGCCCACATGTCGGCGTGTATAAGAATGAAAACAAACGATAACAAAATATTGGACGGTGGTTCGAAGTCATGACCGCGGGCACAACGGACAAGGTGGCCTTGTATTGGTATGCTGAGCCGTCTGTTTTAACACACAGGAGCTGGTGTGGTGATTATACACACACGCACGCATGCACACGAACTGCATGCATGCAACACTCACACGAACACACACAGCCACGCACGCATGCAACACTCACACGTACACACACAGCCACGCACGCACGCAACACTCACGCACACACACGCACGCATGCATGCACACACCACACGACCAACACACACTCTCACGCTCAAGTGCTCAACCTACACGTGCATGTGCACACATCAGGTCCTGACAGACACATACACAACCAGGTGGTTCCCGCACAAGGGTTGGAGTCTTGTCGCGCCTGCGCAAATTTGTGTTCATCTCACCTTTTTCCTATGCGAACTGACAGGTGGGACCCACAAGAAACGTGGTCAATTTAACCAGTCAACATAGTGCCACGCAGACTATTTGGCCGGTCAACAGAGTGCAATCCGATGCTGAACGGTGAGCAAGTGACTGTATAATCACCGCAAAACGTATATAGTGACCATAATGAGCGTAACCTGAAGTCCGGTGACCGTATTACGCTTTTCGCTTGAAATACACTGACCGCCCGTCTATTTATCTCTTCTCTCGCTCTTTCTGTGGAGCCGAGTAGGCCAACGTGCCAGTGCCTAAATTGGCGCACGCCACCCCATTATTGTTATACTGGTTTCGTAAGAGCGAACAAGCATTCACGTCTACTTTACAAACTGTAGATATGAGTTACAAATGCTATGAAGACGAATACAAATATTTGAATCCACTTTATGCCCAATTTCTCTCTGTAGGCCCTCCAAAAGTACGTCTCTACACGTTCTCGCATGTTACATCTAACAACTATGCAATACAACACTACTACTACACTCTAACACAATAAATAATACTCCGTATGTGTTTTTAGTTTTACTAGATCTCATATTGTTACTTAATTATTCAGTTTGCATACATTAAAATTGCTTTTGAAATGTATGGCTAGTATCATCTACCGTGCGGGAAAAATCCCGCCCTTGCCTGTTTAATCGGGGTTGTATCGATGGATCGTGCGAAACAGCAAAACTATAGTAGTACTGCAGTACAAGTAACAGTTCACTGGGCCGCCGTGTCATGTACTCGTCCGTCGTAAGAGTGGAGTGCTTGCTTTCATAAATGTTCTAGTCCCTTTCACCGACATGTGGGACATCAAGCAACCGGGTCCACGTGCCATACCGAAATAACACTGCAGAGCAGCAGGGGTGAAGCACCCTAGTCATGGCGCCGGCGTAGTAGTGAGCAATAAGGCATCAAATCACAAAGCTGCACCTTTCCCGTAGTTAAGTTGGAGGGACGAAGTAATGCTAAAAAAGAAGTTGGAGGGACGAAGCAACCATCATTTCACTCGTTGCTGAATCAGCTTCTTCCTCATCTTCTTCAAGTTAACCACGTGTTGCTTGTGCCGTTGTTCTGCCTCATGTGGGACGCGGATCGGCTTGGTAAAGCACTGACATGTGGGACCACGTGTTAGCAAACCGCCAGGCCAACGTCCTCTAAAAAAACCTCCCCCGCCTTCCACGCGGCAAAATCACTTCCTTTTTACTAATCTTGATACTATAATTTTTTAGATCAATATAATCGAGATTTGTATAGATAGCACACAGGAGCAAAACCAAGTGGTACGGTTAAGGGCATCCACAATGTGTAGCCAAATGTGAAAATACCTTTTGGCATCGATGGGAACCATTGTGGACGATGCTGCCAAAGCCAAAAAGATGGAACCGAAGCTCCCTAATTGATTGATTGAAGGAATAGAAAAATGCAACATCTCTCCTCTTTCTCCCGTGCTTGGACGCATGTACAGTATAGAGCACAGAGTCTACTCCCTTGTCCCTTCTATCACAAATCAAAAGCAGTGAGGCGTCAAATCACAAAGCACGGACGAAGCAACCATCATTTCACTCTTCGCTGACTCCGCTTCTCCATCGCCTTCTTCGAGAAACCACCTTACCGCACTAAGCTGGACGGACGACGCTATTGTGTAGTACTAGTACATTTACGCGTCCTTTGGTTCAACGGACTTCCTAGATGCAAAGAAGGCGGTTGTCTCGGCTTGCAGGCGGCACTTGCGAATGACTTACCGTGGTCTCCCTCAATGGTGTGCTCCGTCGAACGCACTTCGCCAAACCACAACGTTTGAGATATCGTCGACGTCACCGCAATGGGGAAGGAAGTCAAATAGTTACTACCTCCATTTTTTTGTATACAAGGCCAGTATCAAAATTACAATTTGCAGAAGGCCACTAACACTAAACGAGGAAAAATTGATGGGGTTTGCCTCGTACTAGCAACTAAGGACATTAATATACCCTTGCATGCATGCGGAAGTGAGAATGTTGGTTTGCATGACGCTGCATTAATAAGGCAATGAGGAGTGAGATGGTTAGTTCTTTGGGCGTTGGAGAAAAAAATACGCATTAATTGACATGTCAAACGAGGATTCGTATCGATCAATCCCGTGAAGGAAAACCCCGCCTTTCTTTTTTAACACAAGTAGTACGTACGTACTTGTATCCTGTTTGGGTCTAGGCCTTGCATTGCCATACTTTGCCACACATTTTTGCCAAGCTTGCCTAAAGTTTTCAAAATGAAAAGGAGGTACACTTGCACACGGCTGTCGCGGTCGCACCGCACCCTCACACAGTCGCTCCTGCAAGCCGCAAACCCAACCAAGGGAACGCACCCACACTGACACGTGCTACCGCATGTGATCGAACCAAACTCAGCCATCCTACCACTAAGACATAATTTTCGTTCATACAGTTGTTTATCCAACCGCATGTTGGGGAAGATCCATACGGCCCGTGCGGTGATCTGTTGGGGAAGAAGAAGAGGTGAGGAAGAAGAAGGGTTAGGAGACGTAGGATATTCATCCAACCGCCTGAAATGGTCGACTGACCCAAATGATGAAAGTCAAGCAACTTGCATAAATATATGTTTTTACATAGCAAAAGATCCCTAAAAACAACAACATAAAGAAAAACTATCACTGCTCGTGGAACGAGACGGCCTCGTCATCTTTGGCTGCCGGCGCGAACCAGCCGTAGCTGCCGACGTGTGTCTCCGCACCGTGGTTGTCCTCGGCCTCCAGCTACTCGTTCACGCGGAGCATGCGGGCGCTCTACACGGACACGAGCACCGCCCAATTCAAGTCCAGGACGTCCGGTTCCGCCTGCAGGAGGGCCTCGATGGCAGCGGCATCCGCGCGCACCGCGTCGAGTTGAGCCTCCGCCGCCCGGTTCAAGTCCAAGACGTCCGGTTCCGCCTGCAGGAGGGCCTCGATGGCAACGGCATCCACACGCTCCGCGTCAAGTTGAGCTTCCGCCGCCCGGTTCACATCCACGACATCCGGTTCCACCTCCAGGAGGGCCTCGATGGCAGCGGCATCCGCACGCTGGACGTCGAGTTGAGACTCCGCCTCCCGGTCCTCCTTTAGGATCGCCAGGTTGAACCGCTGGTCCGCCTGCACCATGGGGGACCCGGACACCGGCACGAAGTCGATGTCCATTGTCTCATACGCATCGGGTGCCTTCTGCGTCGTGACCTCCGCCATGAACATTGGATCGGCTTCCTGCTCCTCAGAGCTTGGCTCCAGAGAACTCGGGGATTGGCCCGCCGCAAAGCGAGCTTGGGAACGGAGGTCTGTGGCACCGACCGCCGCCGCAATTTCTGCGCGGCGCTCCGGCGTCAGCATCTTGTAGTACGTGATCTTGCGGCGCACCATGGCTTTCCGGCAAACTAGGGGACGGTTGATGTGGGCTAGGGGATCGAAAGGTGGGGGAATGGGCTGGAGAGGAGGTGTGGTTTTGGGGCAGTGGTGACCGGCCGGCAAGTAGCTGGTGTAGGCCGAGCAGCGAAGGTTCTGGTGTGAATAGTGGTTCCGATGATGACCGGTCAATCAGTTTTGACTGTGCGGAGTTTGCAAAGCAGGACGGCTGGAGCCTAGAGAGTTGTGGGGTGGGATGGGACCAAAGTTTCGGAGTTTCACGTGACAGACGTCCGGACCTCCCCACCGTTCCTGTCGACGACGAGGCGGTGACTTCGTAAATCTCAAGATGACTAGCAAGATGCCCGTGCATTTCACGGAACATCAGGATGCATTTTTTTATGATATCTCAAGAATTTCATCGAAAAATGGTATCTCGAGAATTTCATCGAAAAATGATATTTCGAGAAAGATGAGAGATAAGGTGAGGAGGAGTGGGGCGCGGTGGTGATTGGTGGTCGGACTTAGCGGAGGCATGGGGATGGACGACGCCAGCAGCAGCCACCATGCCAGATTGTTCTAGAGGCTTCCTTTTTTAATTACTCAACAATGAAGTTGTGGGAGATAAGGATGAACGATAGAGGTGCGGGTATCCTTTTGCAAAATTGCCATAGTTTGCTTTCTATCCGTCAGATATAGATCGGACGGTCTATATTGCAAGATGACAGGCACACCATCATCACCGAGAGTAGAGATAGAGGTATGACGGCTCAGTCTCTCGAAGGTGCCCATAGGGGTAGGGTGTGCGTGTGTGCGTTCATAGGGGTGAGTGTATGCGCACATGTATGAGCGCTTGCGTCTGTATTCTATTAAAAAAAAGGAGTACTCGAAGTATGCAAGTTCATAAGGAACGGACGGTGTACATCACTCTTGTCGCGTTCGCGTTGCACCCTGGCACGCTGGACCCTCCACGTCGCTCACCGAATGGAACGCGCTTCGTCTTGCGTTTTCGCTCGCTTGTGGGACCGCAGTTGAGAGCAAACTGACATCCCTCCCCTCCCCCGCCCGCGTCATTTATACTACTAGAAGAGAGAGAGGTCGGCCGAGTGTTTCCCTCCGTTTTATGCGGAGTAAATAAAAACGGAGGGGGTATACTCCTAGTACTATGAGCACTACATACTCTACTGCAGATGTTGTCAGTACTCCACTAATACTACTACTTCTACTACTATTGGACAGGGAGCTTAAAAAAAGTTACTATTGGACTGGCTATATGTGGCGAAATCCTAGTAGGAAGAGCATGCACGAGAACAAGCACATTCACATGTTTGAAAACAAATTGAAAACCATCTCTGTTTGAATACAAATCTAGCAGTACGTATGAATCTAACAATATTGATTGGGCGTTGTTGAATGTTGATACTTTTTTCTGTAAGTTTGGTCAAAGTAGAGATACTTTGACTACACATAAAACTTATATGTGAACTAGAAAGGATCGGAGGGAGTATATTATACGTTCAAAAGCGAAACGAACATTGAATACCCTTTATATATGATTTGCTGATGCTATGATCACCGGTTCAAAATTTTGAATCCGCCTTAGGTATCACACATGCACCCACTCGTTCTCTCTCAGTTTCGTCTCGGGGTCCGGAGATCGATTGAAAGAGGACTAGGGTGGGTATAGTACATTCGTTTCGCTTTTGAACATACAATATACTCCCTCCGATCCACATAGAGCCCCCCGGGTCATTTCTATCATAGAAATACACCAAACCTTTATCTCCTTGCATGACACCCACTTGATCTCTCAACATCAATCGATCTCGTCAAGATGTGTCGGGGCATGAACCGAATGGGATGTCAAAACTAAGATGGGAAGCGACACGTAGTGGAGGCAAAGTGAAACTTTAAACAAACCATTTGTCTGTATGCATGTCGGACAAATTACAACATTGTAAATACAAGCATGGTCTAGGCCCACATGCGAATGATACTCGGCGAAAGGTTCAAATGAGGCATGCGGGAGGATGGACTCGACCGGAGGGCGGCATGATTGATGGAGAAGAGGGTTGGAGAGGAATGAGAAATAAGCAACGCCACATGATTATACTTGAACGGCATAAAGTTGTCTCATTTTCCCTTCCATCTTGGTCACGGAGTAAGATACTCCCTCCGTTTTTATTTACTCTGCATATAGGTTTGACTTAAGTCAAACTTCATAAAATTTGACCAAATTTATAGAAAAAATATGAACATTTACAATAGCAAATCTATATGATGTGAAAGTATATTCAATAATGAATCTAATGGTATTGATTTGTTATTGTATATGTTATTATTTCTGTCTATAAACTTTGTCAAAGTTTACAAAGTTTGACTTTGAGCAAAGCTAAAATGCGGAGTAAATAAAAACAGAGGGAGTACGTAGGGACTAGTATATAGTTACTACTGCCGGAACATGGTAAGTTGGACCCCTAAATGCGGGCACGGACCGGGCATACCTCAATTATTCCTTCAAACAGTCGGACACCTACATTAGCACACCATCCGGCTACTTAATCAAGTGTTATGCTTCACTAATTGAAAAGGAAAAGGGTGGTACCGTACCCAAAACCACTACACTTTGGGCTAGGGTAACAACTTGGTAATGTACCACATTTGAACCAGGGCACAAAAACCAACTGTTCTGCGCCTAATGCGTAACGCGGAGCACTGACGCTCGAATTTGGCCGGGAAAACAGGGAAATCGACATGTGGGGCACACCTGTCGGGATGATGTGGCGCAGACTAGTCCAATGGAGGAGCTGGCCCACGACCTCCTCGCCACCGGCAACCGTTCATGTGGGTAGTGGGGGCCAGCAACGTGGCGCAGCTCCCGCACCGCCTCTGGACACGGCGACTGCGGTGAGCGACACGCTCATCATCGCTGGACACGCTCGGCTTCAGGGTGCCGAGGGTGGCGTTAGCGCTGTGGCACGACTAGCAGATCAACACCCAGCTCGTCGAGGATGCACGGGGCGTCGAAGTGCGCACGCGCCGCGACATGTCCGCGGAGTGTTCTAGCGCGGCCAACTGCATCCCCAGGACCAGAGACCATGCCGGGTCGTCTTGCTTTTTCAATGACATGTCGGGATCGCATGTGAGCAAAGGGCATCTCCAACATTGCCACGACCGCAGCTCACTATCCTGGCACACCAAAAACCCTTGTCCCTCGCGCCGTCGCGCTGTGCGTTCCCAGTCGGCGCCAGCTGCCCGCATTCATATCGTCCGTCCGTATGCCATCATTAAGAGGCTCGGTGCCCGAGGAACCAACTCCGACGACTTAATGACACACCCGGACTCTTGGCCTCACCGGAATGCGCTACTTAAAGCGGCAACTCCCAGCTAAACTCCACACCATAGCACATCCTCCTGCTACCTGGCACGATGGCACCACATCCACCATGACCGCGAGTGTGAACGCTTTGCGGGAGAGCTTGTCTTTGGGGATGAAGCTCGAGGTCATCGCCCTCGCTCAAGTCGCCGCTCGCAACACAATAGCGGCGTAGCCGGACGCGGACGCGACCGCACAAGCGGTGGCCACGCTGGCGGCCAACGACGGGAGCACCGTCAGCCACACGTCCTACTTGGCGCCGTCCAACGTTCGGTGGCGCATGTGGCAGGTGAAGCGACGGACCGTCCACGTCCATCATCATCAACCTCATGTCCACCGGCACCGCTGAGGTCGGGGACTCCTCCGAGGATGAGTAGGGCATGGGAGGCGGTAGGGCATGGTGTGGCAACTGGCCGGTCCGTCTCCCGTGTTCTACTCTTCCTCGCCGGAGACCGCACCTTCACTTCACAGGTCTTGAACCCCGCCCCCGTACATGGAGATGGCAGATGGAGGACGCCGGTCGCCACCGTAGAAAAGGTTTAGGGTCGGATTTCTTTTATTTTTTTGTCCTATAAAAGTTCGAAATGTAATGAAAATCTGCCGTGTTTGCATGAATCTCGTCCGGCGTATATGAACTTTCACAATAATAGTAAGATATATTGTAGGAGTATGAAAATATATGGAATGATGATTCATTTTTGTGTGTATAAACTTAGAAGGTTTGACCCGAGACAAAGCTAACATGCGAAGTAAATAAACACATAGGGTCTACATACACAATTTATCTTTGGCACTCCAATAGTACGTCCACTACACATTCACACATTTCACATCTGTCTACATCTACGGGAACCTACGAAAGGGTTAACGTAAATTGCCTCTCTCTCTCCCCCCTGATTTTCATGGTGGTGGGCCCCTCCCTCCCCCCAATATCCAATCAACAGCCCACATGTTTCACATTACGTTAATTACGTAACTGGGATTACGTAGGTGTAGCATTACTCATCCTAAAAAAACCAACTAAGCCAACCTCCCAGCATATCGCACGGGAAAAGACCCGGCCGTGCCGTTTTAGTCGGGATTACCAGATTACTAGTAGTAGTATCGATGTATCGCGCGAAGCACCAAGTTTAAAAGGAAAAAAGGCGGTACACTCATAGCACGCCTGTCGCGGTCGCATTGCACCCCTCACACGGTCGGTCCTGCACACGGCTCACGCAAATGGAACGCGCTTCGGCTTGCCTCTTCACTGACACGTGGGACCGCACTTGGAGAAACCAACCATGCACCAAACTCCCCCGCCCTCCGCGCAAAAATTCCCCCCAAATCCCAAATTCAACCGCCCTTCGGCCAACTAGCCAATAATATTCTCCAAACCCCCCTCCCCCCGGCCCCCTCCACTCCATTCGCTCCGCCAAAGCCGCCCTCCCCGCCGCGCCGATACGTCGGCGCCGCGGTTCATCGAGGGGACGCACGGCGATCCTCTCGCTCCCACAGTACGCTCTCGTAGACTGCCGTCCTCTAGCCGCGCCGCCACCGCTGGCGACGTTCTTGTGGAGACGCACGGCGGTCAGCTTCTCCCACGGTACGCGCATTCTAGACTAAGGCCCCGTGCATGTCGGAGTAGCGCTGAATGTTAGCTGATAGACGCTGTTAATCTCACTGTTTGCCGAAATAGTTTACAGTCAATATGCTCTGCTTAAGAAGCTTCCTTGCCCTGTTCTGCACTCAATCTGCTTAGCTGAGATGGCATGCCAGGCCCGATTAGTTCCTAAAATATCCTGCCATATATTTATTGTGACGTAGATTGCCATGGTCTAGTAGCCAATCTGTTAGGTGAAATAGCTCTACACCGTTTTATACTCAATATTTGTTGCTGAGATGGCCTTCGATGGCTGTGTGCTCGGCCTCATTGACTGCTGAAACAGCCTGCCATAATTTAGCACTCAAATCTGTTTGCTGAATTAGATTTATAAATATCTTGCCATACTTAGATCTGCTTGTCCAAATATCTTGCCCTGGCTTTAGACATCGACCTAGGTATTTTTTTCTGGACTTCATAAAAAAAGCATATATGATTTTCCTGTAATATCTAGTAGAAGAACTAATTTGTATGTCTAACAGATGGATAGGACTTGGGTAACTTCTGCTCAAAGATTCTCCGCTGCATATGTCGAGGGGGTTGAAAACTTCATGAACTTTATCAGAGCTGAGTACGATGGTCCGAAATCAGATGTGCTCTGCCCGTGTAGCAGTTGTATGAATTAAGTTACAAGACCCCAATCAACTGTGCAAAATCATCTACACTTGTATGGGATGTCGGTCACATATACTTGGTGGGTTCATCATGGTGAAGCTGTGAACGTCAATGTTACTGACTATGTGGAGGCAGCAGATCACCATCTTGATCTGCCTGATGCTCAGGTGGAAGAGGAGGAGGAGGAGGTGGTGGCAGAGCCAGTGAGTTTGACCAACATTGAAACAATGCTACGAAATGCTCGCGCATTTCATGAACTTTCACCTGCAGAAGAAAAATGGTGGGGCCGCATGTTGGAACAATGCAACATGGCTGTCACCCCAGGAAATAAGCTCTCAGTATTCTCAGCTATGGTTACCTTTCTTCAGGTGAAGACATCTGAGCAGATGACCAACAAATCATTCGATGCGATGTTGGCTGCTTTTCGCAAATCTTTTCCAGATGTGTTTGAGCTGCCACACACCTACAGTAAAATGAAGAATTTCCTTCGTGCAATTGGAATTGGATATGATATGATCCATGTTTGTAAGAATAATTGTGTTTTGTTCCGGAAGGATTATGCCAACTTAAGTGAATGCCCAAAATGCAAATCATCAAGATGGAATGATGGCGATGCTGTGAAGAGGATTCCTCATAATGTTTTGAGACATTTTCCAATTATACCAAGATTGCAGAGGTTGTTTCATGATGCTGAAACAAGAGAGGATGTACTGTAGCATTCTAGGAACCAGGAGTACAGAGATCAGAATGTAATGAGCCATCCATCTCATGGTAGTGACTGGAAAAGCTTCAATCAAAAACACAAAAAGTTTGCTGCTGACCCGAGAAACAATAGACTTGGCTTAGCTACAGATGAATTTAACCCATTTGGCCACCAGAGCGCCACATATAGCATGTGGCCAGTGCTTGTTATCCCTTACAACATGCCTCCAAATGTCTGCACCAAAGAATCAAAGTACATGATGGCTTGCTCATCCCAGGTCCAAAAAGTCCTGGAAAGGATTTTGATTTATTCATGGAGCCTCTTGTGGAGGAACTTCAACAGCTATGGAGGGGTGTTCTCACTCGAGACCTATATAGCAGCCCACCAGCTGATTTCTTTCTACGTGCTGTTATAATTTGGTCCATCCATGATTATCCGGCTTTGGGCACTATGTCAGGGCGAACGACACATGGTTACAATGCATGTGTTTGCTGTGACAAGAATCCGCTGTCATACACAATACTTAGCAAGATCTGTTACATTGGACACCGCCGTTTCCTTGCCAAGGACAAGCCGTGTCCTACAAAATACCGAAGACACGTGTTCAATGCAAAGCATGAAAACCGTGATGCGCCAAAGAGGCTCACCGGCGATGAGTTGCAAGTGGAATTAGAGAAGGTCAGGCATATTACACCAGGAAACCATCCTGATAATGGTAGCGGGAAAAGGAAGTGTGGCAGGGCAGAAGAGAGATTATTGTTTACCCACAGGTCCACTTTGTGGGACTTGGAGTATTGGAAAGATTTGGATCTGCGGCATAATCTTGATGTGATGCACATCGAGAAAAATATATGTGACAGCATTATCGGCACACTTCTTAATATTGAAGGCAAGGCGAAAGATACCTTAAAATCTAGGATTGATTTGACACACCTAGGTATCAGAAAGGATTTGCAGGTGGAAGATGAAGGTAAACCACGGGATATGGCACCAGCTGTGTACGTCTTGGACAAGGTAAAAAGAAAATAATTCTGCAAGGTCCTGTCACGTGTGAGATTCCCACATGGATTTGCTTCCAACCCTGAAAGGAGAGTCAGTGCAGATGGAAACAAGGTACAAGGGTTGAAAACTTATGACTGCCACGTCCTACTTCAAAGGGTTTTACCTGTTATACTTAGAGGATTGGGCCGCCCTGACTTATACAGAGCAGTTGCAGAGTTGGGACAATTCTTCAGGGAACTCTGGAGTAGAAATATCAGGATAGATGCTTTGGAGCGTCTTAGAGACAAGATACCAACTATCCTATGTGACCTTGAGAAGATATATCCTCCAGCCTTCTTTGACGTGATGGTGCATTTGGCTGTTCATCTACCTGATGACGCACTACTTAGAGGTCCAGTAAAATATGGCTAGATGTACCCTATTGAAAGGCGGCTAGGTACTTTCAAGGGCTATGTTAGGAACAGAGCTAGACCTGAGGGTTCCATTGCAGAGGCCTACATTGCTACAGAAGCGTTGACATTCTGCTCAAAATACATTGAAACAGCTGATGAGCTTAGCAAAGAGGTGGGTCAAGACAATCCCGAGCTCAATGTTTTCGATTGTTCTGTTCGAGTTACAGGGAAGAGTCGACAAGACGACAAACCTAAAGATTTGGACAAAATGGTTTGGTATGTGTTGAATAATTGTCCTGAGATTCTACCTTATATCGAGTAAGTGCTAAGTACTTCATCTTATACATCATAATCTACTAAACTTGCAGCACATTCTTATATATTTAGATGTTTGACGCGATCACTATGTTGTGCAGCATCTACAAAAAGGAGTTACTGCCGCAAAATCCAAGTAACATTAACAAACTGGTTATGGCAGGATTTGCGAAATGGTTCAAGAGCCATGTAAGCTTTTGAATTGCACTGTCAGTTTTTTTAATATATTGAGTACATAAGATGATCAGCTTGTCTATTTTCTAACCATAGGTTAAGAAGATGCGGGAGGATGGGCAGGCAGTTAATGATGCCCTTTACGCACTAGCAATGGGTCCTGATACTCGAGTAAGACATTATGAATCTTGAGTTGTTGGAGATGTGCGCTACAACACCCTTGCACGCGACGAAGGAAGGAAGACACAAAATAGTGCCATCATGAGCACGGATAAGTACGGCGAAGAGACAACTGAAATGTATGCTAACATAATAGACATTGTTCAGTTGCAGTATATCTCCAGTTTCGAGGTTCATCGGTGTGTGGTTCTGTTGTGCTGTCGTTGGTATAACCTGTTTTCCAGGATCACAAAACCCAGATCTGATGATTATTTCAAATCCATCAATGTCAAGGCGGCGTACCAGACCTACGAGCCTTTTATTTTGGCAAATCAAGCAACACAGATATTTTTCTCGGAAGACACATTTGCACGTAGCGATGACTGGAGAGTATTGCAAAGGTTTGAGCAGAGGAATTCATTTAATGAAGTTGCACAACAAGATGATGCTTACACTGCTCCTGATGTAGAAGATTCCACAGATGTTCCTAATATCTTTGAGAACCATCACGTCAATGACGCTGGCGAAAAGATTGCCTGTCGGGCTGTGGACATACAAGAGTTGATCAATAAGACGCCAACGTTCGAGGACATTGAGGATGAAGAAGAAGATGCCACTGGGGGGAATTACGATTCAGACTAATACACATGGTGAAGATGTTGATGCTGCTGCTATGTATGATGATTAGATTGCTTTTGTCGTATTTGCCTGTCAGAAGACGTTTTTTTATCTACTATGTGAAATTGTGTTTGCTATGACAACTGAAACCTGATGAAGTTGTTGTTTAGTATTTTGCTGTGAGAACATCACTTATTATGTATGTTGATTTGTGTTTGGTGATTGTATGATGACTAAAACATGATGACATTGTTGTTTAGTTGTACTCATATTTGGCTGTGAAACTTGTATTTGATGACATAGTTTGCTGTTGGACTGCAATTTGCTCGACGTCTTCGAATGGGAACAAAGCTGACCCGATAGGGCCTCTACTAATTTATTTATTTATTAGCAAAAGGGCCTCTACTATTTATTTATTTATGAGCAAAAGGGGATACCCCCCGATTTTCGTTAATAGAAATCATTAGATGTTCACAACACTACGCCCAGCCTGCTAAACAGGTTTCATTCATTACTAGTTTCAGCAAAGTGCTCATGTCATAGCCACTGAATACATCATGAGTGCTACATACACTGCAAATAAAGAGACAGTCATCCTACAGAGCACATCGATTTTGCCCATTATCTTCACAAGCTCTTTCATCTCCTCATTGCTGTCAAGGCCATTCAGCAGCTGTTGCTTGGCCATGATCAGAGGAACTGCATCTTTAACCTTCTACTCTGCATCTTCCTGTTCTGCCATTCCTTCAGTTACTTGTCCAACACCCCAACCTGCTGGTATTGGGATTCCTTGGCTAACCAAATAATCAGCGTAGTTGCATTCCCCCACATCAGCAACTTCCCAAAAATACAAATCACACGAATCTTTCCTTTTCTGCACGAATCAAATTGGAAGATCATCAACTAAACTATTAAAAAAATCAGCAACTGAAAGCAGCGGAACAACACTTAAACATATTATTACCCCATGATTCGGGCATTTGTAGAAGACTCGGCCAGGGTTGAGGATTGTGGTTGAGACGCGACGGATGACTCTGCGTGATTTGCAGCAGTGGCACCACACCAACGGTAGCGGGTTGCGATGAGCAACCGGCTGCGGTGCGTGTGCCGGCGGGGGTGTGATGAGACCCACAGGCGATGGTACGGGTGGCGACTTGGCGCATATCTGGTTGTTGCCTGCTGAAGAGCAGGTGGACGAGCTGCCAGCGGACATGGTTGCTACGGCCAGAGCTTCTGATGCTAGGCAGAGTAAGTAGAGAAGAGGAGAAGCGAACGTTGGATATGTCAGTTTCATTACTTGCAGAGTAGCATAGCACCATATATAGTCATAGTCTAGGTTTGGATTCGAACCAGCTACGGGAGCACGTCTCTCTTTTTTCTAAAACTCAGCAACGTCTCTTTACTGGTACACTAGCTTGTTCTGTACGCCTTCTCAAGTCTTTGATTTTCTTTTCTTTTTTTTGCGAGGAAGGAAGGAGGAAAAAATTAAGGGTTCCTGGGACTCGAACCCAAGACCTCTCGGTTGAAAACCAAGGGTGCTAGTCACTTATGTGGCGAACGTTCCCTGGGAGGAGGACGGCAAACGAACGCATTTTCCTCATAGTTTTAGTTGCGATGCAAGATCAAACGGTCGCAGTTTTGGGAATGTTATCTAGCGAACGAGCCCAGTTTTTCTTTTCTTCCTATATATAAAAAAGTATGCTACTTGGTGTCGGCTTAGTCAACAAACGATTGTGCCAACCTTGACCGTTGGATTGACATTCAATGTCTGTCGTGTTTCTTCAGTCTCTTCTTCCTCCAGCCGCCAAGCCCAAACCAACGCCGGCGGGACCGCCTGCTCCCGCCTCCCATGGCTGGCTGTGCTGCTGCGCATGCATCGTGGCCACATCGCACCCTAAAACTCTGCGCATCTTCCCCGGCTCCTGTTCGTTCCCGTCTGAGGCCTCACCATCATCCTCCGCCTTGGTTCGCTCGCCGCAGCGCCGCCCTTCGGTGTTGTCAACATGGTCAACAACCGAGAGGAATAAGGAGATGACTGTACATGGTGAGGATGACAGTAGGGACCCACCAGGATCATGGCAGTAGGCAAGCAAGTGCCTCCTTTATTACAAGAAAAAAAAAGGGTTCCTCATGATGGTTTCCTGACATCTGGGTCGCACGCCACTGTCAACGTAGTCAATAAGCGAGATAACTGCACAAGGAGCGGCAAACACCCGGGACCCAGCAGCGTGCGCAATAAAAAAAATTCGGGACAGAGAAGGGTATCAACTGGGTTGTGCGGGAGCTGTGGCCCGTCTAGCCTAGGCTTTTATTTCATATGTTTACCACATGACCAGCCAAGTTTTTTTTCCTTTCTGAAAATGGCTAGCCCAGCTATTTTGTTTTTTGCAGAATAACCAACATAGGCCTACTTGCTTTTCTACGCCCTGCTGGGCCGGAAATCTTCCAAGACGAGGAGGGATGCATTCGGGCTTGCCCAGAAAATGGGCTATAAGTAATAAGAAATGGGCTATAAGTAATAAGAAATGGGCTGTAAAATGAAAAAATACAGCAAACAGGCAATTAGTTCCAAAATACTTTTTTCTTTTGGATTTTGATATTTTAAATTTCATTGTTTTTGTGCGGGTAAAATTTCATTGGATTTAAATTAAGCTATGTTTAGTTTTTAAATTAATTTGAATCTGGCTAGAAATTTCGGGCTGTATGCTGTTTGGGACAGATTTGGAGGCTAACTTGTGGGTCTACTAGGTTGACGTGTATGAAAGGCTTTGTCAACTTAGTCCACAAACGATTCTAGCAGCAGTGACCATTGGATGTTAATCCAACGGACGTGCTGCTTCTTCAATATCTGATCTTCTTGCTCCAGCCGCCCAAACCAGCGCCGGTGGGACTGCCTACTCCCGCCTCCCGTGGCTGGCTGTGCTGCCGCACAGGCCGCACCGCCCCACCCTACTCCATCGCTGGCCAGGCCATTCCTCTACTCACCCACACCTCCTGTTATTTTCCGGCGACGGCAGGTGAACCAGTAAACCCTCGTACTCCCCATCGCGTGGGCAACCACTGCCGAGTCTTCCCCGGCTCCGGGTCGTTCCCTTCCTAGGCCTCGCCGTCGTCCACCGCCCTGGTGCTCTCGGCACGGCATGGTCAACATGGTCAATGAACGACATCCATCGGAAGAGGACTGTACGTTGAGAGGCTGACAGCTGGGTCCACGGCCGCACGCAAGGAAGTGCCTCCTTATTACGCACAAAATAATGATTCCTCCACCTGACAACAGGGACCCACCGGAAGGGCCTCTATATTTCGCGAAAAAAACGTTCCTCCCGCTGACAGCTCGGACCCACCAGCTATATCTTCGCACGCAAGGAAGTGCCTCCTTATTACGCACAAAAAAATGAATACTCCCCCTACTATTTGGGACCCACCATAGTTGGAGGCTGACTTGTGGGCCTACTAAGTTGATGCGGACAGAGGGCTTTGTCAACTTAGTCAATATGAACAATTCTAGCTCCAGTGACCGTACGATGTCCATCCAACGGCCGTAGTGCTTCTTCAACCTCTGGTCTTCTTGCTCCAGCCGCCCAAACCAGCGCCGGTCGTGCCGCCTGCTCCTGCCTCCCGTGGCCGGCTCTGCTGCCGCGCAGGCCTCACCGCCCCACCCTACTCCCATCGCTGGCCTGGCCATCCCTGTACTCACCCAGACCTGCTGTTATTCTCCAGCGACGGCAGCCTCACACTGCAGCCTAACCAGTAAACCCTCATACGCCCCTCTGCATGGGAAACAACTACCAAGTCTTCCCCAGCTCCGGGTCATTCCCTTCCTAGGCCTCGCCGTCGTCCACCGCCTTGGTGCTCTCGGCGCGGCGTGGTCAACGTGGTCAAGGAACGACTTACATCGGAAGAGGACTGTACGTGGAGAGGCTGACAGCTAGGTCCACGGCCGCAGCAAGGAAGTGCCTCCTTATTACGCGCAAAATAATGATTCATCCACCTGACAGTAGGGACCTACCAGAAGGGCCTCTGTATTTTGGCTTAGTTGTATTTTGCGAAAAAAACTTTTTTCCCCCTAACAGCTGGGACCCACCAGCTATATCTTCGGATGCAAGGAAAGTGCCTCCATATTAGGCGTGAAAAAAAATGAATCCTCCCCCTGACAGCTCGGACACACCATCAATAACTTCGCACGCAAGGAAGTGCGTCCTTATCCTCCCTGACAGCCAGGACCCACCTGGTCGAAGCGTACGTAGCGTTGTCGCGAACGTGTACGTACATACTAGTCGATCGATCTCTCTGCAACGATGAACTGTGGCCGAGCAAGCAGCAGCACGTATAGTAGTAGAGCCCCCGACGTAGCAGTTCACGTAGTCCCTTCTAAACCGTGTACACGTACGTGCAGCCACATGCCAAAAAATATGGCCACGTATGTACATACGGGCGGGGTCTCGAACGCCTACTCACGCATACGTACGGCCAGGGCTCGTGTACATGGAGAGGCAACGGACGGCAGCAACGGTGTCCTGTTCATCAGGCAGCCAACCGGCTGGGTCGGAACGGAGAAACAGCGTCCTGTTCATCGGAAGGCAACAGACTGGGTCGGAATGCATCCTGTTGAACGGGAGCCAACCGGCTTGGACGGAACAACCGAAACGGGGTTTGGCGTACCGCAGTACGGAGGAAATGGCCTTCTGTTCGACCGGCTACGGTCGAAATGGGGGTCCTGTTCATCGGGAGGGGTGTGGCGTACCGCAAACGAAGGAAACGGACTTGTGTTGGAGCGCTACGGTCGAAATGGGGGTCCTGTTCATTGGGAGGGGTGTGGCGTACCGCAAAACGGAGGAAACGGACTTGTGTTGGAGCGCTACGATCGAAACGGGGGTCCTGTTCATTGGAGGGGTGTGGCGTACCGCAAAACGGGACTCCACGGGCTACTGTTCACCCACCGGCGACTTCCTTCAGCCTCCACCTGCACTGTTCATACACCGCGTCTTCCTCCTGCCTCCACCAGCTACTGTTCATCCATGGGCTACTGTTCATCCAGCCCTCCACCGGCTACTATTCAACCAGCCCTCCACGGGGTCCTGTTCATCCACCCCCAACCAGCTCAGCTGTGGCGGCCTCCTCTCAGGGTCCTGTTCATCCAGCAATAACGGCCAACTACTACGACCACAGGGTCTTGTTCATCCAACCCCTACCGGGAACTGTTCATCCAACCCCAACCACGTACGTCTCGACTCATTCAACCAACCCCCACGTTCACTGTTCATCAAGAGGCAGCAGGTTCGATCGGCTTCAGTTAGCAGCAGTAGCGAAGGAATCCCTCAATCGGGTTCAGTTAACAGCCAGGGATCGATCGATCGCTCGGGTTCAGTAACGTAGCTAGTATAATCGCTCGGGTTCAGTAAGCGAATGCCTCGCTCGGGTTTAGTTAGAGCCCAACGCCTCGCACACACGCGTGTACGAATACGAGAGAAAACGCGCAAACCTCCATGCATCGCTCGGCCCCGACCACCCACCGTAACCGGGAACTCCCTGAAATTTTCCTCTTCCTCGTTTCTACCATGATTTTTTCCGTCATGGACGGCCCAAAGAATGTCATGTAGGTGCGTCTCCTGCCCGCCCAGGACGAAAAGCCCATTTTCTGTCATGATTTTTTATCATAGAAGTAGGAGCCCACCACATCTATGATGATACTGGGTTTTGTCATAATTATCGTCATAGAAGTGTCATAAGCATGACAGAAAAAAAATTCGTTCGGCCCAAAATGTCACGGATATGTCTTTTTTTTGTAGTGCATAGGCTGCCAAGCCCGAAGCCACCCAGTCCTGCCAAACTTACTGAAGAGGCCCCCTCTGACAAGGCTGCTGATGATGTTATTATTACTGGCACAAGTTATACAGAGCCGGGTAATCCCACTGTCTTGGCCAAACACAGCGCCAAGGAAGAGCCGCCAGCTGCAGACAAAGGCAAATGGAAATTGGACCTGGAGAGCTATACTGGCTTCAACGCAAGTGACATCCATGCGGGCTACTTAAACCACCTCCATACGAGCCATGATCTAGAGGCCGGTTTAGTAAACCTTATGAAGGAACGCTACGAGGTATGCCGCTAACTCCTTTCCATATGTAACCATATAGCCGCCAAGTCTAGAGGATAGGAAATAGTAGAGTATGTTGTAGACTTAATAATTATCTTCAACCTGTGCCCTCTCATAGCCAACTTATTCTTTAAGATCTAGTTATGTAGCCCCCAAAGGCTGGCTTAAACTGAAAAGTTGAGCCAGGACTTGCAGTTGCTGTTGTAAATAATATCACATATGTAGCCCCAAGGGCCGGCTTAAACTAAAAAGTTGAGCCGGGACTTGAAAAAAATGACCTACATTAGCCCCCAAGTGCCAAGCATATTGCTCGCAATGTGCTTGGGACTTGTAGTATTTGTAGAGAAAATTCGGAATAGTGATCTTGTTTATTACCAATCTTTTTCTCAGGAAGCTTTAACTTTGCGTGAAGCGAAATTGGGCGAGCTAGCCAAAAAGATTAAGCATCAAGAGGCGGAAACTGTGAAAGCTGAGTCGAAATTCCAATTTTCCTTGAAGGAGAATGAGCAGCTCAAGGCCAAATTCGCAACAGAGAGAGCCGCCTTTGATACTGAAAAGGCGAGCTTAGTCAAGCGCGCCGAAGAGGCAGAATCACAACTTAAGCCGGTTGCTGAAGAGCTTGCCGGTTTAAAACGACATATCACCCATATGACAGCCGCCATCTTTAGTAAGATTCATACACTTGAACATCTGTTTGAATAGTACTTTAAGCCGCCTTGCAACTCTTAGTGTCCATTGTTTAACTATCGTGACAACTGATGAACAGGCTCTAGGAGCGCCAGTCTTGGTGAAAATATGTTGATGAAACTCAAGTCAGTGTATTCATTGACTGAGCAGCTATACGCAGGAACTTTGTGAAGTCTGGTGGCCCTATCAGGTGGAAGAAGGCCGCCAAAACAGATCAAGACCGTGCTGGAGCAACTTTCAACAGCACCGGCTCAAGTCACGGAATATAAACTGTCAGCCGCCCGAGCCGGAGCCATTTGTGCTCTAGGTCGAGCCAAGGCATGGGCAAACGAACTTGACCCGGAAGAGATAGCGACCGGCTGCCCAGAGTTCAAGGACGACGGATCTGCTTTCACGGAACAAGATTTCAACAACTGCGTCAAAGAGATGCGACCTATTGCTGATGCGGCTTGAACTACGTCGGTATTTCCCCAAAGAGGAAGGGATGATGTAGCACAACTACGGTAGGTATTTCCCTCAGTAATGAGACCAAGGTTATCGAACCAGTAGGAGAACCACACAACACTCGTAAACGGTACCTGCACACAAAGAACAAATACTTGCAACCCGACGTGTTAAAGGGGTTGTCAATCCCTTTCGGGTAACGGTGCCAGAAATTGGCGAGTGGACGGGAGACTAATTGAAATAGATTGGATAAATAGATCTCGGATAAACGCGAAATAAATTAAAGTGCAGCAAGGTATTTTTGGGTTTTTGGAAATATAGATCTGAAAATAAAAGATGCAAATAAATAAAAAGGCAAATAGCAATGTAGATCTGAAAATATATGATGGGAAAAATAGACCCGGGGGGCGTCGATTTCACTAGTGGCTTCTCTCGAGAAAATAGCATACGGTGGGTAAACAAATTACTGTTGGGCAATTGATTGAACTTCAAATAATTATGATGATATCCAGGCAATGATCATTATATAGGCATCACGTCCAAGATTAGTAGACCGACTCCTGCCTGCATCTACTACTATTACTCCACACATCGACCGCTATCCAGCATGCATCTAGTGTATTAAGTTCATGGAGAAACGGAGTAATGCAATAAGAACGATGACATGACATAGACAAGATCTATTCATGTAGGAATAGACCCCATCTTGTTATCCTTAATAGCAATGATACATACGTGTCATTTCCCCTTCTGTCACTGGGATTGAGCAACATAAGATCGAACCCATCACAAAGCACCTCTTCCCATGGCAAGAAAAAAAAATCTAGTCAGCCTAACTAAACCAAAGATTCGAAGAAGAAATACGTGGCTATAAGTAATCATGCATATAAGAGATCAAAAGACTCAAATAACTTTCATGGATGAAAACATAGATCTGATCATAAACTCAAAGTTCATCGGAACCCAACAAACACACCGCAAAAAGAGTTACATCAAATAGATCTCCAAGAGACCATTGTATTGAGAATCAAAAGAGAGAGAGGAAGCCATCTAGCTACTAACTATGGACCCGTAGGTCTACAATGAACTACTCACGCATCATCGGAGAGGCACCAATGAGGATGATGAACCCCTCCGTGATAGTGTCTAGATTGGATCTGTAGTTTCTGGAACTTGCGGCGGCTGGAATTGTATTTCATCGACTCCCCTAGGGTTTCTGGAATATTGGGGTATTTATAGAGCAAAGAGGCGGTGCGGGAGGCCACCAAGGTGGGCACAACCCACCAGGGCGTGCCTGGGCCCCCAGGCGCGCCCAGGTGGGTTGTGGCCCCCTCGGGGCACCCCTCTGGTACTTCCTTGGCCCAACTTGTGTCTTCTGGTCCAGAAAAAATCACCAAAAATTTTCGCTGCGTTTGGACTCCGTTTGGTATTGATTTTCTGCGAAGTAAAAAACAAGCAAAAAACAGCAACTGGCATTGGGCACAATGTCAATAGGTTAGTCCCAAAAAATGATATAAAGTTGCTATAAAATGATTGTAAAACATCCAAGAATGATAATATAACAGCATGGAACAATAAAAAATTATAGATACGTTGGAGCCGTATCAGCATCCCGAAGCTTAATTCCTGCTCGTCCTCGAGTAGGTAAATGATAAAAAACAGAATTTTTGATGTGGAATGCTGCCTAACATGTTCATCACATAATCTTTTCTTTGTAGTATGGACATTTGGACTTTTATATGATTCAAAGCAATAGTCTAGTTTTGACATGAAGATTTCAATACTCAAGCATATCAACAAGCAACCATGTCTTTCAAAATATCAACACTAAAGCAAGTTATCCCTAGCCCATTATGCTCAATCATTGATCCATTCATGAAACACACTTGCATAATAGCTACACCCAATGCTCAAGTACGATCATAGTGCCCCTTAGTTGGTGCTTTATAAGAGAAAATGGAGACTCAAAAATAAAAATTGCATAAAGTAAATAGAAAGGCCCTTCGCAGAGGGAAGTAGGGATTTGTAGAGGTGCCAGAGCTCAAAGCGAAAAAGATATAGATAAAAACATTTTGGGTGGCATGCTTTTCCTGTCAACGAAAACGATCGAGTAGTTCCCAATACTTTCCATGCTAGATATATCATAGGCGGTTCCCAAATAGAAAATAAAGTTTATTCCTTTTTCCACCATACTTTCACATTCCACGGCTAACCGAATCCACGGGTGCCGTCCATACCAACACTTTCCAAGGAATTTATTATTTGACAACATAAAGTAAATTCATTTTTCATTTCGGGACTGGGCATCCCTAATACCTTTGCCGTACTCTCGTGCAATGACAAGTGAATAAACACTCATCTTGAGAATAACACATCTAGCATGAAAAAATATCAGCCACCCCCTACCGTTTCATGAGCGGTACGAGCACACAAAAGAGAAATTTATTTTGAAAATTAGAGATGGCACATACAAATTTGCTTAGAACGGCAAAATAATACCGCATATAGGTAGGTATAGTGGACTCATATGGCAAAACTGGTTTAAGGATTTTGGATGCACAAGTAGTGATCATACTTAGTGCAAATGAAGGCTAGCAAAAGATTGAGAAGCATCCAACCAAGAAACGAAAAATCTCATAAGCGACCATTAAGCATAACTAACACCGAATAATGCACCACAAGTAGGATATAATTTCATTGCATAACTATTGATTTTCATGCTTGCATAGGGAATCACAAACCTTAACATCAATATTCTTACTAAAGCATAATTACTCATCAACATGACTCACATATTATATCATCATATCGCAAAACTATTACAAGGAATCAAGTTTATTTTGTCCAATGATCTTCATGAAAGTTTTTATTATATCCCTCTTGAATATCTATCACTTTGGGACTAATTTCATATGTCGCTTTTGAAAGCTCAAATAAATCTAAGTGAAGAACATGAGCATAAATATTTTCTTCTCTCAAAATAATTTAAGTGAAGCATGAGAGAGTTTCTTAAAAAAATTACTAACTCTCAAATAAATCTAAGTGAAGCATGAGAGCATTTCTTCAAAAATACTAAAGCACACCGTGCTCAAAAAGATATAAGTGAAGCACTAGAGCAATTCCTTAGCTCATAAAGATTTAAGTGAAGCATAGAGAGCAATTCTAACAAATCATAGCATAATTTTGGCTCTCTCAAATAGGTGTGTCCAGCAAGGATAGACGACACAAAATGAAAAGCAAATCAAGCAAAGACTCATATCATACAAGACGCTCCAAGCAAAACTCATGATATGTGACGAATAAAAATATAGCTCCAAGTAAAATACCGATGGTCGTTAGAAGAAAGAGGGGATGCCACTCGGGCATCCCCAAGCTTAGTTGCTTGCTTATCTTTTAGATAATGGCTTGGGATGCCATGGGCATCCCCAAGCTTAGGCTCTTCTTACTCCTTATTCCTTCATCCATCATGATTTCACCCAAAACTTGAAAACTTCAATCACACAAAACTCAACAAAACCTTCGTGAGATCCGTTAGTATAAGAAAACCAATCTTTACTTTAAGTACTGTAGAAAACCCATTCAAATTTTGTTATTGCATTATATCTACTGTATTCTAACTTTACCATGGCTCATACCCTCCAATACAAACCATAGATTCATCAAAATAAGCACACAATGCAAAGAAAACAGAATCTATAAAACAGGACAGTCTGTAAAGATGCGAATTGTTCTCATACTTCTGTAACTCCAAAAATTCTGAAAAATTAGGACAACATAGGAAATTTGCATATAAATCTTGTGTAAACAATTCAGATTTTTTTTCACTTCTGTCAATTTTCAAAATTGTTTTACTGGACGCAAAAGTTTCTGTTTTTCAACAAGATCAAATCAACTATCACAAAAGCTATCCCAAAGGCTTTACTTGGAACAAACACTAATTAAAACACAAAAAACACAATCATAATAGTAGCATAATTATGCAAACCCTCTAGAACAGAAAGAAAAAGACAAAAATAATTTTTTTTCATTGGGTTGCCTCCCAACAAGCTCTTTCTTTATAGACATTAAGATAGGCTTGAGATTTTATTGATGCTCACATAAAAGACAAGAATTGAAGCACAAAGAGAGCATCATAAAACATGTGACAAACACACTTAAGTCTAACATACTTCCTATGCATAGGAAAGCAAACAAATTATCAAGACAAGAAATAGCTAGGAAATGCAAGGAAGAAGAATAAAACATTGACAATCTCATCATGAAGAGAGGTAATTTAGTAACATGAAAATTTCTACAACCATATTTCCCTCTCTCATAATAATTACATTTAGGATCATAATCAAATTCAACAATATAACTATCACATAAAATATTCTCTCCATGATCCACACGCATGCGAAGTTGACACTCTTCCAAAACAGTGGGATTATCATCAAATAAAGTCATGACCTCTCCAGGCCCACTTTCATCAAAAATTTCATAAGGTTGACCACTCTCCAAATATATGGGTTTATTTTTAGCTAAAGTTGACACTCTTCCAAACCCACTTTTAATATTATCGCACACATAATCATCATGAGGTTTAAATAAATTTTCAAGATCATAAGAATCATTATCACCCCAATCATGATCATTGCAATAAGTAGTGGACCTAGCAATATTAGCATCCCCAAGCTTGGGGTTTTGCATATTATTAGCACAATTGACATTAATAGAATTTATAATAACATCATTGCAATCATGCTTTTATTCAAGGAGCTATCATGAATCACTTTATAAATTCCTTCGTTTAACACTTCATCATAATTTTTAGATTCATAAATCTCAAGCAAAACTTCATAAAGGTAATCTAGTGAACTCAATTCACTAGCAATAGGTTCATCATAATTGGATCTTTTGAAAAGATTAGCAAGTAGATGAGGATCCATATCAATAAATTTTTAGCAAGCAAAGATGCAAGCAAATAGAAGGCACATGGCAACACAAGCAAACATAAGATCTGACGAGAAAAAGGCGAGCGAAAAAGAAGGCGAATAAAACGGCAAATGGTTGAAGTGGGGGAGAGGAAAACGAGAGGCAAATGGCAAATAATGTAAATTGCAAGGAGATGAGATTTGTGATTAGGAACTTGATAGATGTTGATGATGTCTTCCCGACAACGGCGCCAGAAATTCCTTTTGATGCGGCTTGAACTACGTCGGTATTTCCCCAAAGAGGACGGGATGATGCAGCACAGCTACGGTAGGTATTTCCTTCAGTGATGAGACCAAGGTTATCGAACCAATAGGAGAACCATGCAACACTACGTAAATGGTACCTGCACACAAAGAACAAATACTTGCAACCCGACATGTTAAAGGGGTTGTCAATCCCTTTCGGGTAACGGTGCCAGAAATTGGCGAGTGGATGGGAGACTAATTGAAATAGATTGGATAAATAGATCTCGGATAAACGCAAAATAAAATAAAGTGCAGCAAGGTATTTTTGGGTTTTTGGAAATATAGATCTGAAAATAAAAGATGCAAATAAATAAAAAGGCAAATAGCAATATAGATCTGAAAATATATGATGGGAAAAATAGACCCGGGGGCCGTAGATTTCACTAGTGGCTTCTCTCGAGAAAATAGCATACGGTGGGTAAACAAATTACTGTTGGGCAATTGATAGAATTTCAAATAATTATGACGATATCCAGGCAATGATCATTATATAGGTATCACGTCCAAGATTAGTAGACCGACTCCTGCCTGCATCTACTACTATTACTCCACACATCGCCCGCTATCCAGCATGCATCTAGTGTATTAAGTTCATGGAGAAACGGAGTAATGCAGTAAGAATGATGACATGATGTAGACAAGATCTATTCATGTAGGAATAGACCCCATCTTGTTATCCTTAATAGCAACGATACATACATGTCATTTCCCCTTCTGTCACTGGGATTGAGCACCGTAAGATCGAACCCATCACAAAGCACCTATTCCCATGGCAAGAAAAATCGATCTAGTCGGCCTAGCTAAACCAAAGATTCGAAGAAGAAATACGAGGCTATAAGTAATCCTGCATATAAGAGATCAAAAGACTCAAATAACTTTCATGGATAAAAACATAGATCTGATCATAAACTCAAAGTTCATCAGATCCCAACAAACACACCGCAAAAAGTGTTACATCAAATAGATCTCCAAGAGACCATTGTATTGAGAATCAAAAGAAAGAGAGGAAGCCATCTAGCTACTAACTACGGACCCGTAGGTCTACAATGAACTACTCACGCATCATCGGAGAGGCACCAATGAGGATGATGAACCCCTTCGTGATGGTGTCTATATTGGATCTGTGGTTTCTGGAACTTGCGGTGGCTGGAATTGTATTTTGTCGACTCCCCTAGGGTTTCTAGAATATTGGGGTATTTATAGAGCAAAGAGGCGGTGCGGGAGGCTACCGAGGTGGGCACAACCCACCAGGGCGCGCCTGGGCTCGGGGCACCCCTCTGGTACTTCCTTGGCCCAACTTGTGTCTTCTGGTCCAGAAAAAATCACCAAAAAGTTTCGCTGCGTTTGGACTTCGTTTGGTATTGATTTTCTGCGAAGTAAAAAACAAGCAAAAAACAACAAATGGCACTGGGCACAATGTCAATATGTTAGTCCCAAAAAATGATATAAAGTTGCTATAAAATGATTGTAAAACATCCAAGAATGATAATATAACAGCATGGAACAATCAAAAATTATAGATACGTTGGAGACGAATTAGTTGCTTGCAAACTGATTGAAGATCTAAATCTAGATCATTATACTCCGGCGTATGACAAGGACAACCAGAGGATTAAGCCGCCTACTCATGATATTGTCAACCTTATCCCTCCCCGGCGTAAGCATATCTTCGCTTCTGACATTGATCCTTCTGTTATACTCAATGATGAAGCCACTTTCGAAGCTTTAACCGGCATCGACTGGACCGCGGCTGATCTTCAGATGATCGAGGAAGAAGAAGAAGAACTGGCGCGGGATGATCCATAGTCGTCAACTCGCCATGAGGGAAATCAGTGATAAACCCGACGGCTTTCAAGCGAAAGTATAAGGGTGCTCTTTCAAAAAACATTTTGCTCCAAACTTGTGGGCTCATGATAGCCTTGTAATAGGCTAGTTTAAAACAATGATTTGCCATATCATGCCTTTGTGCATGTGGATCCTTACTTTTGAACCGCCAACTTGATCTTTTTGACCCACCTGATATGTTTGCTTATATAGGTCATGCTGGTATGTTCATTTCCATTAAAAAAATTGCATGTCCTGCACAAAGTGTAAATAACATATGCCCTGGCGACTCAACGTCAAAAGCCAGGGCAGGTAACTATCCAAACAAAATATAGCCTTATGTAAGTACAGAAAAGACCAGTATTGTGGCCGTTCAAGCTAAAATATATTGGCGACTTAACGTCAAAAGCCAGGGCGGGTTACCAAACCTCGCATACTCGTATAACCAGGAAAACATACCTATAGAATTGACTTATACTGCCGGCTTACATCGCCATATCCAGTGAGGGTGACAACCAAAAGATTTGGAAGCGCATGACTCCAATTGCGCAAACCAAAGCATACTAGCGACTTAAAGTCCATAGCCAGGGCAGGTTACCAAACCCAAAAAATGCTCAAATATGAGTCATACAATCAGGGCTACATGACCCGGATTGTTGAAAAATGCACTTAGCAGAAAAAATCACAAATCCAAAAGATTCAGAAAAAAGATTCAAAAAATCTCAAAGAATTATCTGGCCTGCTCACCAAAGCACGGCCAGAATTGGCTACCAAGCCATGTGCTTTCATAGGCCGCATAGCCTTGGAGTTAATCCTAGCTCACTGTAAGCCGGCCCTCATGTGACAAAAACCACCGATTTAACCTTAATGAGTTCAGGGTCTTGAAAAAGATTGATTGTTAAGAGTTCGACGGGTCACTCAGGATTACCTGGCGGAGTAGCAAGTTGCAAACAGGCAGGATAACTCGGGATTCGGCGTCCACGCCTGGTCAAGAGGGTATGAAAGCTAAACCCAGTGGGTTGGAAGCCCCCAAGTGACCTTATGAACAAATAATAAAGACTCAAATACTCAGAGATGAAACGACAGAGGCCCTGAATTATCAGGGATGCCGACTTTATTATATTGATCATAAAATATATACACTGATAAATATATGTACAATGATGAGAGACGGTAGCTTAGGTGTAATAAGGTCGTAGATGAGCAATATTCCAGGGCCGGCGGGTCTCCTCCTCCGATTTGCGTGAATCCTTGTGTTCTCGTATGTCAATGAGGTAATATGACCCGTTATTCAGGTTCTTGCTGACCACAAAGGGCCCTTCCCAAGGTGGGGATAACTTGTGCATATCTGTTTGATCTTGGATCAATCGGAGCACCAAGTCACCTTCTTGAAATGTCCGGGTCTTGACTCTGTGGCTATGATAGCGACGCAGGTCTTGTTGATATATCGCCGAATGAGCCGCCGCAAGGTCACACTCCTCATCCAAAGCATCAAGTGCGTCTTGACGTGATATCTCATTATCAGCTTCAACGTAAGCCACCACATGAGGCGAGTCATGATGTATGTCACTTGGAAGAACCGCCTCTGCCCCGTAAACCATGAAGAAAGGTGTGTAGCATGTTGACCTGTTGGGGGTGGTATTGATACTCCAGAGTACTGAAGGTAACTCCTCAACCCAACAACCCGGCGTTCGCTGCAAGGGAACCATAAGCAGGAGTTTTATGCCTCTCGAAATTTCTTGGCTAGCCCTCTCAGCTTGACCATTAGAATGTGGGTGAGCCACAAAAGAAACATCAAGACAAATATGTTCTCGTTGATAGAACTCCTTCATAGCACCCTTAGACAGATTAGTGCCATTATCAGTGATGATACTATGAGGGTAACCAAAATGGAAGATCAATTTTTTAACAAACTGAACTGCAGTTGCCGCATCACATTTGCTGACCGGCTCTGCTTCAACCCACTTTGTAAATTTGTCAACCGCCACCAAGAGGTGCGTTTTCTTGTCTTTAGACCTTTTGAAAGGGCCTACCATATCAAGCCCCCAGACTGCGAACGGCCAAGTAATTGGAATCATCCTCAATTCTTGAGCCGGCACATGAGCCCGTCGAGAAAACTTCTGACAGCCATCACATTTACTGACGATATCCTCTGCATCAGCATGAGCCGTCAACCAATAAAACCCATGACGAAAAGCCTTGGCCACCAAAGATTTTGAGCTGGCGTGATGACCACAATCACCTTCATGAATCTCACGCAAGATCTCACGGCCCTCTTCGGGAGAAACACAATGCTGGAACACACCTGTTACACTGCACCGGTGTAACTCGCCATTGACAATAGTCATAGACTTAGACCGCCGGGTTATCTATCTTGCTGAGGTCTCATCCTCAGGTAACTCACCCCGGTTCATATAAGCCAGGTAAGGTAAAGTCCAATCTGGAATAGCATGGAGAGCCGCCACCAATTCTGCCTCCGGGTCAGGAATAGCCAAATCCTCCTCAGATGGTAATTTGCCCGAGGGACTGTGTAAGACATCAAGAAACACATTGGGAGGCATCGGCTTACCTTGAGAACCAAGCTGGCTTAAAGCATCAGCCGCCTCATTCTTGCTTCGATCGAGGTGCTCCACCTGATAACCCTTGAAGTGACCAGCGATGTTATCAACCGCCCGACGATAAGCCGCCATGAGCGGGTCTCTGGAGTCCCATGTGCCTGAAACTTGCTGAGCCACCAGGTCTGAGTCGCCAAAACACCTGACCTAGCTCAAGTTCATCTCTTTGGCCATACGAAGGCCGTGGAGTAAAGCCTCATATTCAGCTGCATTGTTAGTACAAGGAAACATCAGCCTCAAAACATAGCAAAACTTGTCACCTCGTGGGGAAGTCAATATGACCCCAGCCCCCGAGCCTTCTAGCTGCCTGGACCCATCAAAGTGAACTGTCCAATATGTGTTATTAGGCTTCTCCTCAGGTGTTTGCAACTCTGTCCAGTCATTGATGAAATCCACCAGAGCCTGAGACTTGATAGCCGTTCTTGGTACATATTTCAAACCATGAGGTCCAAGTTCTATGGCCCACTTAGCAACCCAGCCTGTGGCTTCCCTGTTTTGAATTATATCCCGTAAAGGGGCAGAGCTAACCACAGTAATAGGATGACCAAGAAAAGAATGCTTCAGCTTGCGACTCGCCATGAACACTCCATATACCAACTTCTGCCAATGTGGGTATCGTTGCTTGGATTCAATCAACACCTCACTGACATAATAAGCCGGCCGCTGGACTGGGTATTCCTTACCCGCCTCTTTGCGCTCCACAACAATTGCCACACTGACTGCTTTACTGTTAGCCGCCACATACAAAAGTAAAGGCTCCTTCTCCACAGGAGCGGAAAGAACGGGTGGCTCAGCCAACTGCTTCTTGAGCGTTTCAAACGCCTTATCAGCATCATCACTCCAGACAAAATGTTCTGTTTTCTTCAACATCTGATATAAGGGAATAGCCTTCTCTCCCAGGCGGCTTATGAACCGGCTTAAAGCTGCAATATGCCCCGCCAGGCGCTGGACGTCATTGACACATGCCGGCTTAGCCAAGGAAGTAATAGCCTTAATCATCTCCGGGTTAGCTTCAATTCCTCTCTCTGAGACCAGGAAACCCAAGAGCTTGCCTGCAGGTACACCAAAAACACACTTGGCCGGGTTAAGCATCATCTTATAAACCCGGAGATTGTCAAAAGTCTCCCTGAGATCATCCAAGAGTGTCTCCTTCTTCCTAGACTTAACCACAATATCATCCACATAAGCATGAACGTTGCGCCCAATCTGGCTGTGAGAACAATTCTGAACACAGCGTTGATAAGTTTCCTGGGCACTCTTGAGCCCAAAAGGCATAGAGACATAGCAAAAAGCTCCAAAAGGTGTGATCAAAGCCGTCTTCTCTTGGTCTTTAACTGCCATTTTGATCTGATGATAACCAGAGTAAGCATCAAGAAAACATAAACTCTCACAACCCGCCATAGCATCAATAATCTAGTCTATGCGAGGGAGAGCAAATGTATCAGCTGGACAAGCCTTGTTAAGATCAGTGTAATCAACACACATACGCCAGGTGCCATTTTTCTTAAGTACCAATACCGGGCTAGCCAATCACTCCGAGTGAAAGACTTCAATGATGAACCCAGCTGCCAAGAGCCGGGCCACCTCTTCTCCAATAGCCTTACGCCGCTCTTCATTGAAACGACGAAGGAACTGTTTGACCGGCTTAAATTTGGGATCAACATTAAGAGTGTGCTCAACGAATTCTCTCGGTACACCCGGCATGTCAGAAGGTTTCCATGCAAAGATGTCCCGATTCTCACGGATGAACTCGATGAGCGCGCTTTCCTATTTAGGATCCATATTAGCCCCTATTGTGAACTGCTGAGATGAGTCATCAGGGACGAAGTCAACTTGCTTAGTATCATCAGCCGACTTAAACTTCAACAGAGGGTCTTGCTCTGTGGTGGGCTTCTTCAAAGGGGTCATGTCAGCCGGGTCAACTTTATCCTTATAAAACTTAAGCTCCTCAATAGCACAAGCTGACTCAGCATAGGCAGCATCTCCTTCCTCGCATTCCAAAGCAATTTTTTGATTACCATGGGCTGTAATGGTACCCTTACGTCCTGGCATCTTAAGCTGTAGATAAACATAACAAGGCCGTGCCATAAATTTAGCATAAGTCGGCCGTCCAAACAAGGCATGATAAGGGCTCTTTATTTTAACCACCTCAAACCACAACGTCTCTGCCCTGTAATCATAATCATCGCCGAAAGCCACTTCCAAGGCAATCTTACCAACTGGATATGCCGACTTACCAGGTACCACGCCATGAAAGACTGTAGAGGACGGCTTACGATCTTTATCAGTCAAATTCATTCAGCGAAAGGTATCATAATAAAGGATATTGATGTTGCTGCCACCATCCATGAGGACTTTAGTGAATTTGTAACCCCCAACTTGAGGGGCTACCACTAATGCTAGCTGACCCGGATTGTCAACCCGGGGCGGGTGATCCTCTCTGCTCCATGTGATTGGCTGCTCTGACCATCGCAAGTATTGAGGTACCGCCGGCTCAACTGTACTGATCGCACGCTTATGAACCTTCTGATCTCTTTTGCAAAGACTTGTGGTGAAAACATGATACTGGCCACTGGTAAGCTGCTTCAGATTGCTATGGTATCCTGACTGATGTTGCTGGTTACCCTGACCGGGCTGTTGGTTATAGCCACCCTGGTTGCCCTGTCCTTGATACCCAGAATTTGAGCCGCCACCACCAAAACCGGGTCCGTGTGAGCCGGACCCTGACCCGCCAAGCGGGCCATTATTGTTACCATGATCTGGATGGACTCCGGAATTCTTGTATTCTTTCATAATGAAACAATCCTTCCAAGCATGAGCCGATGGCTTATTGGGCAGGCTGTGTTTTGGGCAAGGTTCGTTCAGCATTGCCTCAAGATTAAATCTTGGTCCTCCGAAGCCCGGCTTACCACAGCGCTGGTTTTTATACCCAGCGTTGGTGTTAGCAACAAGATCTGACCCGCCTTCGGGGTGTCTGCGCTTACCACCGTTACCCTGGTTGTGACCATTATGCCCAGCCACGTTCTGCTGCTGGCTTTTACCATTACGACTCTTCTTTCCCTTGTTGGACTTTTCATCATCAGATCCAGGATCATTAGTGGTGTCAGAGTCGGCATATTTGATAAGAGCCACCATGAGCTCCCCCATGTCACTGCAGTAACGCTTAAGCCGCCCAAGCTTCTGCTTGAGGGGGGTAAAGTGACAATTCTTCTCCAGAATCAGAACTGCAGAGCCTGCCGCAATGCTATCGGATGAGTGGATAATAGCTGAGACCCGATGAACCCAATGGTGGGCCGACTCATCCTCCCACTGCACACAGTTGTCCAGGTCAATAATTGACAGAGGCTGCTTACACGTTCCCTTAAAGTTCTGAATGAAGCGTGCCTTCAACTCAGCCCATGAATTGATAAAGTTAGTGGGTAATCCTTTCAACCAGGTACGAGCCGGTCCATCCAACATCATTGTGAAGTACTTGGCACATACATCATCATTGACATCCAACATCATTGTGAATCTCCATAGCCAGTTCGTAGCTTTCAATCCAGGCCTCAGGTGGAAGATCAGCTGTGTAGTTAGGCACCTTACGAGGACCCTTAAAATCCTTGGGCAGACGTTCATTGTGTAGAGCCGGCACGAGACACGGCACCCCTACTGATCTGGAAATTGTCCCAGCCTCCATAGACGCTGAAGGGTTTAACTGAAACTGCTGATGAGCCCCCAACTGAGCCGCCAATTCCGCCTCACGTCAGGCTCTAGCCTGATCCACAAGGGCCTGAGCATTATGATCATCACGGGGCGGGTTATGCCCACGGGGCGGTTCATTATGACGAGGCGGGTTACGATGTCGCTCGCTGCTAGAAACCGCCGGCAACTCAATGCGCCGGCTGTAGCTTCGACTCGGGCAGGGAGTTGAGTGGACGTGCTCACGACTGTATGAATAAGCCGCCTGCTATACTACAACCGTTTGAAGAAGCTCCACCGCGTTCCGGGTCTCTATCGCAGCCGGAGACTCACCTTCGATCGGGATAGCCGCCAGCCGTGTAGCCGCCGCTATCATGTTGTCCACTGGGTTAGAATAATGGCCCGAGGGTGTTGGGACTCGCTAAGGAGGGGTCTGATCCCTACGGGGCGGGTCTGGCATTCGAGGTTGAGCCGCTGCCCCGGTTCCTGGCGCCTCAGCAGCCCGGGTTACGCCGGGCGGGTTACTTGTTCCTGCCCCAGGCGTGTTAAAAAGATTCCGCCCCTCAAACTGTGAAGGCAAACGGCTCTGATGCCTCCTTCGAAGAACAGCATTGGACGCGTTATGGTCTAAACTCAGACGGAAAGCCACTACTCTTATCCGTTGTGACTCGGCCTCCAATGAAGCCCGCTCTGTTTCCATCCTGGCGTTCTCTGCATTAAGATCCTCTCGGGCCTTGGCTACCTCATCCCACAGCTTTGCAACCTCCACATTATGCTGCGCTTGACTCGCTGGGGTTACCTCTGCAGCCAATAGAGTCGCCAGGGCATCCAAGAGCTCAGATAAGACTTGAGCCAGGGGCCATGCATAATCGCTCACTCCAACTGTCGCAGCAGCAGTTGACCCGGATGTCATGGCCGCAGCTGTCGATGAATTCAGAGCCGGCTGCGTGCCGGCCATAAAGATAGCAGCCCTACTTGGCGGCTCATAAGGGTCCGGGATACTGTCACCATTAGAATAGCCCCCGAGCCTGCCATCCTGAAGCTGATAGAATGATTCGGTTTCTCCGGTTGAGGACTCATCACCTGAATAGATGGATGTCTCTCCACCAGACACAGATCCTTCCTCAAGATCCATCCCATGAACAAAGCCGACGAAGACATGCTTCCGGCCAGATTGACCCCTGGCGGGTTGCGCGCGCTGAGCCGTCTCAATGAGGTCGGTGGATGCGTCCGGCTCAGGCTCTGACTCGCCGATCTTGCCGATGAAGACGTGGATTCCGCCGAAGGGGACCCGGTACCCGTACTCAATTGAGTCGGCCTCGGGGCCCCAACCAGCGTCGTCGATGTAGATTTTGCCGCGGCGACTCTTGGTCATCCGGCCCACGGCGAATCCTTTGATCCCTGAGAAATTGCCCTTCAAGAACTCAAAACCACCGTGCTCTGGCCCCACGGTGGGCGCCAACTGTCGTGGATTTAACACGGCAGATGCCCTAGTGAAAGGACTTAGGTGTGGAGCCATCACAACGTAGGTTAGCTCGAAGGGGTTGGACAGGACAAAGGACACAAAGGGTTCACCCAGGTTCGGCCCCTCAAGACGAGGTAAAAGCCTACTTCCTGCTTCTAGGTGTATTGCTTGAGTTTCAATTACAAGGGAGCGAATACGCTTGACCTAGCTATCGATTGGTTGTTTCTCGAGTTAACCCGTCGCCGGGTCTCGCCTTTATATACACAGGTCGAGGCCCGGAGCTTACAAGAGTCCAAGCCGGCTCACACAACGTGACCGGCCTGGCTTCTAAATCACCTCGCCTTACAAGGCAAGTCATCGTATGGCGGTTCATACGTCCGGGTCTTGGGCTGCCACCAGGCCCGCCTCATGAGCCGTCGTCTTCATACCTGTCTTCTTGGGCTTATTTGGGCCTTTCTTGTTGAGTCGCCAACAGTGTAACCCAGCCCCTCCTGGGCGGGTCACGCCCCGGGGATATATCCCCAATAGGTTCCATTTAATTTAACCGAATACCTCATCGATGTGACACACGCCATTATCCAGTCCACCCAACGATGAGAGAAACCCAACTTTTGCATCATTTGCTTCAATAATTCCCAATCAACTCTATCATATGCTTTTGACAGATCTAACTTGTATGCACAAAAAACTCTTTGTAGGATCCTTCTCCTGTTTTATGTAGTGAATGCACTCAAAGGCTACAAGAGCATTATCTGTTATCATTCTTCTTGGGATAAAGGCGTTCTACTCCGGAGAAATAAGCCCATCAAGTAAAGGTCTCAACCGATTAAGCAAACACTTTGAGATCACTTTGTATATAATGTTACAAAGGCCAATAGGCCTGAAGTCAATCAATCTTGTTGGATTCGGAATTTTGGGAATAAGGACAATAGAAGTGGAATTAACACCCTCCGACATTACTCATGTCATGAAGAAATCCTTGACTGACTTTATAACACTGTCCCAAAGAGTGCTCCAATTGCGCTGAAAAAACCGTGCAAGAAAACCATCCGGACCCGGTGCCTTCAATGGGCCAATCTGAAATAAGGCATCGGCTATCTCCTTGTCGCTGAAAGGTTCACATAGTTTGACATTATCCTCATCAGTTATAAGTGCATTAAAGAGGCCCAAAACAGGAGCATAATTGAGATTTGGGTCCGCTGCATATACACCGCTATTGGCCATAGCACTCATTGTGGCCATATCAGAGTGAGCCATACCATTGTCATCTACAAGCTCTCGTATCTTATTTTTGCGTGCTCTCCAAACCGCTTTGCTCTGAAAATATCCAGTGTTGCAGTCTCCCTCTTTTAGCCAATTAATTATTGACCTTCGTACCCATAACATCTCTTCTTGGTAAAGAAGCTCGTTCATTTTATCCGTCACCCGCCTAATGTCATGTCTATTAGCATTCATATTCATCAACTCCTCGAGCTGTGATCGAGACTTAGCTAGCTCACGGGTGATATTGCCAAATTTCTATTTACTCCAAAGACTAGGGGTGGACATGGTCTTCTTGAGCACAGATTGCAACTGCTCCAGATTGTCCACTGCTCCAACAGACTCCCATGCTTCTTTTATTATCTCTGGTAGTTCCTCAGTACGCTCCTAGAATATCTCATATTGGCGCGATCTACTCCCCACTGGACTAGGATCGGGAGAGCCTTTCAAAACCAATGCCATGTGATCTGAACAGGGGGAAACACCATGAGTAACAGAGGAAAAAGCGAACATGTTCTGCGAAGTGCTAGAAGCTACAACACGGTCCAAACGAACTTTTACATTCGCAGCTCCACTCCTTCTATTATCATACGTAGCACGATCCATTTTCAATATTCTATGTTGTTGACATGGCAAGTTTATTCGTACACTTTAATAGTTTATGTGGTTTATTATGTTGCTCCTGAAGTTCCGCATAGATGCGCGCGGAAGCTGATGCCTGGAGTATATACGTTATTGTACATATCCTCCTTTATGGCAGCTTTGCTTTTTGCGCACATGCGGAATCTGGCATCCCGTATGTTCTCAAAGCCGACCCCGGTAGCAAGGAGGAACATTGTACTTCTTTGACTCCGGAAGTAATGGATTATGTGTTGTGATTTCTATGCAAAGATTGACATAGAAGGATGCCTTCGACATAAGTTTGAAGTCCAACGAAAACTTAAGTTGGAAGTAAGTTTGAAGTGCCCGTTCGTAGTAGGGGTTGCCGTTGGTAGCAACTTGTCGTCACGTCAGCGTGCTCGGTTGTGATCATGCAGCAATTCGTGCGCAACACACCTTGCTTTGGTCGTCACTGCAGCACACTCAATCTGGTTACTACCGCTGGCAGCATCTCGTCATCCCCACGCTCTAGTACCACGGGCTACCCCTCGCGGCGGTTGCGGTAGCAGCATTGTCGGTGATGGTCGTGTGGCATCTCTCGCGGCTGGCTCCAGAATATCCCAGTCATTGGTCGTAGCATCCTCCACAGCCGGCTCCTGCATCTTCCTGCCATGGTTGTAACATTACCCCCGACCAGCTCCAACATCTTTCGGCCATGGCGTAACATCCCCCGCAGCCGGTTCTAGCATCGCTGGGTAGTGGTCCCAACACCGTCAGCTAGCGGTTCTAGCATCCCATGTAACCTCACCTCCCCCCCCCCCCCCCCCCCCCCCCCCCCGCGTCGATGGGCTTTGCACCACTGACGGACGCCGGTCGTAGCAGCGTGGGGTGCCGGTGATAGCATCATTTGTCCATGCTCCGCCCTGCAACACGAGAGATAAGCTCAGAAGCCCCATCTTATAGTTTGAAATTTGCCATGCTAATTCTCTCGAAAAATCACCGCCAATCCCCCTGCTCTCCTTCCACGTCTTCGTAGAGATAAGGTCAGAAATCAAAGATAACATAACAGAAAGAAGAAGGTGATTGTCCCTATGAAGTATGATGTGCATGTTTGCCATACTCAAAAAGTTTGCACTATGACATTTGTATTCGGGCGCGGTGTCCACGGCGTCCGCAGAGGCGGAGGGTACCTAGGCGTCGACCGGGTCCGGGGGAGTGTGGCGTCAACACTCGACAAGGCTTGGGCGGCATCGGCAAAGTTGGCAACGTCCGAAGGGCTACGAATTGTGGTCGCTGGGAGCGGGAGATAGAGAGAATGAGGGCAGGATTGTGAAAATACGCTGGGCCACTTGTTCTCATTTCTTGAAGCTGTCATTAGAAAAGGAAACGCGAAAGGGACGTAACAACGTTGCCAAGATGGTGGCTTCAGACTTATTGATGTATCACCTTGTATGGTCTTTGTGAATAATTAATAATATGGCTGCATGCATCGTCCAGATGCAGAGGCCGGGGGTACATCCTCCTTTTCTAAAAAAAACTACTAGTAGTAGTAGTTTTCTGGAGCAGATATCTAGGTCGATTCAGGCCGTCTCATGGCATGGCATGCATGCCAATTGTCAAGAGGCGCATCAAGCTGGAGTAGAAAGAGAAAGGAAGCTCGACAGAGACGTTAGCATACCATAATGTCTCTTCTTTTTAATCAAATCCTGAGCCGAGCCGAGCTGAGCTGAGCTGGAAGTGTGACAGTCAGTGGCGCCCATGATTTGTGAAGCACGTCGAGGATCATTACCGTTCTGGGCTCTGGGGCTTGTAACGGAATCATTGCCGACAGAAAGGCACGCGGCTTCCAACGAAAAGCGCGGCCGCCTCTGGTCCATGGCACCACTCCGGCTGCCTGCCTGCCGGTTAAACTATCCGGCCACCGCGCGCGCCGTGCATAATAAAACAGCCACTGGAGACTGGACCAACCAGGGTTACCGATCGGCGTGGGCACTTATACATTACATACATTTTTTTTAATAAATTTGAAAAATAATACACGATTTCAAAAATTTGCAAAAATAATACACCGTCGGCCTCTAATAGGCCGACTGGACCCAGTCGGCTTCCTCTGGGCCGATTAGGGTCCCTAATCGGCCTACTAGAGGCCGACAGGACACTACTCGGCCCAGAGGAAGCCGACTGGCCTCTCGGCCACCCAGCCATTTATACTAATCGGCCTACTACAGGCCGACTGATGCATGCCTCCATCTTTTCCCCCCTTATGTACTTCCGGACAGTCTTTTTCCCCCCTTATGTACTTCCGGACAGTCTTTCCTATCAAATCTTTACCGCCATTCTCCCCCGCAACCGTTTCGCCCATTCCTCCCGCCAACCGTTTTCCGCCATTCTCTTCCCGCCATTCAATCCGCCATTCTCCCCCGCCAAACGTTTCCCGCCAATCGTTTCCCGCCATTCTCTCCCGCCAATTGTTTCCCGCCATTCGTTCCCGCCATCTTTTCTCCCTCCATCTTCTCTTCAGAACCTATAACCCCCCCCCCCGCCGCAGACTGTAGTGATTGGCTGATTTGTTAATGACGGCGCTGTTTTTTATGCAAACGGCACTGATTTTTAGGCAAAGATTCGGCCGAGCGCGCGGGTGTCTGCTTTGTCTGATTCCTGCTGTCTGCTTTGTATGATTCCTGCTGTTTGTGGTGTGGTGCCGTGCTGTTGCTACCGACAACACAGTGCTCCTCATCTTTATATACGAGATGCCGTTGCCTGCTCTCTCACGCTCTTCTCTTTGCTTCTGCCCACACTGCTTGCTCTTTCTCACTCTCTTCTCTATCGTCTAGCCGCACTTCAAAACACCAACGCGCTAGTCATTATGAGTTTGCCTTTCTCGGATCAAAGCATTAGGCCTACGAAAATGAAGAGTGCGAGTTTGCCTCGGGGGGTGGAAGTACTTCGTTGTTGGTGTGGCGATCTCTGTAAGGTGAAAGAGGTGACGGATTTTTCAGATTGGTTGGGAATGAAGTTTTTCATGTGCGCCAATTATGAGGAAGATCCACCCGTTGCTACTTCACCGTACATCAGGCCTCCGGTATGTTTTAGTCATGAAGAATAAACACGTTGTTGATATTATTGTTGATTTGATATTTCTATTTCTATTTTGGTTGTAGTCTCCTCCGCCTCTGTGCATGTACTATCGTTGGATTGACACGAAAAAACCGGACTGGGCGGTGACCAAGATTCGTGAAAGAGGTCGTCGTGCATGGGCAAGTTTGGACATAGAAGAGCGCCGCGCGAAGGCGGCAGCAGAGGAGAAAGCAGAGCAGGAGAGAGAGTGGCAAGAGTACTGTGTGAAGCAGAGGGCTTCTCTTGATGAGATGAAGAAGAAAAACCGAGAAGAGGGACTTCGACTGGCGGAGGTTCAACGACAGCGACAGGAGGCCCGTGAGGCTGAGAGGGAGATAAAAAAAGAAAGGGCTCGTGCAGCCAAGGCAGCAGAAGAAGCTGGTGATGGAAAAGGAAAATATCCCCGTTGGACTCAGTAGATTTATGTTATTGTATCGTAACGTTCGCATTGCAGCAAGTTGTATCTTAAAATTCGCAGCAAGTTGTATCTTAATTTGAAACATGTTAATTTTTATGTATCTTATTTTATGCATGTATGTTGTAAGTTAAGTCGTATGTACCGTTTAATTTAGATGTAGTTCTATCAAGTTTGTAAGATGTATTTTTAAATTTAGTCGCACCGTTTATTTCAGATGTACTTCCATCTTAGTAATTTATTGTGTTGCAGTCAGTGTGGAAATGTGACTCGAATAACAATATGAATTAATAGTAATATGTCTCTCGCATACATAGGTAGAAATATGTCTCTCGCATACATAGGTCGAAATATGTCTCTCGCATACATAGGTAGAAATATGTCTCTCACATACAAATACGTCGCTCGCATACATAAGTATCAGCCACGTCCTCTTCGTCCGCGGCGTGGCTGTGCTGGAGGGGGCGTCGACCAGCCTAACCTGTTCGGTCGCCGAACGTTACGAAGAGGAATCGAAGACTCGTCCTGGCCATACTGTGTGTCCTGCGTGGGCTGTGTGGGATCTGGTGGAGGAGTAGAATAATACGTGTCCATCCAGTTGGTGATGTGCTGCGACACCTGATCCTGTGTGTTGTGCCCACCATCCGGAGCACTGTCAAACGTGGATTCGGAATGGGACGCCTGATGTCCGGACATAGGCGCCCTATATACGTAGGCTCCTACGGCAGAGAGGCCACATAAGTAATTAAGAAAGAAGTAGTTCCAATTGATATTGAAAAGAATAGATATGAACAAACATACCTGTAGGATGTTGATGCATCACGAAGCTCGGCGGTGGACCGTGCTGCCACGCTGAACTCCCGGCCTGGTCAGGAGCTGGTGGCCTACTCATCCACTGATGGTCTACACGTGGACGTGGCTGATGTCGGTGCTGGCCCGTTGAGTGACGAGGCGGGCGTACCTGGGGCTGCTGGAGAACAACATCCGTAGAGCGGGTGCACGTGATGGTCTGATATATAGCTCGTAGTTTCCCCTCCATGCGCGTCAAGAAGGAGTGCACTGGACGAGGATCTAGAAGAGCAGTAGACGATAGTTGCCGTCTATAGCTGGCCACCTCCTCGTGAAGCTCGAGTGACATGTCAGCCTGAAATGAAATCAAAGATTATTACGTCTGCACGACAAAGTATATAAGAACTAGATGCATTAGATAAGTTCAGTATATGTTACCACGTGCTGTCTAGGGCCCGAAGTATCATAGCTCGGGTACGTATCCCTCGTAGCAGGGGCCGGTATCTCCTCTCTCTGAGGGTGGTTAATGATGCTTAACCGCGTCAGCTGACTGTACTGATTCCAATAGGCATCAAATTCAGCCATATCGAACGCGCGATCCTCGTCCCAAATATGTGTCGTCGCAGTCTCCCACTCTGCAACGTACATCTGAACATGTGCCTGCCACTGAGCCATGGTCCTGTTAATCCCCTTCCTCGTGATCCTGAAATTGCATTGTGTGTGCAATGATTAGTTAATTCTTTGGTATTTCGTAATGTGAAGACCAACCAACATTGAAATACTAGACATACCTGTGGACATTGTCTAACAGACGACGCTCAGTAGGTGGGGGCTGGGCCAACTGTCGAAGACCAAACTGTCTCATGACCCTCTGTTGGGCCATCTCCTCGACGAATACATCGAAGATGATCTTCGATTTTGTCATCCAGTAATCCCGATCTCTTGTGCAAAGCTTAGAAATACCGCCGGGATATCTAGCATCTATGGCTGCCTGCGTGTACGGCTGCCAGATCACCCCAGTGTACACATTGAACTGCTCATTCAATGCGATGTAGGCTCGCCTAGTCTGTTCAGTAGAGAAGCGTCTCTGCGCAAACCAAAAGTTAGTTTATGTCATGGTGTACATAAGGACATGGTTTACACATAGAAGATGTAACAAATTATAGCACGACACATACCTGGCGACGTGTCCAGATCATACCGAAAGTAGGCATGTCGATGCCCTCAGCATCGAAAAGCTCGTTCGAAGGCCAAGCCTCGTCCACCTTAATGTTCGGTCGTGCAATAGAGAATCTCTCCCAGGACCACAGCTGTAAAAATAGAGGGCAACCAAGAAGGGCCGCCTTCTTCCCCTCTAGCCTGCAGCCGTTGCACATAGCTCGGTATGTAGCCGCTAAAACAGCAGAACCCCAACTCCTCTGTGTGATCTGCCCCGGGCCCGTAGCTGTAGCGATCTCTAATGCAATGGGGATGTACCGCGCGGTGCAAGTGGTGACATGATTCTATGTGAACATCACCTTCCCAAGAAGCCACAATAGGTATGCCTCCAGGCTCCTAGTGATCTGTACCGCAGTCATGGGGACTTGTCCATACCCCGGAAACCTCTGGATTTGTAGTCAATAAGTAAAGATGGACAATTAGTAAATAGAGAATATGCAAGACAAGGGGAAGATGGAAGACAAACGACAGATCTGTGATTGATGAACAAACCTCAAAATTCCCCAACCAATCAAACTTAGGTCCGTGCTTCTCCGCGGCTAATGCCGGAGCACCGGGGTAGATATTCTGGAAACGGTTACCAAGTTGCTGGTCCCAACCAGCCGGTGCCTCCAACGGTCCTATGGCATGACCCGACAAGGGTAGTCCCAGTAAAAGTGACACATCCTCCAGAGTAGGAGCCATCTCTCCCCAACGGAAGTGAAACGTGTGGGTCTCCGGCCTCCATCGATCCGCTAAGCACGTGAGCAAAGCGTGGTCAATGGCGACGTGTGTATTGGTATCTGTGGCCTCAACAAGACGCGCGAAAGGTAAAAGCCCAGCCCATTTCAACCTGCGTATAACAAAGCACAAATGTCCAATGAGTTGTTATCGGAAAAAACACCTAACAAAGAACAAAATTAATAAAACCCGTACCTCTCAGTCCAATCCGGATGTATCTTCCAGTCATGCTTAGGAGTTCGAGTGACTAGGGGTACCAGAGGGCGTTCCTCTAACATCGCAGCACGATGGCCACTATCAATGAGAGGATCAATCAATGGAGGGAGTTCATCCTCCATTCCTGCACTTATGAAAACACAGTTGCACGCACCATACAAATTTAAACAAAGTGCCATAATTAATACAAATTAAACAGAGTGCCACACTTATTACATAATTAAACAGAGTGCCACACTTAACACAAATTTAACAGAGTGCCACACTTAATACAAAATAAACAGATTGCCACACTTAATACAAATTTAACAGAGTGCCACACTTATTACATAATTAAACAGAGTGCCACACATACGCTAGTTTCTTCCTCTCCCTCCTCTCCCTCTTCTTCCTCTTCGTCCCCGGTTTCCTCGTCCACGCCCAATCACGAAGGTGGGACAATTAGTGTCCCTGTGGCCAAATTCATTGCATAGAATGCATTGAATAGTTGGCCCTCCGGCTTCAGATTCATCCATATCATTCCGGATGCGCTGAGTCTGACGTCTGCCTCTGCTTGTACGCATATTCCGTGGGTCTGGAATGTACCGCCTTTCAACAGGGTTAACAGTGTGAAGTTACCCATTGATTGAAATCCCTGCAACTCACCTGTCCAGGTATTGACCACGGATTCTTTCAGGAAATATGGAGACACAAAAGAGAGTGCGTCAAGTCCTAGCTGCCCGCAAGCAGCAAGTACATGAGAGCAAGGTAGATGAAGCAACTTCGGTTTGTTGCATGTGCACTCACACGTTGGCCTGACTTCATTGCCAATTTTCATCTCATGCGTCAACACGTGATTTCCACATCCGAATTTGTTGTTAGCTAATCGGACCTCAAACCTTCTTTCTTGATTTCCGATGGGGACTACAGTGTGAGTCCTAGCTTTCCGCATCTTATCATTCATGTACTTCATAACCCTTTCACAATAACGTGTGTTCGGGTTGTTTGTGATATGCAACTCTGCTGCTTGACGTCTATCTCTGAAATACTTCACCGTGCCATAGAAAATACCCTCAATGATTGCTGTCAGTGGCAAAGCACGGTTTCCTCTGAGGACAAAATTATAAGTTTCAGCTAGGTTGGTAGTCATGACACCATACCTTGCTCCATGTGTGTCATGCAGCAAAGACCACCTCTCCAGAGGCTCATGCTCTATCCACTCCTCAAATGTTTTAATCGTCCTGCCAAGCCTTCTCCTAGTACCAGGTGGGTCAAATCCTGGCAAATCACAAAGCCCAACAGGTTCTTCCTCCTCGGCCGCTGGTCCTGTTGCTAACTCTGCAGCTACTGCTTCTACATGTGCCCTCACAGCTGCAGCTCTTGCAGCTTTTCTGTCCCTAACATGTCTCAGAGTGCACACATTAAGTCTCTCACGTATCTTCATGTACTTCCATTCCTGGTTCTGCTTGCAAAGTTTTTTGAATAGATTCATAAGGTTCTTATTTCTGAACTGCGAGAAGAAATTGGCCCCCAGGTGACGCATGCACCAACGGCTCTCCAGGTCCTGCCATGGAGTTGGCTCATCAGGCCCAGGGTTTGTCAGTGTCCTTATCGCACTCAGTATACCTGCATGCCTGTCATGAAGGATGCACACATTCGGCTTATCCTTCACAACTGCTATTTTCAGTTGCCTGAAGAACCAAGTCCAACTTTCAATATTCTTGCTCTCCACAAAAGCAAATGCTAGTGGGACTACTTGATTTTGACCGTCTTGACCAATGGCGGTGAGGATCTGACCCTTGTACTTGCCAGTGAGAAATGTGCCATCTACACATATCACCGGTCTACAATGACTGAAAGCTTCGATGCATACACCAAAAGAGAAGAACAATCGATGCAGCACCATCACAGTTGGGAACTCAGGCATGTGCAAGTCTTGGATGTTAATATAGGTGCCTGGATTCCGGTACTGCAGTGTGCGGAGGAGACGGACAACACAGTCATATGCATCGATATACGAACCAAATCTCTGCTCAAGCGCCATCTGCTTAGCCCTCCAAGCCTTGCCATAAGAAATTCTGTAATGGAACCTGACGAAGACTTTTGTCTGGATAGCCTTCACTTCCATCGCTTTGCTCTCCACTATCTCGCTGTAAAGCAATCGAGCAATAAGCGTGGATGAAAGGTTACCATGATCTTGAGGGATATACGGAATAACACATGTGTGCTGTACGAAGTCACTGATCACCCAACTTGTGCCATACTTTGGGAGATAGCCATGCACCCTCGCGGGACAATCATTGTTCTTGCATACCATTGTCAAAAATTTCTGACTAGACACGGCAGCTCTCAAAACCCTTTGCGTGGACATTGCCCACTGAGTTATTGCATCCTTCAGAGCTTCCTTGTTGGGGTACATACCACCCGTCGCAATATTGTTCTGGTGATATTGCCAGGCAGAATCATGGCCATCATTCACGGTCATTGCAGATGAGAAGTCATGATTCCATGCTGCAGGATTAGGCACCACCTCTACGTTCTCATCTTCATCCGACTCGTCGGAATTATCAGCATGACCAATATCAACATCTGTATCTTCATCTTCCATCAGGTTTTGCATTTGGCCATCTACCTCGTCAGCATCAACCTGGCCAACGTCATAACCATCAGCATTTCCTCCTTCTACCTGACTACTCTGTCCTGATTCGTGGTCATCATATCCATCATTTGACGGATCATAACCACCCTCGCCTTCAGGGGCACTGCTCTGACCAGGATCATAACCACCCTCGCCTTCAGGGGCACTGTCCTCCTTCAGGACAGGAAGCACTAAGGCGCAAGGATTTACTATCCTTTTTGCACATCCTTGCAACCAGCGCACCCACTGAGAGTCCCGCTCGATTGGCCTCAAATAAAAGAAAATGTTTGAACTTGACCGGCTCCACAATGCATGAACACCGACGATGTGAGTTTCAGTATTATACCCTAAACATTTTGTCAACCACTCTGTCAACTGACTAACAAACCATGTTTGAGGGGCACTAATTGGCACCACGATGTTCTCGAACTCACTAAGATCTACTCCCAACAGATTTGTTTGGACAGTACCATGACCGTAGAAAAAAGTGAACTTCACTACATCTGACATATCTACCGACCTAAAATATTCAACATGAATAACTATTAAGCAACAAGTCAAACTTATAATATATTATGGGATATTATTGGTGCACTACATTACCGGACACCTATATTATTACCGGTCACCTAAATATTACCGGACACATAAATATTAAAAGACAACTATATATTATCGGACGCCTATATATTATTACCGGTCACCTAAATATTACCGGACACCTAAATATTAACAGACAACTATATATTACCGGACGCCTAAATATTTATTACCGGAGCCTATTACCGGTCACCTAAATATTACCAGACACCTAAATATTAAAAGACAACTATATATATCGGACGCTATATATTATACCGGTCACCTAAATATTACCGGACACCTAAATATTAACAGACAACTATTATATACCGGACGCCTAAATATATTACGCGTCACCTAAATATTACGGACACCTAAATATTAAAAGACAACTATATATTATCGGACGCCTATATATATTACCGGTCACCAAATATTACCGGACACCTAAATATTAACAGACAAAATATATATACCGGACGCCTAAATATTATTACCGGTCACCTAAATATTATCGGACACCAAATATTAAAAGACAACTATATATTATCGGACGCCTATATTTATTACCGGTCACCTAAATATTACCGAACACCTAAATATTAACAGACAACTATATATTATCGGGCGCCTATATATTATTACCGGTTACCTAAATATTACGCGACACCTAAATATTAAACGACAACTATATATTACCGGACGCCTAAATATTAACGGACAACGTAAATACGACAAAAAAATTTATCAGACCAACTAAATATTATGATATATTACCGAACCAACTATAAAATCGCACAGTAATATGACACACGAAATTTAACTTGTATTATACCCTTGAAGCGTGAGAAGAAACGACGAACGAACGACGCCCTCAATCACCGGAGAGCAACACACCACCTCCACGTGCAGCACACCTCTCCTCCACCACCTCCACCTCAACACCACGGAGCACCCCCTCCTCCACCACCTCCAGCTCCACACCACCTCACGTGCAGCACCCCCCCCCCCTCCACACCTCCCACACTCCACCTCCACCACAACCTTCCACGTGCAGCACCCCCTCCTCCACCACCTCCACCTCCACGCGCAGCGTGAGAAGAAAATGGGTATTAATTCGGTGTAGTTTTGCTTAGAAGACAAGAACTGAAGAAATGTGGAAGAAGGGAAGGAAGAAGGGAAGGAAGAAGAGAAGGAAGAAGAGAGCCACGGGCAGCGTGGGAAGTGAAAGAAAAGGGAAAGGAAGGAGGAGGCAAGGAAGTGAAAGAAAGCAAAGAGAAAGTGAAAGGAGGAGGCAAGGAAGTGAAATAAAGAAAAGGGAAGGAAGGAGCCGGCCAGGAAGGAGTCACGGGCTCTGCGTCGTGTGTGTGGGCGCGTGAGGCCCTGTCGGCTTCGGCCAGGCCGACAGGTCGGCAATCGGCCCAGAGGAAGCCGACTGGACGCTGCCCAGCCGTCCCAGCCACTTGTCGGCCTAGAGGAAGCCGACAGGGTCCAGTCGGCCCAGAGGATGCCGACTGGGTCCAGTCGGCCTCTAATGGGCCGACGGTGTATTATTTCTGCAAATTTTTGAAACCGTGTATTATTTTTCAAATTTATTAAAAAAAATATTATTTAAAAAAAATTAGCTGATAATTGCTGGATCGGCGTACAGGCCGGTACGTGCGCGGTACTGGCACGACGGACGCGACGCAACCACCACCTAATCATCATCATACCGAGGCATGTACCCGCACGTACACGCGTGGCGTATTGTAATGTAATGTACCGCACCCACTCCTGCTGTCCTGCATACATACTACGGTACATGCTTGACGACGGAGCAACGTCGCGGCCGCCGTGCTGTGCTCCAACGAAGGAAGGAGCAAAAAAGAGTGGGGAGCAGCGCTCCGGACAGCGACCGAGCCCGCGTGCCGCCGATCGCCAGCGAGCCGGAGGAGATTCCCCACACCCACCCTCCTCCTATCTGCTCTGCTCTGCCGCCCATACGCAGCCAGCGATCCACCCCCTCCCCACCCAAACCTGCCGCTGCGCTTTGCCTTTGCAGTCGGCGCCTCGATGAGCAAGCGCCTGGGCCACACGCGCACCGCACCGGCCGGCGTGCCCTTTTCCTAACCCGATCTCCCCCATCATCATCTCCCACATCTCCTGACCCTAGGCTGGGAGGTTTGACCCCTCACCCCCGGAAAGAAAGCAGTTTTTCCGCCTAGATTTCAGCATTTTCCCAGGTAAACCCCCGCGTACCCCGTCCCGGCGCTGCGCTGCGCACCGGACCAACCCGACCGACGTCAATCGTCAGGCCATCGCCCGGCCGGCGCGCAAGTACCAGCGAAGTGGCAGTTGGTTCGCCGTGGCGCCCGCGCCCGCACATTAACGCGCGCCACCCACCGCCACCTACTCACTCACCGGTTAACCCCCTTGCTTTCTTTGGACTATACTTAGAGCTCATCACTCCCACTGTCCAACGGAGCCGATCCTCGCCCGGAGCCCGGAGGAGGAGCTAATGCGCGCCGTGCCGCCGCTGCTCTCGCGATGACCCCCGCCAGCCGATCCCTCGCGCCGCTGGCGCTGGCGGCGGCGCTGCTGGTGCTGCATTGGGCCGCGCCGCGGACGGTGGTGGAGGCGGCCACTCCGGCGGAGCGGCGGATCCTGCTGGATTTCAAGGCGGCCATCACCGCGGACCCGGACGACGCGCTCGCGTCCTGGGCGCCCTCCGGCGACCCGTGCGCGGACTTCGCGGGGGTGTCCTGCGACCCGTCCACGGGCGCCGTGCAGCGCCTGCGCCTCCACGGCACCGGCCTGGCGGGCACCCTCGCCCCGTCGCTGGCGCGCCTCCCCGCGCTCGAGTCCGTCTCGCTCTTCGGGAACGCGCTCTCCGGCGGGATCCCGCCGGGCTACGCGTCCCTGGCGCCCACGCTCCACAAGCTCAACCTCAGCCGCAACGCGCTCTCGGGCGAGATCCCGCCCTTCCTCGGCGCCTTCCCCTGGCTCCGCCTCCTCGACCTCTCCTACAACGCCTTCTCCGGCGAGATCCCGCCGGGCCTCTTCGACCCCTGCCCCCGCCTCCGCTACGTCTCGCTCGCGCACAACGCGCTCCAGGGCGCCGTCCCGCCCGGCATCGCCAACTGCTCCCGCCTCGCCGGCTTCGACCTCTCCTACAACCGCCTCTCCGGCGAGCTCCCCGACCAGCTCTGCGCGCCGCCGGAGATGAACTACATCTCCGTCCGGAGCAACGGCCTCTCCGGCGGCATCGCCGGCAAGCTCGACGCCTGCCGCAGCATCGACCTGTTCGACGTCGGGAGCAACCGCTTCTCCGGAGCCGCGCCGTTCGGCCTTCTGGGCCTCGCCAACATCACCTACTTCAACGTCTCCTCCAACGCCTTCGACGGCGAAATCCCCAACATTGCGACCTGCGGCAGCAAGTTTTCATACTTTGATGCGTCGGGGAACCGGCTCGCCGGCCCGGTTCCGGAGAGCGTGGTGAATTGCCGCAACCTGAGGGTGTTGGATTTGGGGGCGAATGCTCTTGCTGGAGACATACCACCAGTGATCGGAACATTACGGTCGCTTTCCGTGCTCAGGCTCGCCGGCAACACAGGCATCACCGGTTCAATTCCCACCGAGCTTGGAGGAATTGAGATGCTTGTCACACTCGACCTTGCTGGTCTTGGTATCACCGGAGACATTCCGGTGTCCCTCAGCAAATGCCAGTTCCTGCTTGAGCTGTGAGTGTTCTTTCAGTACTCAATTTCATCCAATTCGTCCAATGCTTTGATGCATGACTAACTGAACTGAATCATTGCAGGAATTTGTCTGGCAACAAATTGCAAGGTGTGATACCAGACACGCTCAACAACATGACTTACCTCAGGATGCTTGATCTTCACAAGAACCAACTCGACGGGGGCATTCCGGTGTCGCTTGCTCAGCTCACCAACCTTGATCTGCTAGACCTCTCGGAGAATGGACTAACTGGACCAATCCCCTCAGAACTTGGGAACCTCTCTAAGCTGACACATTTTAACGTGTCCTTCAACGGTCTCTCCGGCATCATACCTTCTGCTCCGGTCTTGCAGAATTTTGGCAGCACAGCCTTCATGGGAAACCCATTACTATGTGGATCACCATTGAACAATCTGTGTGGCGGACAGCGAGCAAGACGATTGTCTGTTGCTATCATAATCGTCATTGTCGCTGCAGCGCTTATACTTATGGGGGTCTGCATTGTTTGTGCTATGAACATTAAGGCCTATACAAGGAGGAGCAAGGAGGAGCAGGAAGGGAAGGAGGACGAAGAGGTGCTCGTCTCCGAGAGCATATCAGTTGGATCTCCGGGCCAAAATGCCATCATTGGAAAGTTGGTGCTCTTCACCAAGAGCCTGCCTTCAAGGTATGAAGATTGGGAGGAAGGAACTAAGGCACTGGTTGACAAAGACTGCCTTGTTGGCGGAGGGTCAGTTGGCACGGTGTACAAGGCCACCTTTGAGAATGGGTTGTCCATTGCCGTGAAGAAACTGGAGACACTCGGAAGTTTGACAAACCAGGATGAGTTTGAGCATGAGATGGGGCAGCTCGGTAACCTCAACCACCCCAATCTGGTCACATTCCAGGGTTACTACTGGTCGTCCTCAATGCAGTTGATCCTGTCGGAGTTCGTGACCAAAGGGAGCTTGTATGACCGCCTCCATGGGAACCGTCGTCGTGCATTTTCCAGAAGTAGCAGCGGTGGTGAGCTCTCCTGGGATCGGAGGTTCAAGATTGCGCTTGGAACGGCGCGTGCACTCGCATATCTTCACCATGACTGCCGACCACAAGTCTTGCATCTAAACATCAAGTCTTCAAACATAATGATAGATGAAGAATATGAAGCCAAGCTGTCTGACTATGGATTTAGAAAGCTGTTGCCTATTCTAGGTAGCTTTGAAGTGAGCAGATCTTATGCTGCCATCGGGTACATTGCCCCGGAGCTAGCATCCCCGAGCTTGAGATACAGCGATAAGAGCGATGTATTCAGCTTTGGGGTGGTGTTGCTTGAGATTGTGACAGGGCGGAAGCCAGTGGAGAGCCCTGGCGCTGCTATACATGTGATTTTGCGCGACTATGTCAGAGAGATACTGGAGGATGGTACTAAATCGTACTGCTTCGATCGGAGCCTGAGGGGATTCATTGAAGCCGAGTTGGTCCAAGTGCTCAAACTAGGCCTGGTATGCACTTCCAACACACCATCAAGCCGACCAAGCATGGCGGAGGTGGTGCAGTTCTTGGAATCTGTTAGAACTAATTCTTGATGTCCTGCTATCTGGAACATAGTAGCAGAATAGGATGTTAAAACAGGAAAAGGGTTTTCTGATTTTTTTAACAGACGAGTATCGCATTTCTTCTTTAATTCTTTATTGTGGCCCCAGTCCTTTTGTAAATGTATTTAGATTTGTCTGCTCATTATTTATAGTTTTTTTAGATTTGCTTGCTGAATAAATGGCTATTTTGGTCGAATTACTAATTCCCCAGGATCTCCTCTTACTAATTTTGTACCAAGTAGATATCCTCTTTTTTATCTATGCATGCATGCAAAGTGCCAATGCAAGAGCGACCGCTCTGATTGGGATTGAGAACCTTTTTTCTTCGTGGTCAGACCTAAACACTCCTTTATTTGTGGGAGCCAAAGAGGAGTTGTTACTGTCCAATGGTGTATCAACTTTTATCAAGCTTGTAGCTGCAGGTTCAGCAAAGGGAACAGTTGAACAAACATTTTTGATGCAGGGGCAGCTCATCTAACCCACAATATCCTCTCCTACATATGCCAGCACCACATGCAGGATCTACAACAATCCAAGCAGTTTCATTCCCAATCCACATATTTCAAATGGCTGAGTTCGAGCTGCCTGAATTCAACCCGAGGGAGCGCGCCAAGCAGCAGATTTCGGTGCCATTTCTTTGGGAGGTGAAGCCCGGCGCACCGAAGAGGGACTGGGCGATCTCCACCAAGCCATCACCCACAGTCTTCTCATGTCCATCCCCGGCCAAGCTTGTTGTCAGTGTGCCATTCCAGTGGGAAGAGAAGCCTGGGAAGCCCCTACAAGACATGTCACGCTTTCATGCACCGTACGATCGTCATGCTGGCTTTTCGGTATCTCCTTACCCACTGAACCCTTTTGTGGCCGAAGATGATGAAGAGTACACGCTGGGGTTCGACCTGGAAGCGTTCGGGTTTCCCGACGACAGCAAGGCGTCCACCGGCGCCGCGGAGTACGCGGACGGGTCGAGCCGCCATGGCGCCTGGTACTCCTTTTCAGAGTCAGAGGACTACAGCAACTCCAGCGGGAACACTTCGGCCCGGGAGTCCCAGTTCCCCCGGGCGCCGTCGGAGCGGAGCTGGGAGGTGGCCAACGATGATGACCATGAGCTGACCACCAACCGGCAGAGCCCTCTGAGGAGCGCGTTCACGCTGGAGGAGCTCATGATGCTGAGCCGCAAGCTGGGCGGCGGGCAAGGGTTCCCGGCCGATGTCAGGAAGAAGAGCCTCTCCCCCTCGCTGTCCTCGGTGGTAATGCCCTCCACACTTTGCACTGATCTTTGCTTAAATTAGTGCATCTGCACTGGTTAATAATTAATTGGACACATTACACTGTGCTCCCAACTGCTCCTGTTAATGGGCAGTGATTTGTTTGTCTGTCCCTCATGTTGCTCTGTTGTTCTTTTCAGGAGCTCATCAAGAAGTTTTTAATTGTGTGTTCTTAGTGAGTGGGCGGCTCCGTGGCTGTTGCGGCACATGGGCGAGCTGTACCGTGTGTGAGTGTGCGTGTGGGTGTGAAGTCTGAGCGAGATCCCTGCATGTGATTGATCGAGGAAGAAGCTCGGCGAGGTTGGATTGCTTGCTTGCTCGGGAGTGGAAGCCTACTAGCTGTCCTGCGTCGTGGTGCTGTACTGTTGTGTTGTGTCTCCGAAGGAAGGAATCTTGTACTCTTTTCCCGGTGTTTGTTTCAAGATAAACAAACACTGGATTTCTCTGTGTATCAGCTTGCTGTTACTTCTTTTATATGTGGAGATTCTGCTTTCTTGTTCATCTGTGCATCTGTTTGTATGAGATGGAGCAACAAAGAATTTGCGGTGGAGTATTTTGCAACTAGCTCAAACCATTTTTAAGCAGAATGTATAGGGAAATGCCCTTTGGTTCCTGCCCGATATGGGATTTTTTAGTAACTTGGTAAAAAGTTAAAAAATCTCAGAACTTTTTCCGAATAAAGTTGACTTCCTTTTACACTAGTATATAAATTTTTGCAAAGGAAAAATCCACGTTGACTTCTGGGCAAAAAAATAAAAATAAATTATTGCTATGTAGTACAAGTTACTATTCACACATATTTGACCTTAATTTTTTGTTTTTTGCCCTGAAGTCCCCGTGGGTTTTTCTTTTATGAATTTTTTTAAGAGTACAATAGAAGATCATGTTTATTTCAAAAATATTTTCCGAATGTTTTAACTTTTTATTTAATTACTATTTCCCCATATAGGGTGTACATACACCCAGGAACCAAACGTTCATCTTGGAATGTATGTCAGTATATGTATATGGACATGGAGAGGAAAAGGAAGATGAACATTCTAAAAGAAAATCCTGAGAAATCTTTTCTGCAGGCAGCCCAAGGCTAAGTTCTAGGATTTTTTAGAAGGGTATACAAGCAGATGTTGGTAAAAATTCAAAAGGTTATCTAGACATAATGATGTTAAATTTGGAAGGAATATACACATGAAGTTAATAAGAAATCTGATTATATTTAGAAAACAGTCGGCTTGTACTTATCAGACACACGCTCTAGCCAACTGAGTTATTCCAGACTTGTTGGTTAATTGCTCTCCAAGTATTTTTATTATAAACCATCTATGTCTACGATGCAAACTCACTGCGGTAAGTAGTACCGAGAAAGAAACCCGCCATGGCTCTATTTGGAATGGCCGAAGCTCTGCACCGGTTGACCGACGCGAGCTCCAGGCCGGTTGCATTCGAACCACTTGATATGTTGCAGCAAGGAGGCTATGACGACGCTGCTGCCATGCTCGTCGGCGAAGCTGCGTTGCAGCGGGCGAAGCTATGACGACGTTGCTGCCATGCCCAGCGGTGAAGCTGCGTTGCAACAAGTGGTCCATTGCAGCGGGTGACTCGAGACAACACGTCCATGACCGATGATAACGCTGCTGCAAGGTGGAGTCTGACACAGCCATGGACACAATGCTACAAGTGCTAGGTGATACTGATTCAAACGACCGCCATGGCGGGATGCAGCACGACGAGTAGAGATGCAGGGCTGATGCCAAGTGGGGGTGGCGTTGCTGTTATCCTGTTGAATCACTCAGGGTCAGCCTTTTCTGCGTGCCCGTGTTGGGAGTGGGTTGCAAGGGGATTTTTTTTCTGTTGCTTTTGTCGAGCGATTAAGCGCAGAGAGCTCGAGACAAATCAACGAGCCGACTGATTTCCCAAGAAATCAGTTGCCTTGTTTATTTCCTGTGTTGCTTTAAGGCAAACAATCATTTGATTTATTTTTGCAGCAGTTGTTCGTAATAACGTGTTTTAATCTTTTCTTGACAGATCCAGCAAGTGTCGGCTTTTTATGTTATATTAATATTTCTTTATCTTTATCTTTACCTCTTTATCTAATAATAATAATAATAATAATAATAAACGACGGAGACTTTCATAGTTCTCCATCCGTCATCCTTTTATATCCGTTGATTTTATGTTAACCACGTAGCAATAGTCTCCGATCGTACGTCCGGTTGAAGAAAACGATTAGCTAAACATCCAGAAAAAAACGAAATATAGCTCAGAAAAAAAAGGAGCTGCCCGACCCGAGCCTTCTTCCCCAATCTGGAGTTCTGGACGGCCCAACCTCCCCGTGCCGTCGATGTCTGCCACTGCCCCAACCTCCCATGACAGCCGCCGCCCCGGAACCCCCCGCGTCCGCTTATTGCTAGGCCAGTCGCCGCTGTCGAGGTTCCGCGTTGTTATCGCCTCGCCCTGCGCTCCCCTGGACCTTGAGCGCCGCCGCCCTCAGCCACCCACGAGCCTCCGCCAGGCCATCCCGCTCGAAGCTCCCCTGCTCACTGCCCTCCACCTACCGCCGCCCTGGCGGCCTAGCAGATTAATTTAGGGTGCGGCCGACATCGGTTCATGCTTCGATGCTCCTCACTGTTCACCAGCTGCGGCACCCAACTTCTCCACTACGGTGAGCCTCTCCACGGACTTCCTTCGATTCCGTCCAACAGCAGTAGCCCCGACCCCGCCGTTGCTCTTCTCCATTGCCTCAACCTCTTCTTTCTGTTGGTGTGTTGTTCATTACAGCAGCGTACAGCCACCACATCATAGAGAACATGGAAGATGAGAAAGGATATGGCGCAGTGCCGCAGTCAGTGCCATGTGGAATCATCGACACGGCAGGAAATAAGTATGTATTATCTATTATGCAAGCAATAGACATAGCGAGACACACCATGCAAATGCCCTGCAGGTGGCCGGACCTTGGTTCTCCATCGACGTCGACTACGAGTTGTAGCACTCTGTGCAGCCAACAACTCCTTTCGCTTGTCAGGTTCAATCCACACTTTTCTCTGCCAGTCTTGGCAATGTACTCCAACTATTTGATTTGCCATGAATTCAATTCGATAAAAGATTTATCCTCAGGAATTTGTTTATCAGCCACTAATACCACAAAAAGTATGGAACAATGTTATTACTGCTAATGGATAGATGCACTATAGAAATATGAATACTTTTGGTCAAAAGAAATGCCGGGCTGCTCTTTCTTATTAGTTATCATGCTCACGGTTCCTAATAGATCCCCTGGAAGCTCTTGAAACTACGGTGGAGTCAGTTCCCCGTCAGTAGGAAATGCTTGTGTTAGGCCATCAGACTGTTAGTTGTAAATATGTTATTCCGTCGAGCTTTTCCACCCAGCTTTCGAAACAGTATCAAAGTAGAAGTTGGTAAACATGAAACTACCAAGTTACGTATTCTGCGATTATGGTTGTGAAGCTTGTACAGTCTGCTAGATGTCTGCACCAAATTTCCTTCAGGCAACAGGATGATAAGTTCAGTGCAAGTCTTCAGACTGTAGGGCTAATCATAGACGAAGAATGTTGGACTTCTGTGGATTTTCATTACGAGTTTGAAACAAAGAATATTTGTGAAGTTATTATTTTTTATTGAAGTGTAGCGTCACAAAAACGAGTATTGCTAGGGAAGTAACTGGACTACATGCTACTACTTTTCTAGGAAAAGAGCCTAAACGACCCAACTTCTGCAATCTACAGATGCTGGTTACGAAATCCGGCATAGAGCCATGCATCTGCAACCATCTATTCGTAACATCAGGTTTGTGTTTGTATCTGCTCTGCCTGCATCATTTCTTGATCATTATGTTATTTCTTTTGTCATCTTGAATCCTTAATATTATAGCCATACATTCTCTTTTGGTTTAAGAATAACATTCCAGTTTCACTAAATGCATTTTCCGTTGAAGTCAGATTCTTTAATAATTCAATCTGTACTACGTACTGGTCTATAATTTCATTTCTTTGGTCATTAATATTCCTTTTTCCTGAGATTGTTTCTCATAGTGAACATCTCACAAAAAGGATTTGTAGGAAATGACAAGAATGATAAGGTACATACTGATGTTTTCCGTCATCTTTCCTGTATGTTTCAAGAGAAGTGTATTGCAGCAGAAGATTGGAGGGCGATAACACAAGGAGGAAAAACTGTGTTGTGGGGAAGAAACTGTTGCCCCTTAGGCTTTCAAGTTCAAAAGTTTCCCTTACATGTATTTTTACTTTTTGCACATGATACATTTGTTATCACTGGGGGGAACTGATACTTCCGCAGATGAGAATTCTTATCCTTCTGATTATGGCATGCTTTTTAGTCCGCCCTGGTTTAGGTAGTTTGTGCTGACTCCTTGATTCTTCAGTGATTGTCAGCTACTCATGGTTCCGGCAACAGACTGGATTTGTTTTGTCCCAAGATCCTGGACACTTGAATGCCCTTTATTGATCATGTACTTGAGAGACCGCTTTTGTTTGTTTTTGTATTTTATGCATCTTCTGAGCTTGTGGAACCCATTTATTTTCGCAAAGATCTCACTTGTGCCTGCTAACCTCGGGAACTGTATTTAGGCATCCCTTGGCCCTCTTATGCGGGTCATTTTACATTTTGCTTTTGCTTTTGTGTTAGAATAAGTAATTACTATGTAATCAGAACCATTTTTTATTCCTACGGGATTGTCCTGTATGATAACTTGATAAGGCATGTGAACCTTTTTCTATGTCAAAAGTGGTCAATCCATAGAAGAATGCATGCTCCTGGGCAATGGAAGAAATTAGCAGATAGACAAAAGTTAAGTGCGCAAGGCAAGACTAGCACACCGATGTATAGACCTTCATTTACTTTTAGTACTTCGAATAGGTTCATGCCAAAAGATAAACTTTCTTTTTTTAGGAATTTAAAGATAAGCTTTCAGATGTACAGTACATGGTATCACCCTCACCTCTGATGGCACAAACGCTATATTTGATTTTCTTCAGGAGAGGTTCAACATTAGATTCAGGGAGAGAATACAGCCATGGTCATACTCAATAAAGTGAAGCAACTGCCAGCCTTGCAAGAGAGGGAGTAGTACAGGCCTATCATACCATGTAAATCCATGAATTGCTCTTTGTAGAATCGCTACAAAATTCATGTTAATTTCCTGCGAATGAATAAGGTCCTGTTTTTTTTTGGTACGAATTTCTATTCCCCGTTGTCTAGCCTTAGCAAGGTGGGCATGTCTAATAGTATTGTAGGAAGCACTGCAAGTGTTTTGCCTCAAATGAAACAAGGTCTTTGGGTGCGACTGTAAGCACCCCAAACATTTTTACTTCTTTTTTGAATTCCAAGTTATCCTCTATTTCCTTGCTTCGTTTTTATTGGTTGTGAAGCATTCGTTGTTGTCACTAAATCCATGTTGGAAAATCTACATCGGTTTGACATAGGCACTTTGATGAGAGGGCTTGAAGCTGCCACAGTTGAGCCAGAGCCATCTCATTTTAAAGTTTGAGTTGTCCGTGTTTCCAGTAAGAGGCCTGCTATTGATTTTTTTGCAGTGAAACATAATATGCATGCACTTTTATGTTGGAAATAGAACTTACCACATCTAGAAAAGAATCCTTATTGTGTCACCAGTTAGCAACAATTATTGAATCCTAATGGTTAGAAGCATGTTTCACTTCTTGCGCTGAAACTTTTGCTGTTACTCTCCTTTCATGAGTTTTTATTTGTTCCTATTGCTAATCGACTGCCCTGTTTTTATAGTTTCCGAGTACTTTTCTATTATGACATTCTTACGTCCATCTTCATACAACTAGATAGTTTTGGCTTTCTTTGTTTTTCTTGCCAGGCTAGGGGGTTTATATCGTTGTTAATCTGTGAATGGCAGTGAAGATGCTCTTGTGGTTCACATAACACATGTTAAGCCTATCTCCCGGTGCAACGCACGGGCAATTTTCCTAGTATATATATAGCAGGTAGAGTATTTTACAGGAGGAAAAACGACGAGAGAAATAAACAAGCTAAAGAAAGTCGGAAGGCTATCGACTAGCCGTTAGGAGGTAGGTCTCCAAAGGGACTGAGCAAGGCCTTGGCGCCCAGCAGTCACCATATTCCATAGAATAGAATACGCGTGATGGCATGCACAATGCCATCCATGCTGAAAACACTTCTGTTTCTCTCATTCCAGGTTTTCCAGGTGACCATGAGACTCCAAATCATCTCTGTATCAGGGTTCCGGATTGCTAATCGGTGCAGAATACAACATGGTGTTGGATGGTATTAGATAATGGATAGCTCCGCCCCTTACAAATACAGCCACCAACCGATCTCGCATAATCGCACCTCGGCCCTTTTCGATCCAATTCCGCCTCTGAAGTCGCAAACGCATCTAGAACGCCCGCCGGAGTGGAGTTCATCTGCCATCTCGACGTCGGCCGCTTGTCGCCATGGCAACTGGGATGGTGTAAAATGTCCGTGACGCCGGGCCCCTGTGTCAATCTCACCTCGAACACCGCCAGGGACATCCTTTGGAGGCTCTTCCTTGCCAACCGCAAGTCCTGGTAGGCTGTTTGCCGCTCTTGGAGGGAGCTAGCGAGACTACAACGACCAATCCATCGTCTGCCTATCCTGGTTCTGGCTAACATGGGATCTTCAAGCCTCATGCTATCGAACACCATGACAGTGGTGTGAGGCCTCGTACTACCTGATGCAAGGTTCCACAAGCAACTGTGTGGGGTATTTCGAGGGTTGGGTGGTAGTGCAGCGCAGCGGTGCCTATGGCGAGGTGGACACCGCCTTTTCAATCTTTTCGCAAATCAGACTATGCCCCTCCACTAACAACAACTCCATAACAACAGGTGGGAAAGTTCCTCGCATAGCCAACACACCTTTCTTTGCAAGCTACACAGTCTCGGGAGATCTCGGTGGCAGTGTCCCACTCAACAGCGGAGCTAACATTTGAAATTTGGTTGTACATAGATTCAGTTTTATTTTTTATCAAGTCACCAATTTCAGTCTCGTGTATCGCCTATTTTGATATACATATTTTATGCTAAAATTTTGTACTTACCATATTACCGTGTCAAGGATTATAAATTTTCATTACTTATTTGGCATACTTAACAACAAAATAAAGTTAAATATTAGTTGTATTATTTATTTATTATATATTTGTAATGTATATCATTGAAAAATACTCATGCCCTACGTTGTATTCAATTTGTACTTTATAAGAAACTTATTTTTAATTGGTTTTTGATACTTATGTAAATTATACATATTTATGTTATATATCTCTAAAATATATGGTTTAACAAATATCGTAATAGTGGTTGCAATATATGATTAGGAAAACATATATGTAGAAAGTTCTATAGTAGAAATTTAACCATATGTTAGGGATTGCTTCAAATATACTCATTTTTGGATCACCCATGTACAAATTTAATCATATACTCCCTCCGTTACAGAATATACGGTCCTATAAGGTGTAGTCTTTGAGTGGGTAGGTCCTATAAGGAGTACCTCATAAACTGAAGCAAAGGACTATAAGGAGTAGTCTTTTGGCTCTGCTCAATGTGAGTGGTAGTCAGTAGTAGATTCTTTATTACTAGAGCACCAAACAAAAGATGATGTTCACATATGCTGTTAAGGCAATAAAAGACTATATATTTTGGTTATTCAATGATGCACATATAGCACCTTGCTATCTGATGTGCCATTGTCAGCAGCGGCGAGCTTCAATTAGGAGGCAGAGATGATGGGTGGAGGAAGAAGAAACAGAGAAATTTAACGATAAAAAAGGTCGATAATGCTATTTGATGTATATAGGACATGTTTGACATGATTGGCATTACACCACTAGAATATTTATAGGATACATATTTGACGTGATTGGTATTGCACCACTAGAATATTTATGTCTCTTAGCATGATTTTCGTGCCTTGCATTGCTACTTGTGAGCTGCGTTGGATTTTCCCCGAAGAGGAAGGATGAAGCAGTACAGTAGAGATAAGTATTTCCCTCAGTGAGAACCAAGGTTTATCGAATTGAACCATGCAAATCCTCGTGAACAGCACATGCACACACAAAAGTAAATACTTGCACCCAACGCGGGCAAGAGGGTTGTCAATCCCCTTGAACTCGTTATTTGCAAGGATCAAATCTTGTATAGATAGATAGATAAATTGTAAAACAAAATAAATTTCTGCAAGGTATTTTTGATTTTTATAATATGATTAAAGTAGACCCGGGGGCCATAGTTTTCACTAGAGGATTCTCTCTCGAACACATAGCATTGGGTAAACAAATTACTGTTGGGCAATTGATAGAAAAGCTGATAGTTATGACGTATTCATGGCAATGATCATGTATATAGGCATCACGTCCATGACAAGTAGACCGACTCCTGCCTGCATCTACTACTATTACTCCACCAGTCGACCGCTATCCAGCATGCATCTATGGTATTAAGTTCATGACAAACAGAGTAACGCCTTAAGCAAGATGACATAATTTAGACAAAGTAAACCCGATCAATATGAATAAACCCTGTCGTTTTACCCTTAATAGCAACAATACAATACGTGCCTCACTACCCTTTCTTTCACTGGGTGAGAACACCACAAGATTGAACCCATTACAAATCACCTCTCCCACTGAAGATAAATCAATCTAGTTGGCCAAATCAAACGGATAGATTGGAGAGAAATACATAGCTATAACAATCATGCATAATAAAGTTCAGAAAAGACTCAATTACTTTCAATGAATAATCTGATCATAAACCCATAATTCATCGGATCCCAACAAACACACCGCAAAAGAAGATTACATCGAATATAACTACAAGAAGATCGCGGAGAACATGGTATTAAAGATCAAAGATAGAGAAAAAGTCATCTAGCTACTAGCTATGGACCTGTAGGTCTATGGTGAACTACTCACGCATCATCGGAAGGCAGCAAGGATGATGTAGAAGCCCTCCGTGATCGATTCCCCCTCCGACAGAGTACCGGAAAAGGCCTCCAGATGGGATCCCGGAAGAATAGAATCTTGCGGCGGCGAAAAAAGTGTGTTGGGTGGCTCTCTGTTGGTTTGGGAATATATGTGAATTTATAGAGGTGGAATTAGGTCAAACGGGGCTACATGAGGCCCACGAGCTCACGGGGCGCGCCTACCCCCCTAGGGCGTGACCTATGAGCTGTGGCTCTCCCGTAGGTCTTCTGGCCTCCTCTCGAACCTTCTAGGGTCCCTTCTGGTCCAGAAAAAATAACCGTAAAGTTTCATCGTGTTTGGACTTCATTTGATACTGATTTTCTCAAAAGCCAAAAAAAGCAAAAAAACAGGAACTCGCACTAGGCACTGGGTTAATAGGTTAGTCCCAAAAATTGATATAAAATAGCATATAAATGCATATAAAGCATCCAAAATTGATAATATAATATCATGAAACAATCAAAAATTATGGATACGTTGGAGACGTATTAGCATCCCCAAGCTTAATTTATGCTCGTCCTCGAGTAGATAAATGATAAAAACAGAATTTTTGATGTTGAATGCTACCTAACATGTGTATCATGTAATCTTTCTTTTAGTGGCATGAATATTGAGATTCCAGTGATTCAAAGCAATAGTATATAGTTTGACATAAAGACATAAATACTCGGGCATACTAACAAACAATCATGTCTTTCAAAATATCAACGCTAAAGAAAGTTATCCCTAGCCCGTCATGCTTAATCATTGATCCATTTCATGAAACACACTCAATATTAATTACTCCCAATGCACAAGTATGACAATAGTGCTCTCCAGTTGGTGCTTATAAGAGAAGGTGAAGACTCAAAATAAAAATAAAAATTGCATAAAAGTAAAATAGATAGGCTCTTCGCAGAGGGAAGCAGAGATTTGCAGAGGCGCCAGAGCTCAAAGCTTAAAACAGAGATTAATTATTTTCAGAGGCATGCTTTTCCTGTCAACGTCACGACCGAAAGTTCCCAATATCCTCCATGCTATACACATTATAGGCGGTTCCCAAACAAAAAATAAAGTTTATTCCCCCTCCACCATTCTTTCACAATCCATGGCTAGCCCTATCCACGGGTGCCTTCCAAACTTTCAACTTTCCAAGTGGGAGTTATTATTATTATTATTATTATTATTATTTCATTTCAGGACTGGGCATCCCTATTACCTGCCATTTTCTCGTGCAATGACAAGTGAATAAACACTCATTGTGAGAATAACCCATCTAGCATGAAAGATATTGGTACCCCCTGTCGCTCCATGAGCAGTACGGGCACACAAAACAGATAATTATTTTGAATGATTAGAGTTGGCACATGCAAATTTACTTGGAACATCATGTAAATACCGCATATAGGCAGGTATAGTGGACTCATATGGCACAACTTTAGGTTTAAGGAATTGGATGCACAAGCAACATTCCCGCTTAGTACAAATGAAGGCTAGCAAATAGATTGAGAAGCGACCAACTGGAAAACTAAAACGGTCATAAACATGCATTAAAAATAACTAGCACTGAATAATGCACCATAAATAGGATATAATTTCGTTGCATAACTATTGACTTTACGTGCATGCATAGGGAAACACAAACCTTAACACCAATATTCTTACTAAACCAAAATTACTCACTAGCACAATCCACATATTATCATCTTCATATCGTAAACTATTGCAAGGAAACAAACTTATCATATTCAATGATCTTCATGAAAGTTTTTATTATATCATTCTTGAATATCCATCATATTAAGACCAAATTCATAACTTGTGCAAATTACCATTACTATTATCAACTCTCAAAATGATATAAGTGAAGCATGAGAGTACTAATATTTCTTCAAAATATAATCACCGCCGTGCTCTAAAAAGATATAAGTGAAGTACTAGAGAAACTGCCTAACTCAAAAGATATAAGTGAAGCACATAGAGTATTCTAACAAATCACGAAAAATGTGTGTCCCTCTCAAATAGGTGTGTCCAGTAAAGATGATTGTGACAAACTAAAAAAGCAAGCAAAGCACAGATTCATATAATACACGACGCTCCAAGCAAAACTCATATCATGTGATGAATAAAAATATAGCTCCAAGTAAATTTTTCGATGGTTGGTAGAAGAAAGAGGAGAGGGGATGCCTTCCGGGGCATCCCCAAGCTTAGTTGCTTGGGAGTCCTTGAATATTACCTTGGGGTGCCTCGGGCATCCCAAATCTTAGGCTCTTGCCACTCCTTATTCTTTCATCCATCATGATCTCACTCAAAACTTGAAAATGTCAGCACACAAAACTCAACAAAACCTTCATGAGATCCATTAGTATAACAAAGCGAATCACCACTTTAGATATTGTTTTAAACCCATTAATATTTTATTATTGAATTGTACCTACTGTATTATAACTTCTCCATCGCTTATACCCACCGATACAATCCATAGTTTCATCAAAACAAGCAAACAATGCAATGAAAACAGAATCTGTCAAAAACAGAACAGTCTGTAGTAACCTGAATTATGCTCATACTTATGTAACTCTAAAAATTCTTCAAAATAAGGAAACATGGGAAATTTGTATATAAATCATGTGTAAAAAATTCAGATCAAAAGCACGTTCCAGTGAATTTAAAAAATTCTGGTACTGGGCGTAAAAGTTTCTGTTTTTTCACAGAATCAAATAATTGTCATCCAAATCATCCCCAGGGCTTTACTTGGCACAAGCACTAATTTAAACACAAAAACACAATCATAACAGTAGCATAATTGTGTGCACACAAAAAACAAAAAAAAAGAAAATTAAGATAACCATTGGGTTGCCTCCCAACTAGCGCTATTGTTTTACGCCCCTAGCTAAACCCCATCTTTTTATCCTTAATGGCAACGATACAAATACGTGTCATGTCCATTTCTTTTACTGGGATTGAGAACCACAAGATTGAACCCATCACAAAGCACCTCTCCCATTGCAAGAAAAATCAATCTAGTTGGCCAAACCAAATCAATAGATCGGAGAGAAATACAGAACTATAATAATCATGCATAAAAGAGTTCAGAGAAGACTCAAATAATATTCATAGATAATCTGATCATAAACTCACAATTTATCGGATCCCAACAAACACACCGCAAAAAGTGATTACATCGAATAGATCTCCAAGAACATCAAGGAGAACATTGTATTGAAGATCAAAGAGTGAGAATAAGCCATCTAGCTACTAGCTATGAACCCGTATGTCTGTGGTAAACTACTCACACATCATCGTAAGGGTGTCAAAGTTGATGTAGAGCCCCTCCGTGATCAATACCCCCTCTGGCAGAGTGTCGGGGATGGCCTCCAGATGGGATCTCGCGAGAACAGAAACTTGCGGCGGCGAAAAACGTATTTTGGGTCTCTCTCTGATGTAGAGGGAATACTTGGGTATTTATAGCGTTGGAATTAGGTCAAGAGGTGCCACGAGGGGCCCACAAGCCTGGGGGCTCCCCCTGGGGCGCTTGGCAGGTTTGTCGCCTCCTCGTGGCTCTTCAGGTCTTCTCCCGAAGCTTCTAGGGTCCCTTCTGAAGGAAATATACCTAGAGGCAATAATAAAGTTATTATTTATTTCCTTATTTCATGATAAATGTTTATTATTCATGCTAGAATTGTATTAACCGGAAACTTAGTACATGTGTGAATACATAGACAAACAGAGTGTCCCTAGTATGCCTCTACTAGACTTGCTCGTTAATCAAAGATGGTTAAGTTTCCTAGCCATGAACATGTGTTGTCATTTGATGAACGGGATCACATCATTAGGAGAATGATGTGATGGACAAGACCCATCCGTTAGCTTAGCATGATGATCGTTTAGTTTGTTGCTATTGCTTTCTTCATGACTTATACATGTTCCTATGACTATGAGATTATGCAACTCCCGAATACCGGAGGAACACTTAGTGTGCTATCAAACGTCACAACATAACTGGGTGATTATAAAGATGCTCTATAGGTGTCTCCGATGGTGTTTTGTTGAGTTGGCATAGATCGAGATTAGGATTTGTCACTCCGATTGTCGGAGAGGTATCTCTGGGCCCTCTCGGGAATGCACATCATATGAAGCCTTGTAAGCAATGTGACTAATGAGTTAGTTACGGGATGATGCATTACGGAACAAGTAAAGAGACTTGCCAGTAACGAGATTGAACTAGGTATGATGATACCGACGATCGAATCTCGGGCAAGTAACATACCGATAACAAAGGGAACAACGTATGTTGTTATGCGGTTTGACCGATAAAGATCTTCGTACAATATGTAGGAGCCAATATGAGCATCCAGGTTCCGCTATTGGTTATTGACTAGAGATGAGTCTCGGTCATGTCTACATAGTTCTCGAACCCGTAGGGTCCGCACGCTTAACGTTCGATGACGATCGGTATTATGAGTTTATGTGTTTTGATGTACCGAAGGTAGTTCGGAATCCCGGATGTGATCACATACATGACGAGGAGTCTCGAAATGGTCGAGACATAAAGATTGATATATTGGACCATGTTATTCGGACACCGGAAGTGTTCCGGAAGGTTTCGGATAAAGCCGGAGTGCCGGAGGGTTACCGGAACCCCCCCGGGAAGTTATGGGCCCTTAGTGGGCTTTAGGGGAGAGAGAGGGCAGCAGCTAGGAGGTGGCGCCCCCCCCCCCCACAAGGGGAGTCCGAATTGGACTAGGGGAAGGGGGCGCAGCCCCTCTTTCCCTCTCCCTCTCCCTCCCTTTCCTTCTCCTCCTAGTTGGACTAGGAAAGGGGGAAACCTACTCCTACTAGGAGTAGGATTCCTCCCCCCTTGGCGCGCCCTATGAGGGCCGGCCGGCCTCCCCCTTGCTCCTTTATATATGGGGGCAGGAGGGCACCCTAGGAGACACAAGTTGATTGTTTAGCCGTGTGCGGTGCCCCCCCTCCACAGATTTCCACCTCGGTCATATTGTCATAGTGCTTTAGCGAAGCCCTGCACTGGTAACTTCATCATCACCGTCACCACGCCATCGTGCTGACGAAACTCTCCCTCGGCCTCAGCTGGATCAAGAGTACGAGGGACGTCACCGAGCTGAACGTGTGCAGATCGCGGAGGTGCCGTGCGTTCGGTACTTGGATCGGTTGGATCGTGAAGACGTTCGACTACATTAACCGCGTTACTAAACGCTTCCGCTTTCGGTCTACGAGGGTACGTGGACACACTCTCCCCGCTCGTTGCTATGCTTCTCCTAGATAGATCTTGCGTGATCGTAGGAATTTTTTTGAAATTACTGCGTTCCCCATCAGTGGCATCCGAGCCAGGTCTATGCATAGATGTTATTTGCACGAGTAGAACACAAAGGAGTTGTGGGCGTGGGTGTATACATATTGCTTGTCGTTACTAGTTGTTACTTGGTTCAGCGGTATTGTGAGATGAAGCGGCCCGGACCGACATTACGCGTACGCTTACGCGAGACTGGTTTCACCGCTGCGAGCACTCGTTGCTTAAAGGTGACTAGCGGGTGTCTGTCTCTCTCACTTTTGTTGAATCGGTTTCAATGAAGAGGGTTCTTTTAGAAGATCAAAAAGCAATCACTACATCACGTTGTGGTTTTGATGCGTAGGTAAGAACGGTTCTTGCTCGAAGCCCGTAGCAGCCACGTAAAACTTGCAACAACAAAGTAGAGGACGTCTAACTTGTTTTTGCAGGGCTTGCTGTGATGTGATATGGTCAAGACATGATGTGATATAATTTGTTGTCTGAGATGATCATGTTTTGTAACAAAGTTATCGTCAACCGGCAGGAGCCATATGGTTGTCGCTTTATTGTATGCAATGCAATCGCCATGTAATTGTTTTTACTTTATCACTAAGCGGTAGCGATAGTCGTAGAAGCAATAGTTGGCGAGACAACAACGATGCTACGATGGAGATCATGCTGGGGCGCCGGTGACGATGGAGATCAAGCTGGGGCGCCGGTGACGATGGTGATCATGACGGTGCTTTGGAGATGATGATCAAAGGCACAAGATGATGATGGCCATATCATATCACTTATATTGAATTGCATGTGATGTTAATCCTTTTATGCATCTTATTTTGCTTAGTACAGCGGTAGCATTATAAGATGATCTCTCACTAAATTTCAAGGTACAAGTGTTCTCCCTGAGTATGCACCGTTGCTACAGTTCGTCGTGCCGAGACACCACGTGATGATCGGGTGTGATAAGCTCTACGTTCACATACAACGGGTGCAAGCCAGTTTTGCACACGCAGAATACTCGGGTTAAACTTGACGAGCCTAGCATATGCAGATATGGCCTCGGAACACTGAGACCGAAAGGTCGAGCGTGAATCATATAGTAGATATGATCAACATAGTAATGTTCACCATTGAAAACTACTCCATCTCACGTGATGATCGGATATGGTTTAGTTGATATGGATCACGTGATCATTTAGATGACTAGAGGGATGTCTATCTAAGTGGGAGTTCTTAAGTAATATGATTAAATTGAACTTTAATTTATCATGAACATAGTCCTGGTAGTATTTGCAAATTATGTTATAGATCAATAGCTCGCGTATAGCTCCCCTGTTTTATTTTTGATATGTTCCTGGAGAAAACTAAGTTGAAAGATGATAGTAGCAATGATGCGGACTGGTTCCGTGATCTGAGGATTATCCTCATTGCTGCATAGAAGAATTATGTCCTTGATGCACCGCTAAATGAAAGACCTATTGCAGGAGCAGATGCAGATGTTATGAACGTTTGGCAAGCTCGATATGATGACTACTTGATAGTTTAGTGCACCATGCTTTACGGCTTAGAATCGGGACTTCAAAACGTTTTGAACGCCACGGAGCATATGAGATGTTCCAAAGATATGAAATTGGTATTTCAGACTCATGCCCGTGTCGAGAGGTATGAGACCTCTGACAAGTACTTCGCCTACAAGATGGAGGAGAATAGCTCAACTAGTGAGCATGTGCTCAGAATGTCTGAGTACTAAAGTTGCTTGAATCAAGTGGGAGTTAATCTTCCGGAAAAGATAGTAATTGACAGAATTCTCTAGTCACTATCACCAAGTTACTGGAACTTCGTGATGAACTATAATATGCAAGGGATGACAAAAACGATTCCCGAGCTCTTCGTGATGCTGAAATCAACGAAGGTAGAAATCAAGAAAGAGCATCAAGTGTTGATGGTTAACAAGACCACTAGTTTCAAGAAAAGGGTAAAGGGAAGAAGGGGAACTTCAAGAAGAATAGCAAGCAAGTTGCTACTCCCGGGAAGAAGCCCAAGTCTGGACCTAAGCCTGAAACTGAGTGCTTCTACTGCAAAGGGACTGGTCACTGGAAGCGGAATTGCCCCAAGTATTTGGCGGATAAGAAGGATGGCAAAGTGAACAAAGGTATATTTGATATACATGTTATTGATGTGTATTTTACTAGTGTTCATAGTAGCCCCTGGGTATTTGATACTGGTTCAGTTGCTAACATTAGTAACTCGAAACAGGAGTTGCAAAATGAACAGAGACTAGTTAATGACGAGGTGACGATGTGTGTTGGAAGTGATTCCAAGGTTGATAAGATCACCATCGCACACTCCCTCTACCTTGGGGATTAGTGTTGGACCTAAATAAATGTTATTTGGTATTTGCGTTGAGCATGAATATGATTGGATCATGTTTATTGCGATACGGTTATTCATTTAAGTCAGAGAATAATTGTGGTTCTGTTTAAATGAATAAAACCTTCTATGGTCATACACTCAATATAAATGGTTTATTGAATCTCGATCGTAGTGATACACATATTCATAATATTGATGCCAAAAGATGCAAAGTTGATAATGATAATGCAACATATTTTGTGGCACTGCCGTTTAGGTCATATTGGTGTAAAGCGCATGAAGAAACTCCATTCGGATGGAATTTTGGAATCACTTGATTATGAATCATTTGATGCTTGCGAACCATGCCTCATGGGCAAGATGACTAAGACTCCATTCTCCGGAACAATGGAGCGAGCTAATGACTTATTGGAAATAATACATATCGATGTATGCGGTCCGATGAGTGTTGAGGCTCACGGCGGGTATCGTTATTTTCTGACCTTCACAGATGATTTGAGCAGATATGGGTATATCTACTTGATGAAACATAAGTCTGAAACATTTGAAAAGTTCAAAAGAATTTTAGAGTGAAGTAGAGAATCATCATAACAAGAAAATAAAGTTTCTACGATCTGATTGCAGAGGCGAATATTTGAGTTACGAGTTTAGCCTTCAATTAAAACAATGTGGAATAGTTTCACAAACTCATGCCACCTGGAATACCACAGCATAATGGTGTGTCCGAACGTCATAACCGTACTTTATTGGATATAGTGCAATCTATGATGTCTCTTACCGATTTACCACTATCGTTTTGGGGTTATGCATTAGAGACAGCTGCATTCACGTTAAATAGGGCACCATCTAAATCCGTTGAGACGACACCATATGAACTGTGGTTTGGCAAGAAACCTAAGCTGTCGTTTCTTAAAGTTTGGAGTTGCAATGCTTATGTGAAAAGTTTCAACCTGATAAGCTCAAACCCAAATCAGAGAAATGCATCTTCATAGGATACCCAAAGGAGACTGTTGGGTACACCTTCTATCACAGATCCGAAGGCAAGATATTCATTGCTAAGAATGGATCCTTTCTAGAGAAGGAGTTTTTCTCGAAAGAAGTGAGTGGGAGGAAAGTAGAACTTGATGAGGTAATTGTACCTTCTCCCGAATTGGAAAGTAGTTTATCACAGAAATCAGTTCCAGTGATTCCTACACCAATTAGTGAGGAAACTAATGATGATGATCATGAAACTTTAGATCAAGTTACTACAGAACCTCGTAGGTCAACCAGAGTACGTTCCGCACCAGAGTGGTACGATAATCCTGATCTGGAAATCATGTTACTAGACCATGACGAACCTACGAACTATGAGGAAGCGATGATGAGCCCAGATTCTGATAAATGATTTGAGGCCATGAAATCTGAGATAGGATCCATGTATGAGAACAAAGTATGGACTTTGACTGACTTGCTCGATGATCGGCGAGCCATTGAGAAAAAATGGATCTTCAAGAGGAAGATAGACGCTGATAGTAGTGTTACTATCTACAAAGCTCGAATTGTCGCAAAAGTTTTTCGACAAGTTCAAGGTGTTGACTACGATGAGATTTTCTCACTCGTATCGATGCTTAAAGTCTGCCCGAATCATGTTAGCAATTGCCGCATTTTATGAAATCTGGCAAATGGATGTCAAAACTACATTCCTTAATGGAATTTTTAAAGAAGAAGTTGTATATGATGCAACCAGAAGGTTTTGTCAATCCTAAAAGTGCGAACAAAATGTGCAAGCTCCAGCGATCCATCTATGGACTGGTGCAAGCATCTCGGAGTTGGAATATACGCTTTGATGAAGTGATCAAAGCATATGGTTTTATACAGACTTACGGTGAAGCCTGTATTTACAAGAAAGTGAGTGGGAGCTCTGTAGCATTTCTGATATTATATGTGGATGACATATTGTTGATTGGAAATGATATAGAATTTCTGGATAGCATAAAAGGATACTTGAATAAGAAATTTTCAATAAAAAGGACCTCGGTGAAGCTGCTTAAGTATTGAGCATCAAGATCTATAGGGATAGATCGAGACGCTTAATAGGACTTTCACAAAGCACATACCTTGACAAGATTTTGAAGAAGTTCAAAATGGATCAGTCAAAGAAGGAGTTCTTGCCTGTGTTACAAGGTGTAAAATTGAGTAAGACTAAAAACCCGACCCAGTCAGAAGATAGAAAGAGAATGAAAGTCATTCCCTATGCCTCAGTCATAGGTTCTATAAAGTATGCCATGCTATGTACCAGACCAGTTGTGTGCCTTGCTATGAGTTTAGCAAGGAGGTACGATAGTGATCCAGGGATAGATCACTGGATAGCGGTCAAAGTTATCCTTAGTTACCTAAGAGGATTAAGGAAATATTTCTCGGTTATGGAGGTGATAAAAGAGTTCGTCGTAAAAGGTTACATCGATGCAAGCTTTTACACCGATCCAGATGACTCAAAGTCTCAATCTGGATACATATTGAAAGTGGGAGCAATTAGCTAGAGTAGCTCCGTGCAGAGCATTATAGACATAGAAATTTGCAAAATACATACGGATCTGAATGTGGCAGACCCGTTGACTAAACTTCTCTCACAAGCAAAACTTGATCACACCTTAGTACTCTTTGGGTGTTAATCACATGGCAATGTGAACTAGATTATTGGCTCTAGTAAACCTTTTGAGTGTTGGTCACATAAGCGATGTGAACTATGGGTGTTAATCACATGGTGATGTGAACTATTGGTGTTAAATCACATGGCGATGTGAACTAGATTATTGACTCTAGTGCAAGTGGGAGACTGAAGGAAATATGCCCTAGAGGCAATAATAAAGTTATTATTTATTTCCTTATTTCATGATAAATGTTTATTATTCATGCTAGAATTGTATTAACCGGAAACTTAGTACATGTGTGAATACATAGACAAACAGAGTGTCCCTAGTATGCCTCTACTAGACTAGCTCGTTAATCAAAGATGGTTAAGTTTCCTAGCCATGGACATGTGTTGTCATTTGATGAACGGGATCACATCATTAGGAGAATGATGTGATGGACAAGACCCATCCGTTAGCTTAGCATGATGATCATTTAGTTTGTTGCTATTGCTTTCTTCATGACTTATACATGTTCCTATGACTATGAGATTATGCAACTCCCGAATACCGGAGGAACACTTAGTGTGCTATACAACGTCACAACGTAACTGGGTGATTATAAAGATGCTCTACAGGTGTCTCCGATGGTGTTTTGTTGAGTTGGCATAGATCGAGATTAGGATTTGTCACTCCGATTGTCGGAGAGGTATCTCTGGGCCGTCTCGGTAATGCACATCATATGAAGCCTTGCAAGCAATGTGACTAATGAGTTAGTTATGGGATGATGCATTACGGAACGAGTAAAGAGACTTGCCAGTAACGAGATTGAACTAGGTATGATGATACCGACGATCGAATCTCGGGCAAGTAACATACCGATGACAAAGGGAACAACGTATGTTGTTATGCGGTTTGACCGATAAAGATCTTCGTAGAATATGTAGGAGCCAATATGAGCATCCAGGTTCCGCTATTGGTTATTGACCGGAGATGAGTCTCGGTCATGTCTACATAGTTCTCGAACCCGTAGGGTCCGCACGCTTAACGTTCGATGACGATCGGTATTATGAGTTTATGTGTTTTGATGTACCGAAGGTAGTTTGGAATCCCGGATGTGATCACGGACATGACGAGGAGTCTCGAAATGGTCGAGACATAAAGATTGATATATTGGACCATGTTATTCGGACACCGGAAGTGTTCCGGAAGGTTTCGGATAAAACCGGAGTGCCGGAGGGTTACCGGAACCCCCCGGGAAGTTATGGGCCCTTAGTGGGCTTTAGGGGAGAGAGAGGGCAGCAGCCAGGAGGTGGCGTGCCCCCCCCAAGGGGAGTCCGAATTGGACTAGGGGAAGGGGGCGCAGCCCCTCTTTCCCTCTCCCTCTCCCTCCCTTTCCTTCTCCTCCTAGTTGGACTAGGAAAGGGGGAAACCTACTCCTACTAGGAGTAGGATTCCTCCCCCCTTGGCGCGCCCTATGAGGGCCGGCCGGCCTCCCCCTTGCTCCTTTATATACGGGGGCAGGGGGGCACCGTAGGAGACACAAGTTGATTGTTTAGCCGTGTGCGGTGCCCCCCTCCACAGATTTCCACCTCGGTCATATTGTCGTTGTGCTTTAGCGAAGCCCTGCGCCGGTAACTTCATCATCACCGTCACCTAGCCGTCGTGCTGACGAAACTCTCCCTCGGCCTCAGCTGGATCAAGAGTACGAGGGACGTCACCGAGCTGAACGTGTGCAGATCGCGGAGGTGCCGTGCGTTCGGTACTTGGATCGGTTGGATCGTGAAGACGTTCGACTACATCAACCGCGTTACTAAACACTTCTGCTTTCGGTCTACGAGGGTATGTGGACACACTCTCCCCGCTCGTTGCTATGCTTTTCCTAGATAGATCTTGCGTGATCGTAGGAAATTTTTTGAAATTACTGCGTTCCCCATCACCTTCTGGTCCAGAAAAAAATTAATCCAAAGTTTTTCTTTGTTTGGACTCCTTTTGATATTGTTTTTCTGAAAAGCCAAAAACATTAAAAAAAAAACTGGCACTGGGCACTGAGTTAATAGGTTAGTCCCAAAAAATGATATATAATTGGATAATAAACATCCAAGATTGATACTATATTAGCATGGAACAATACAAAATTATAGATACGTTGGAGACGTATCAAACCACACGGGGCTTCTAATTATGAGGGTTAGAGGTTGCTAGGGCTAGCTCTAATTAGTCAACTAGGACCAACTAGAACTAGAACTAGGTCAAGTAGAGGAGGCTCCAACACTTGTGTTTCACAGGGTGGAAATCCTCTAGTATATATAGGTTTATGGGAGAGGAGTGGGTGCCACAAAGGGGGAAGGACTCCCCTCCCCTTGCACCGGCCAAGGGGGGAAGGAGGAGTCCTTCCCCCAATAGGATTCGGCCTCCCCATAGGCGAAAGAGGGGCGCCTCCCCTATTGGGCCCTTGTGGCCCAATTCCTTCTCCACCTCTTGGCCTTATTAGGCCCATTGATATTAAATTAAATATATATTCATTCTAATTTTTTTAGAGAATTATATATATAATTTAATAACCCTAGAAACATTTTCCACCTATATATATTAATCGATATTACTTGGTATTACCTGATATTTATCGAAACCCTTCTGGTGACCCCGAAACGCTTCCGGAACCTCTCGGAACTATTCCGGATATTAATGAAACAATTCCACAAATATATTCTCATCACTCCCGTACCACTAACACTTAGAAGATCGTGATTACCTTAATCTTGTGACCCCGTAGGTTCGGTAAATCATAGACATGAACGAAAACACCTTCGTTCAATGACCGATAGCGGAACCGTGGACATCCATATCGGTCCCTATGATTACACGAATAATATTCGAGTGAAACTTTGGTTATCATGTGATGTTCCCTTTGCTTCGCGATACTTTACAAAACTCGGTGTGCATCGGTATCCTCCTGAGTCATTACCATGCTCACTATACCGTTGCTCCCGTTACCGGTTTCGTTCTTCTTTCTAGTTAACGTGTTCCGGCATCCCCGTGACGTAGCCACCTGTGTCTGGCCAGACGGTGATGGATGCCGTCACACCGAGAGGGCCCTAAGAATATCTCTCCATCTTCGGAGGAGCAAGTCCCACTCTCGAGCTATCTGGTCACTTGTTAAACTTTCTGGTGAGCTTGAAAGTTGTCGTTATGATCACCTTGTTACAAATGACGTTTGAGCAACCCCAAAGTCCACCGTCTGGTAGGAAGTGACCGAGACACTCTCATGGTTTGAGGAACTAAAACACATGCTAACACTCCATGTTATAACAAATGATTTCAGACGATACAATCACAAAGTATAATAGACAAGTTTGGGTCGATTCAATATGATCATTCTTCTAACGTCATACCCTCAATGTTGTTTTAGGACTATCGTTATACTTAATGATATCCTAAGATCCGGAAAACGTGATCACCAACAACACTTGAGCCAGTCTTAGAGGTGAGACTAGGAACCTATTGTTTACCGTTTATCATTTCACGCGGGCATATGGGTTTTCCACTAAATCGCATATTCCAGGATCATAGCAATTATAGCATGAAATATAAACTCTTAATTATGAATAACAGAAATATAATAATACAATATTATTGCCTCTAGGCAATATTTCCAATAGGATGTTCAATGTGAGACACGAATATTTTTGTACTTAATATTCCAAGCAACTGTTAGTCCGTGCATAGTTTATAAAGGAGCATCATGTTCTATGAATAAAAGCATAAAAAATTATCATAGATTGCTAGTTTAGGTATTCTATGATTTTCGAACAGATTGGAAGTGCATACCTGTTAGGAAATGTAGTAGAAAACAAAAAAAACGCACCTATGCACACCCAAGATCAATATGAAATGCATAACGGGTTGGGATCACGATCGTTACTGTCACCGAGTTGCAGCGGAAGAAGATCGTGTCAGTGTACATCATACTAGGAGTCCCTTGAACCGTCCATGAACGATCCCTCAAACCATCCACTAACAGTCCCTCGAATTGAAGACCGAAAGCACGGCCTCTCTACTTGGTTGCAAGCATGCAACCTTCACGATCCGGTAGCGCTTCGCCGTCTAGAACTAATCATCGCCGGAGAATTAGAGGGAGGAGATTAGAACTATAATGGGCTTCTAATTATGAGGATTAGAGGAACTAGGTCTAGCGCTAATTAGATCAACTAGGATCAACTAGAACCAGAACTAAATGAGACTAGAGGAGGATCCAAAAGTAGTGTCAAATGGGACCAAAAAACTCTAGTATATATAGGTTGAGGGGGAAAGTTTCCCCCTTGTGGCCGGCCAAGAGGAGGGGGAAAACCCCTCCAATTTGGCCTCCCCTTTCCTTCCACAAGGAGGGAAGGCGTGCCACCTCCACTTGGGCCCAAGTGGCCCAAGTTGATTTTTCCGGTTTGGCCTTTTAAGGCCCGTTGGTATTAAATTTATACCTAATAATAAAGGGGCTATTGTTTTTGGCGGTACATCATCGAGATTGAAGAAATATGCCCTAGAGGCAATAATAAAGTTGTTATTTTATATTTCCTTACTCACGATAAAGGTTTATTATTCATGCTAGAATTGTATTGATCGGAAACTTAAATACATGTGTGAATACATAAACAAATACCGTGTCCCTAGTAAGCCTATACTAGACTAGCTCGTTGATCAAAGATGGTTAAGGTTTCCTAACCATAGACATGTGTTGTCATTTGATAACGGGATCACATCATTAGGAGAATGATGTGATGGACAAGACCCATCCGTTAGCTTAGCATATTGATCATTCAGTTTATTGCTATTGCTTTCTTGATGACAAATACATATTCCTTCGACTATGAGATTATGCAATTCCAGGATACCAGAGGAATACCTTGTGTGCTATCAAACGTCACAACGTAACTGGGTGATCATAAAGATGCTCTACAGGTATCTTCGAAGGTGTTTGTTGGGTTGGCATAGATCGAGATTAGGATTTGTCACTCCGAGTATCGGAGAGGTATCTCTGGGCCCTCTCGGTAATACACATCATAAGAAGCCTTGCAAGCATAATGACTAAGGAGTTAGTTACGAGATGATGTATTATGGAATGAGTAAAGAGACTTGCCGGTAACGAGATTGAACTAGGTATGAAGATACCGATGATCGAATCTCGGGCAAGTAACATACCGATGGACAAAGGGAATTACGTATGTTGTCATAAGGTTCGACCGATAAAGATCTTCGTAGAATATGTAGGAGCCAATATGGGCATCCGGGTTCCGCTATTGGTTATTGACCGGAGAGGTGTCTCGGTCATGTCTACATAGTTCTCGAACCCGTAGGGTCCGCACGCTTAATGTTCGTTGACGATATAGTGTTATATGAGTTATATGATTTGGTGAACGAATGTTGTTCGGAGTCCCGGATGAGATCACGGACATGACGAGGAGCTCCGAAATGATCCGGAGTTAAAGATTGATATATAGGACGATGGTATTCGGACACCGGAAGTGTCTCGGAGTGTACCGGGTAGTCATCGGAATACCGGAGGGGTACCGAACACCCCCGGGAGGGTAATGGGCCTATTGGGCCATTAGAGGGGAGCACACCAGCCCACAAGGGGCTGACGCACCCCCCTATGGCAGCCGGCCAAGTGGGAGAAAGGAAAGGGGGGGATTCGGCCTCCCCCTTCCTTCCCTCTCCCCCCTTTCCTTTCCCCCCTTTCCTTTCCCCCTCCGGCAAATATGGAAGGGGGGCGCGGCCAAGGGCAGGAGCCCAAGTAGGATTCGGACCTACTTGGGGCGCCCCTTGGCCTCTCCCCTCTCACCCCACCTATATATATGTGGGAGGGGGGCGCCACACATAATTACGACAATTGCTTAGCCGTGTGCGGCGCCCCCTCCACCGTTTACACCCTCGGTCATATTTTCGTAGTGCTTAGGCGAAGTCCTGCAGAGATAACTTCACCATCACTGTCACCACGCCGTCGTGCTGCTGGAACTCATCCACTACTTCGTCGTTTTGCTGGATCAAGAAGGCGAGGACGTCACCGAGCTGAACTTGTGCTGAACGCGGAGGTGCCGTACGTTCGGTACTCGATCGGTTGGAGCGCGAAGAAGTTCGACTACATCAACCGCGTTAACAAACGCTTCCGCTTACGGTCTATGAGGGTACATAGATACACTCTCCCCTCTCGTTGCTATGCATCTCCTTAATAGATCTTGCGTGTGCGTAGAATTTTTTTTGTTTTCCATGCAACATTTCCCAACAGAGATTGCCCACAAAGTTGCAAAATATTACCCACCAATGCCATGATAAAGAAAACGTTTCACAAAGGGGAATTCCCTGGCTGGGCTGACCCATGTAGTAGGGACCTCCTATACCGCGCTCCGTGCGCTAGGAGAAGACGCAGCGCGCCCGTTTGGGCCGGCCCATGTCTGGGCGGGCTGTTTTCTAAATTCCGTTTTTTCTTTTTCCTTTTTTGTTTTTTCTACTTTAAATAATTTTGGATTTTCAAAAACTTCTGAAAGTTTTAAAAAATGAGAAATTTGAAATAAAATGTTTAATAAATCATAAAATGTTTGTGGATTCAAAAAATGCTCGCAATTTTGTAAAAAATATTTTTTAATAAAAAATGTTCAAACTTTCAAGAAAAAATGTTCGGAAAATAAAAAAATGTTCTTGAGTTTTTAAAAAGTTTGCGTATTAAAAATATTAATGAAATTGAATTTTTGTCGCCATTTCAAAAATTGTTTATGAATGTAAAAATATCCTAAAAATTCAAAAATTATTCATGACTTACAAAATAGTCTATTCATTCATAAAATGTACACTGATTCAAAAAATGATCATGCATTTCAAAAAATATTTTTTAAATAAAAAAATGTTCATTAAATTAAAAAGAGGTTTGTGAATTTCAAAAATTTATCCACCAATTTCAAAAAAATGTTCGTTGATTCTAGAAATGTTCACCGATTCAAGGAAATTGTTTTAAAAAATGTTCACAATTTTTGTTTGCAAATAGTATAAAATGTTCATGAATTCAAAAAATGTTCTTGATTTTAGAAAATGTTTTGTAAAAGTTTGTTCACGAATTTGAAAAATATTCTCGATTTCAAATATATGCACGAGTTTTAAAAAATGTTCATGATTTCAAAAATAATTCATGATTTCATGAAAATTGAGAGTGATAGTGTATCTTCGTGATGCAGCAAAATGTGGTAATCGTCATTGGAGATTATGTTTTTTTTTCTCCCGTTGCAACGCAGGGGCCTTTTTGCTAGTTTAATATAAAAGCCTTCTAATAAATATTAGACCATTTTATATATAATTTAACAGCCTCGGAAACATTTTTCACCTATATATTCTTTAACGGTAATACCCGATATTATCCGATACTCTTTGAAACCCTTCCGGTGACCCCGAAACACTTCCGGGTCCTCTCGAAACTATTTCGAATATTAATGAAACAATTTCACAAATATGTTCTCATTACCCCGTCCTACTAACAGTCAGCAGACCGTGATTGCCTTAACCTATTGACCCCGTAGGTTTGGTAACTCATAGACATGAATGAAACCGTTCGTTCAATGACCGATAGCGGAATCGTGGACGTCCACATTGATCCCTATGAGCAAAATTTGAGTGAACCTTTGGCTATCGTGTGATGTTCCCTTTGCTTCATGATACTACACAAAACCCGGGATGCATCGGTATCCTCCTGAGTCATCACATGCTCATTATACCGTTATCCTCGTTATCGGGTTGGTTCTTCTTTCTCGTTGCCGTGTTCCGGCATCCCGATGACGTAGTCACCTATGTCTGGCCAGACGAGGATGGATACCGTCACACCGAGAGGGCCCTAAGAATATCTCTGCATCGTTGGAGGAGCAAATTCCCACTTTCGAGCTATCTAGTCCCTTGTCAAACTTTTCGATGAACCTGTATGTTGCCGTTATGATCACCGTGTTACATGTGACGTTTGAGCAACCCCAAAGTCCTTCATACGGTAAGATGTGACTATGATACTCTCATGGTCTAAGGAGCAAAATCACACGTTAACACTCTGTGTTATTACAATTGATTACAGATGATATTATCTCAATTCATAACAAACAAGTTTGGATTGATTCAATATGATCATTCTTCCAACATAATCTCAATGTTGTTTTAGGACTATCGTTACACTTAGTGATATCCTAAGATCCGGAAAACTTGATCACCAAGTACACTTGAGCTAGTCTTAGGAACCTTTATTTTATCTGTTTATCATTTCACACGTGCATATGAGTTTTCCACTGAATCATATATTCCAGGATCATAACAGTTATAGCATGAAATATAAACACTTAATTATGAATATTGAAATATAATAATACAATGTTATTGCCTCTAGGGAGTATTTCCAACAATACCTTGAGGAATTCACGGTCACATGTGCTCTCCAAAGTATTTTAAATGAATTTGCAATTGAAGTCCACATGCTGCTGTATGTATATATATTTGTTGCTTTTGGTACACATTTATTACCTATCCAAGGTCTTCTATATTGTGGTACCCATCATATGTGAAAAATCCGTGGTGATAAAATTAACATGTCTATAGTCTGATGTAATTTGTTCCTGAAAGTGAAACTTAACAATTTCAGTGGTCTCTTGTTTGTTCTAGTTTTGTTTATCCCCTTTCCCTCTACTTCCCAGAAAATAAAGTAGCCATGCATTAGTTATAGAACACAAATTTGTAAGGATATCTTTTGTTACCTGTTTGTTCTAGTTTTTGGACTCCCTAACTTCGGTTGATGTCCATAAGGATATCCTTTGTAACATGTTTGCTGTACATCTTTACCTTTTAGATATTTGGGATCAAGGACCACTTACAAATTTGAACAAATTGTCATTTTCTAAGATTGCTCAAACATATGAGTTCTTTTGTAGAGACAAATGGACGAAAGTAGCAAGCCCACAAGTTGATCTAAGATGTTCCGGTGATTGCTTTTGTTCATACACATTTTGTTCATATGGAAAGTTGATGCCAACTTGGGGATCAAAGACTTGTTCTCTTCCATAATATTTTGTACTCCCTCCGTACACTTATTTTAGGACGGAGGGAGTAGTAGTCAAGAACAATTGGTCTCTTAGGAACCAGGCCATCATATTTGTAACAGGCCATGGCTTGAATGTCGATTTATGTATTTCATTAATGGTTGTAGTAACTTGAGTGAAGAAAACCAATGAATCTTCTATATATGTTGAATAAATGTATTGATCAATGGTATCTTCTGATTAATAAAAGAGTGCAATTGTTTGTATATGTATTTTTAGTGAAAATAAATTAAATTTTATGAATGTAATTTCATTAAAAATATTATGCATTTGCGTTTGTGCTGACATTTAGAACCCTGACAGCAAATGTGCTGGCAGAAGTATTGGACGTCGCACTATCTAGCGCCATAGCACACTAACAAACTGACTGTCGGTGTAGCGATGGATATCGCGCTATCTGTGAGCGTAGCACACTGTCAGATGACCTGTCAGCATAACATAGTCTATCGGTATAGAAATGCCTGTCGCCATAGATCTCACCAACCCTATCATACTGTCTGTTGGCATAGCTTTATCTATAGGCAAAGACCTTTCCTCGCAGGACTATAGGTGACAACCCCTTTCTGTCAGCAAAGGTCTTTGCCGACACTAAATATGTCGACTTAGGTGATGTATACCAACAAATTGTTTGACGTTGCTTTGAGTGTTGTGGTGTAGTGGAAGTATGTCCCACTAAACCTATTCTCTAAGATTGTGCGCATCTTCCCCAGGCGCCCAAGCATCACCCAGCTCCATAACAGAAGTTTAGAAGAAACACCGATTGACAACACTTCTTTTGATGGATTGTGCACTATCTTGGAGAGGATTAGGAGGCATGCAAATGGGTAACCTAAAGGGTACGATCCGACCCTAACTAGTTCAATCAAATAAACTAAAAAAGTCCCAAAGACACTTATTTTGGGATTTTTAGTTCATCTAATTAATCTAGCTAGGGCTAGAGGATACCCTAGCATCCATCAATTTGCATTCCTAGAGATTAGTGAGGTAAGTATATCATTTGACAAAATCATTTTCTCTGGCACACATGGGCCAATGTCAACTTGCAGTATTGTTGTTACCAATCTGATGTGTTTGACAACCTTGCTTGGAGAGCTCGTAGTGAGTGTGCATTGCTCTGAAGGATACATTATTCTTGAGCCAAGTTTTTTCCTTCTCACTTACAATATTAGACAAATCTTCGTGCTCTCATGTCCAGAAGTGTGTTACCAACAAGGTTCAACTATTTGTGAACTGCAAGATAACAACAATAGCCAGATTTTGGTTGTTGATCAGCTCATGCATATAGCACATGGTATAATGTATTCAATTGGATACCCTAAGCTACAACAACTCGTTGTCGGCGTTAACTCCAGCAATCAGTTTACAACAAATTTATATGATGAGGTGCAAGACAACACTATACACTCGACCGACAAGATTTTGGGCTAGGTGAGTTAGGTGTGTTGCGGTACTAACTACCCGATGCAATGTTAGTTGTTAGAAACCTGGCGGAGACTAATTATTTTATGGGCCTAGGGTGAGTTAAAGTTTCCTAACATATTCTTAGTTAAGATATATTGTGTCTATTAAAAGACATAATTCAATTTAATAGTTTGAATATTATTTTTGGGTACAATAAACATAGTGAACAACATAAGCACACTCATGCATACGTGATACATATTTGTTATACGCTTCCAATGCTTATCATTAGAAATATATTCTCGTTAAACTAAATTTATATATTTCCGTAAAGTTTATTTTTAGTTAGTTTCGAATGCTTAAATGAACTCTATTTTATATAGTGGGTTTGACCGCAAATCCATATCACATTATGTGTTCGTATGCATCATTTTTCATATGATCGTTAGATGTCTACATTACTTTATGGAGTATTTTAGAATGTGTGTATCTTGTATATAATTGTCAGAGATTTCTGGAGTACAAGCTAGCAAGGTTAGTTGTGAATAAACAGATACTTCTAGATTGCATAAAAATGACAACTATTAGGCTGCCCTTCGTGTGTTCCGCTCTTATTTGGTGGGAGGGGTAATGTGTTGCCACTGGCATATGCATACTATGTATATTTGTTTAATAAAAATCATGCTTTTCGTAATATGCATGCTTATTTAGAGGTTAAACTTTTATAAATTGTATTGTTGTTCACTAGAGTTTTACATGAATTATCTCTTAGAAGACACCGCAACATGCCTAAATTATCTTCTTATTCTTGTAGATATCATTGACATGGCTTCTCCTAAACTCACTGAATATCAATCCTACCAAAACGAACCAATCCCAATAAGATTTGTAAATTCACTAACTATTTTCAAAAACCACATATTGCAAGAAAAAAAGGTTATAGATTTTTATTAGCAAGCCAACCAAATTTTATAACACAAAAAAGTACATGACAGATTAATCAAAAAAATTCAGACAACCTAGACAATTTCACAAAAAATAGGGCCACTAATTATAAGAGCCCTCTTAATTAACAAACATCTAATGATCATGCTCGAGATAGATTGATGTTTTTCCCTAACAACAATTCTCGCAAAGTTACTAAAAGGGCCACATGTATAATGGTTTTAGATGGCCCTCTAAAACCATTTTAGATGTTTTTAAAGTGTTTCCTCTACATTTCTTATGTCATGTGAGACCCACCCCTTAGTGGGTTACCATTTCTTCCCTTTTTCTTCTTCTTATCTTCTCTCTCTTTTTTGGAAAAAGGATCATGTCTATTATAAAAGTCATCAGAAGTATAAAGCATCTCAAACATAATAAAAATTACATCGAGGTCTCTAGACCACCGAACGACCACTATCGTCGCCAGAACAAGCTGAGACGCGCCATTGTCGCCTCTCTCCTACCGGAGCTGGCTTGAGCTTGTTGATGACAGCCGGGAAGTCTTCCTGCACGTGCCCCTAAAGACCAACACCTTGGATCCACAGTCGTCGCCGTTGAATCCTTGAATAGACCTAAAGCAACTGACACCAAATCTCGCCGCTGCGCACGCACAAGGGGAAACCCTAACCTCGTCGCCCCAAGTACATGGCAGGAATCTATGCCGAAGCTCCGTCGACTACATCCAGATGGACGAACTCGAGGAGTATCGAAACCCGAAAGGCAAAAGTGTCGCCATCCGGCCGAGCATCATACCTGTGAGACTAAAAAACTCTAACCTAAACTACTTGCCGAAGTGAAGGCACCATGATTCCCTCCCCGCCCGACCGCGGGAGCAGCAAGCAAAGAAGAGGTGTACCCACAAGCTCAGCGGCGAAGCCTGGAGGGGAGAGTTGCCCTAGCCGCCAAGGGGAAAGGGAGAAAATGCTGGGAGAAAAAGAGAAAATGCTTGAAGAAAAAGACGTATGCTAAAAACAGTGTTCACATGAACATTTACCATCTTATCTTCTCTTTGTTTTACTCCCGGCATGACCGCCCTCTCCTCCGGCGAAGGAAGATGAGGCGGGTGGCCACTGATAGCCAGCCGATAGCAGAGGTGGGCAAATACTCCAGTTAATTGGACACATTACACGCAAAAAAAGAAAAATGGACACATTACACTGTGTATGTAATTAGTACATCTGCACCAGTTAATTGGACACATTACACTGTGCAGGTTGCACCCAACCGCTCCTGTTAAGACAGTATTTTTTTTTTTGAAACTGCCTGTTAATGACAGTGCTTCGTTTGTCTGTCCCTCAAGTTGCTCTCCTGACTTTTTGAGGAGCTCATCAAGAAGTTTTAATTTGTGTGTTCTTAGTGGGCGGCTCCGTGGTTGTTGCGGCACATGGGCGAGCTGTGCCGTGTGTGCATGTGCGTGTGGGTGTGAAGCGAGTGAGATCCCTGGCTGTGATTGATTGAGGAAGAAGCTCCGCGAGGTTGGATTGCTGTTTGCTTTGCTTGCTCGGAAGTACTGTTGTGTTGTGTTTCCAAAGGAAGGAATCGTGTACTCTTTCCCGATGTTGTTTTAAGATAAACAAACACTGCACCCGCAAAAAAAAATAGAAAAAAAGATGAACAAACACTGGGTTTCTTTGTGCATCAGTTTGTTGAATATTATGTTTCTTGTTCATTTGCGTGTCTGTTTGCATGAGCTGAAGCAACAGATAATTTGCGCGGAGTATTTTGTAAGTAGGTCAAACCATATTTTAAGGAGAATGTACATGCACATGGTGAGAAAAAAGGAAGATGAACCAAGTTGCCGTTCCTATTCATAGAAAAGGTAATCCAGAAACAAGGCTGTTAAATTTGGAAGAAACATGAAGATAATGAGAAATCAGATGTATTCTTTTTTTTGTAAAAAAATATCGCTAGAAGGAGGGCTCGAACCTCCGACCTTGTGGTTAACAGCCACACGCTCTAGCCAACTGAGCTATTCCAGCTTGGTTCGCTTGTGCGCCTGCGCTCTCTTATTATTCAAGTACGTCTAAGACGCAGAATCTTAAAATACTACCGAACAAAAAAGCTGCCAGGACACTATTTGCCACGGGCGCGTGTGCATCACCGCACCCGATAACACAAATTGCACTGCAAAGTGTCAAATGTCATTGCCACGGACACGGAGCATTTTAAATTCTCCCTCAATTCTTCATAACTCTCTAAAAATTATCATTTTAATTCATCTATGTAGTCCTTCCCTAAAAATAATAATAACTCTCCCGCTCTGGGCAAGTTGGGATCCATCCTAATCAATCATCCTCTTCATATATTGCCCATGCGATTCTGACGTATATCATGAGTGTCCATCCTAATCAATCATCCTCTTCATATATTGCCCATGCGATTCTGACGTATATCATGAGTGTGTTTAAGCTCCCAGCAGCCACATGTGAGGATCTCACGAGAATGATTCGCAATTTTTTTCTGGGGAGTAGAGAAAGGGAAGAGGAAGATGCATTGGAGAGCATGGATTCACCTTATTAAACCAAAGTCCCAAGGGGGTCTAGGCTTCTGCGAATTGCATCTTTTTAATCAAGCCTTGCTTGCTCGCCAAGCTTGGAGGCTCTTGACCAACCCGGACAGCCTGTGCGCCCGAGTTTTGAAGGCGAGATACTATCCAAATGGTAGTCTAGAGGACACGGTCTTCTCAGGTGGGGCTTCAGCTACTTGGCAGGGCGTGCAATATGGACTGGAGCTCTTGAAATCTGGAGTGGTTTGGCGCGTGGGGAACGGGAACTCAATCAGAATATGGCGTGACCGTTGGATCTTGAGGAATGGTGAGTGGCAGGCCGGTAACTCCGCAGGGACGATGTCGTCTTCGCCGGGTGAGTGAGCTGCTGGACAACCATGGTGCTTGGCGGATGGACGTGGTGCGTGACATCTTTTTACCGGTGGACGCGGAGGAGATAGCAAAGATTCGAACATCACCACGGCTGGGCGAGGACCTCCTTGCATGCGGTCCTGAGCGTAATAGGAACTTCTCGGTGCGGAGTGCTTATCGACTTGCTTTAGAGGATCATTTTCGATCTTCATCAGTCGCGGCGAGCAGGGCACCGGACGGGCGACGAGCCGTCTGGGCTTTTATTTGGAGGTGCCCTGCTCCTCCCAAGGTTCGCACCTTTACTTGGAGGCTGCTCACAGATTGTTTGCCCATTTGGGTTAATAAAAAACGTCGCGGGCTGGAGGTCTCTGACCAATGCCCTCTCTGTGCTATGGAGCCGGAGGACACGTTTCATGCTTTTTCCAGGTGCCCGAGGGCGGTGGCGCTATGGCAAGCGATGACTGAACATTGGAGGATCCCTGCTGCTACTACCTTCCATCGGACGGGCTCGGAGTGGCTCGCCCAAACTCTCTGTGATCTTCCTGACACGGAGAGGATGGAGCTCATGATGACACTTTGGCGATGCTGGCACGTGCGCTATGAGATGACACATCACAAGCAGCCGCCACCGGTCGAAGCGTCGAAGAGGTTCCTCCTTAGTTACGTCGACTCGCTCGTTGGCATACAGAACAATCCGAGTGCAGACCCGGCGAAAGGGAAGCAGGTAGTTGATGCAGTGGTGTCGAGCAAAGATATATTGTGTGGTTCAGGTGCGGCTGGGCCGCGACCACGATGGACTCCTCCGGCTGCAGGTTGGACAAAGCTCAACGTCGATGACTCGTTTTGCGCAACGACAGGAACGGCTGGCGCTGGAATGATCCCGAGGGATAGTTCCGGCGAGATTATCTTCTCATCGTGTAGGGAACTGAGGTCATGTGCGGAGCCTCTAGAAGCTGAACTCCTTGCCTGTATGGAGGGCCTGAACCTTGCTTTGCAGTGGACGCGGCAGCCCATAGAAATGGAGACGGACAGCCTCATGGCGCTCAATATGATCAAGGCAGTGGAGAGGGACCGGTCTTGTTATGCCATGCTTACTGATGGCATTAGCTGGGAGACGGGAGATTAGTTAAACTAGCTCATGTACGTACGTAGAGAGCAGAATGGCATTAGCCATTACCTCGCTGCTTTTGGTAGAATTGAGAAACGCACGGTTGTATGGCTGGGTTCAGGACCAGGTGTTGTGCCTGACTTATGTAAGAATGAGATTGATCCTGAGTGATAAAGGAAAATTATTTTTCACCCGCAAAATAAAATAAAATAATAATAACTCCACAAAACATCGAGCGTAAGGGCATCTCTAGGTCTTTGATAATTCGATAACGGCACTTCAATACCATTGTACAAACCATAATTAAAAATTCCATACACACTGCATTACGACCAAATCGACATCAAACTAGCCCTTTGATCGATCTACATACTACATGCTAAATATACTAGGTAGCTCTATTTACCATCAAACTCTGAACCGAAGCCACTGTCCTATTCGGAGGATGAGTCCATTACAGGTCAGGATCTTTTTAACACATTTTTCAAAGCGACCCCAGTCTTGTGGATTATCGATTTGATTCGCTAGAGGAGCGCCGTAGCGCACAAATTGCTCCTTAACTCCGAAAGGAGCCACTTATTTGAATATATACTCCTCTTGATGTCCTGAACAACACTATAAGTAGGCCATTTGCTATTGCAATAAGGGCTGCTCGCTTTTCCTTTTGACGGCTTGGCTTTCTACCGCTCCTATGTAGTGGTCGACCTTAAAAGGAGGCCTACCGGTAAACTCTCATACTTCCTTCTTTTGTTCGAGGGAGGCCATACATCTTCCTTCTTTGGTTGGACCCAAGTCAGAGAATAGGAAGCTTGTGTGTGCAAACAAGTTTGAATTAAGAAGGGGAGCGAGCAATACACTACCCCTTACATAACATTATATAAGTCAACCCAAGTCGCTTCTTCATCTCCAGGAATTCGGTAAGGTACTTTTGGAACACCAATGGGCATATTAGATTAATATTATTAAATTTAAGTAAGAAAACCACACTTTAATATGGAAACGTAAGAATGGTTCTTCGAGGGCACGAAGTCGAGAAGCAACGCCTGATGATAGCCACGTAAATGAAGTGGAATCAGACCTTAAAGAGATCCCCAAGTTTTATGGTTATAGCTCAATACTTGTGGTCGTGGACCGTTTCACTAGATCATTTCATTCCTCTATCTCACCCTTTTAGTTGTATACCCTATCTTGTATCCAGTAGTAAGTCTGCCCGGCCCGCTAGAAAAGAAATGAAGACCGCGATTCCCGTGAGGAGCACGAGAAATAAGAGGATAATCCTCCTATGCAAAAAATCCAGGATGCAATTCCACCTATTCTTTAGGGACATCTCTCGGTCAGTGCTGAAACCAATGGCAGAACATCCCACTTAAGATAAAAGCCCAACCCACCTACTTTTTTAGGACTATGCTTTGCAAGGACTGAGGCATCAAAATCTTTAGCAAATCTTCCTTCTGCTTGATCCTTTTTCTACAGGTCGGGATGTCATCAACGCCAACTGAGGTGAAATTGGTCCTGGTCCATAAAACGAAAGGTGCAGGGCAAGCACAGAGAAGTCGTCTGAAGGTCCGGCAATAAGCAGTAGAAGAATAACCCACAAAAGAAGTTTAATCACTTCCAGAGATCGGAGCCAGACAAAGACAAGACTCCACGGCGGCATGCTCGTGATGATCCAAACGGGTCAAAAAATGAGTCAAAACTTGTAAAACCCCGGTTTTGGCCTTGTTACTAAGGAGAAATTGACATACTTAGGAAACAGAAATATAATTATTTCAAAAAGAGATCAGGAAAGAGCCATTTCCCAACCAAATAAAACAGGAAAGCATGAGGCTCGCGAGCGCGGAGTGAGGATTTTAGATAGAAATGATGAAAAAAAGTGACAAAGAAAAATGGGTCTAAATGTTCCCTTTCTATAAGATTTAATGAAAATTGATAAATCATTTAATATAATTGCTATGCTTAGTATGTGACTCGTTATTTTTTTATTTGTTTTAAGAATATCGTATCTATCAAATCAATTCATGGATGAGAGTTATATAGTATAATATAGGAAGATCCTCTATCCACACTAAGACCAAAATGGGTGAATTAGAGAATAGACAGAGGTCTGTTGGCATTTCAGCATTTCTTCTCCTTTCAAGGCCTATCCAAAGAATGAGGGAGGATCAACTTTATTTCAAAATGTTGTTTCCCACAACCGCAATTTCCTTGAGGCGGAAAGCTCCACAAGGAGGTGCTTGGAAGTGGAACAAAGGATCCTGTGGGAAGAAATCCCCAAGAGTGAGGCAGGGTATAGAATGGTACTTGAATCTATCTATAGACATAAGATCCCCCAGCTACTGGAATCCATTGGTTTCTGTCTCAATTCGTCATTTGAACTAAAACTAACCACGAAGGGATATTCTAATCAGATTGGATGGCAAATATTTCTCATTTTATCTCCTCCTATGAATGTAATAAAGACGTAATATAATACACTAGAAAGTTTGACTTTATCCCTTCTAAGCGAAGAATAGCGGAGAGAAATGGTAACGTAATAAGGGAAAGGGAGCTAGTTGCTTCCATATCGCCCCCAAAAAAGAACAAAAAAGTTTGAGAGGCATCTTCTATTCATTTCGATTTAGGTCTTTATACACCATATTTAGATCTTCCCTTTCTACAATCCGAAATTCCCAGCAAATCCTTGACTCCTCGAATACGATGGAATTTCACACCTGGCAAATCTTACACTCTACCTACTCTGACTAAGACCATAGAATGTTCCTGCATCCTGGCAATGGCGCAAGCACGCCAAGAACTGGAAGCAAAGCGGGCTATTGACCACACAACTATAGTCAAATCAGAGAAGAATCCACGTCACAAGCCTAGTGTGAATAAGAAAGTGGATGGTGCGTACTATTACTACTACGTTCCACACCACCGGGCGCCTGGCCGTTCTCATTGAAAAGGGGCACCAGAAGTTCAAACATTAGACCCATATGGCCTCGGGGTAGGAGAAAAGGAATCGATCACAGTTGGCACTCTAGAATTGCGTATATTGGGATGCGCCTGTGAACTATCGATACTTAAATTTCGTATAGAAGAATCCAACTCGAATTAAGATACCAACCAAGACTTCCCAGCGTGTTGAGCTCCCAAGAAGTGGGAGGGAAAGTGATCTCTGACCACGTGCCTGTTGAAGAATGAGCCGGCGAGAGATTGAGAGGGATCAAGAATCATAATTCTCTCTATTTAGAATTGATCCAATTCTATTGAGTCTGACTCATAGTGATCATTTCTCTTTAGCAAGGAATGACATGTGAAATAACTCGAATTTCAAATCATTCACTTGCTTCAACTACTGTGACGCCCCCTATTCAATAGTACACTAATCATACACGCAAACGTGTACGATCAAGATCAGGGACTCACGGGAAGATATCACAACACAACTCTAAACACAAATAAAAGTCATACAAGATTCATATGACAAGCCAGGGGCCTCGTGGGCTCGAATACATAAGCTCGATACACAAGCGAGTCAGCGGAAGCAACAATATCTGAGTACAGACATAAGTTAAACAAGTTTTGCCTTAAGAAGGCTAGCACAAAAGTAGCATCGATCGAAAAGGCAAGGCCTCCTGCTTGGGACCTCCTAACTACTCCTGGTCATCGGCGGGCTCCACGTAGTAGTAGGCACCCTCGGGGTAGTAGTAGTAGCCGACGGGGGTGGCATCTGGCTCCTGGGATCCACCATCTGGTTGCAACAACAGGAAAGAAGAAAGAAGGGGGAAAAGGGGTAGCAAAGCAACCGTGAGTACTCATCCAAAGTACTCGCAAGCATCAGATCTATACTAAGTATGCATTGGTATCAAATGGAAGGGTTGTATCTGTGGACTATACTGCAGAATGCCAGAATAGAAGGGAAGGCCTAGCCTATCGAAGACTAGCATCTTCAAGCATCGTCAAGTGTCTTGCAGCATTCAGAAGAGTACAGAATAGCATATTATAATTGACAAGCATGTTGTAGTATTAACGCCCAGAGATCCTTTCTCGACTCCCTGCGAGAAAGCAACCCCAGAGCCAACATATCCATCTCATGTCTCAAGTATCCATTTCTAGTTGTAACAGATCAGGATACCACCCCAAGCGTCCATTGCCGTGGACACGACTATTCAAATAGATAATCTTCCCTACATGGGTGCACCACGTTACCCAACACTCTTGATTACTCTGGCCAGACACACTTTCCTAGGTCAATGCCCGGCCTCGAAAGATCAACACGTTGCAGCCCTACCTAGGCTTAGCAGAGAGGTCCCCGCCGGTCTACATCCTAAGCACTCCGGGGTCTTGGGCCCATCGTCCGTTGCACTCCAGGTCGTTGTGCGCAGGGTGAATACCAGCGCCACCCGTGTAGTGGATGGCACGATCTGACCATGCCACAATGCTGAACTGGATGTCTAACAAAGCTTCGGCTGATACCACGACGCCGAGTGCCCATATCTGTTCCCGCGTGGTGGTTAGTGCGTAAAGGCCAGTGGCAAACTCAGAACAAATACCCAAACCCTTAGTGTATTAGGAGCTCGCAGAGATGAGCAGAGACTCACGATAATGTGACCCCGTCGCCCTGTCTCGAGGAAATACGGCAAGGGCCAGGCCCAACCCTCTCTCTCTAGGGCGGTCTACCTGCCCGGCCGTGCCTCATAATTATCTCGCGGGTGCTCTCCGGGCCCGCCCGACTTTCTCATCAACTCGCGGGTACCCCTCAGGGCCGACCTGACTTTAACAATGGTCTCAAGTAAAGTCTAGGTAACCGTGTGTCCGTAACATCAAGGGGGAATCCGAGAAATCACCCTCGATGGAATCCACTTGATGTAATCGTCAAGGTGAACATAGGAGGAATCACCCTCGAGGTTCACACTTGAGGGGTTGCACGCCAGAGTCGTATCGGGGATGGTGAAGGAGGAATCACCCTCGAAGACCACGACCGATTAGCTACACTATAGAGTTATCATCAGGAGTGCGTTACGAGGTATCACCCTCAGCACTCGATAGTAGCTCTGAGAGTCGTACAACTAAAGGGGGGAGAAGTGATGTGTCGGTCTCTGCACGTCGATCATGTTGATCGAGTCATCGGTCATCAAGCCGGGGCAACTGGGACAAGGTGAGGGGTCCTGGTGAAATCACTAACCAACCTATACTAGGCAGTTTAGGATAAGCAGGTAAGGTACAATAAGCAAGTTACAAAAGCAGGCTATGCATCAGATATAGGAGCAAACAATTACAGTAGCAAAATCTAATGTAAGCATGAGAGCGAATGAAAATGGGCGATATCAGAATGATCAAGGGCGGTTTGCTTGCCTGGAAGCTCTGCTGGAAAGGAAGAAGTGCCATCGTTGACGTAGTCGATCACAGTGGCATCAGCAGCGGTCTCGGGGTCTACCGGAGAAGAAGAGGGGGAAGAAACAATAAATACAAAAGCACGCAGATGCATGACATGACAACAGGCAGAGCTAGGGGTGTTCTAACACGGTGATACGCGATACCGGCGAAGGGGGAAAACATCTGGGAAAGTTTTCCCGAAGTTTGGTAATTTCGGACGGGTGAAACGGAGGTGGACGGTTCCATGTTCGCCATGCTAGGGACGTATGGCGGATGAACGGACTGCGTATCCGGATTCATCTCGCTTTTCTGAGCAACTTTCATGTATAAAACTTTTTCATCTGACTTATGGATTATTTTCTATTAATTTTCAAAGGTTTAAACATTTTCTGAAATTATTAATAAATCTAAATGGAGTTATTGCATCGGCATGATGTCATCATGATGTCAGCAGTCAACTGAGTTGACCAAGGTCAACCCTGACGTGTGGGGCCGTTCTATCATGGACTGATAACTAATTAATAGTTAATTAGGGTTAATTAATAGGATTAATTAAGTTAATTAATTATTATTTTTTCATTTAATTTTTTTACATTTACATTTCTTTTTTTTTAAATACAGGGGCATGGGGCCCCACGGTCAGTGGCACAATGGTGCCCAGCCTGGGCACGCACAGGCACAAGGCGTTGGCGGCCACATCGCTTGGCCAGGGACGGCCAGGGTGTGCGCTGGGGAGGCAAAGGGCTGCGGGGCCGCGGGCGGCACCACTGGCTCGTGCTAGGGGTGGCCGGCGCAGTGGCTACGACGACTTCCGACGGCAGCGATGTGTGACGCCCCCGGTTCAATCGTACACTAGTCATACACGCAAACGTGTACGATCAAGCCCAGGGACTCACGGGAAGATATCACAACACAACTCTAAACACAAATAAACGGAGGTCCACAATATTACAGACCAGGGATCCGAAGATCCGAATACATAAGTCAGTCATACAAATAATATCTGAGTACAGACATAGTTAGACAAGTTCTGCCTTAAGAAGGCTAGCACAAACAGCGACACTAGATCGAAAGGCGTTGGCCTCTTGCCTGGGAGCCTCCGATCCTACTCCTGGTCAGCTGGCTCGATCCAGTAGTACGTGCCCTCTGGACCCGCCTGGTAGTAGGCTCCGGTGGTGGCGTCTGGCTCCTGGACTCCATCGACTGGTGTATCATCAAGGTGGGGTATATGGGGGAAAAGAGAAAATAAAGCAACCGTGAGTACTCATCCGAAGTACTCAGCAAGCAAGGATCTATACTACATATGCAACATTATCAATGGAGAAAAGGCTGTATATGTGGACTGGGCTGCAGAAATGCCAGAATAGAGAGAAAGGCCTAGTCCTATCGAAGACTAGCATCTTCAAACATCTTCTCAAAGCCATCATCTTGCAGCAGTAGAAGAGAGTAGAATAGCATTTTTATTTAGCCAACTGTTGAAGTACAGCTCAAAGTCCTTCCTCGACTCCCAGCGAGAAAGTAATCTCGAAGGCTTCAATTAAGTAACATATATCCAGTTTAAGTAGTAGATCGGGATACACAAACTGAGCGTCCTTTACCTTAGGACCGGCTATATAGAAGATTCTCACCCTGCAGGGGTGCACTACTGTTACCCACACGCTCGTCAACCTGGCCGGACATACTTGCTGGGTAATGCCCGTCCTCGGAAGATCAACGACGAAGCAAAGCGCTCTACCTAGGCTCAGCAGAGAGGTCGCAACGCCGGACTAACCTATGCACCCAGGGGTCTCGGGCCATCGCCCTGGGCACCCTGCGCGTTGCGTGCTGGCCGGGTGCAGGCCGACACTGAACCGCGTGAAGTAATCAGCCCAATCCCGACGATCAGCCCGCACGTTGAATCGTGACGTCTGATAAGCTTTTCGGAAACGTTACATCGCAGAGGGCCCATAACCATTATCCCGCGTGGTGGTAGGGCGTATAGGGCACGTCGACCCACTCAGATCACACAAACCCGAATCCAATAGGCTCAATTAGTATCAAGCGGAGACAATCAGAGTCTCTGATGCCCGCCACAATGTCACACTCGAGTGCCCTCCCGGCCAGCCCCCTAAATCATAGAATCCCAGCGGGTACCCACCAGGGTGGACCCGCCTGTGAAAAAGGTCAAGTAATCGTGTGGTCATAATCATCAGGGTGAACGTAAGAGGTATCACCCTCGAGGTTCACACTGAGGGGTTGCACGACAGAGTCGTATCGGACATGGAGAAGGAGGAATCACCCTCGATGACCACGACCGTACAGCTATGCTGCAGAGTATTCATCAGGAGTGCGTTACGAGGTATCACCCTCGGCACTCGATAGTTACTACGCAGAGTCGTACAACTAAGGGGGGTGTGAAGTGAGGCGTCTGTCTCTGATCGACGATCACGTTGATCGAGTCGTTGATGAACAAGAAGGGGCGACAAAGTAAGGTGGTGGGGTCACAGATGGGTCATACCAACCTATACTAAACAGTTTATCATAGGCAGGTAAGATAGCAATGAACAGGTTACAACAGCAGGCTATGCATCAGAATAGGAGCATACATTAACAGTAGCGAAATCTAATGCAAGCAGGAGAATAGAATGGGCGATATCTGGAATGCTCAAGGGGGGGCTTGCCTGGTTGCTCTGGCAAGAGAGGGAGGTCGTCAACGGGCTGCTCGTCGGTAGTGTAGTCGTAACCTGGTGCAGCGTCGTCGGTCTCGGCGTCTATCGAGAGAGAAGGAGGGGGAGAGAAACAATAAATTCACGGCAATAATGCAAACAATGTGTATGACATGCCTAAATGATATGCCGGGGTGTTCTACTGCCTAACTAAACGATTTAGTTAATTTAGGAATTTATTTGGATTTATTTAATTAAAGTTGGGCACTATTCATTTACTGAAATCGGTCTAAAAGTTCAATGTTCTTATAGCTGCGGGCGTCTGACGGGAATACGGAGGGCGTATCCGGGCTCGTATCGTCGTTCTGAGCAAGTTTCATGTATAAAATATTTTCATCGGAGATACGGTTTAAAAGATATGATTTTCTAAAGTTTTTATTAATTTCTGAAATTTAATTAATTATTTAATTCAACATTATCCGAAACAGTGATTGATGACGTCAGCATGACATCATGCTGACGTCAGCAGCCACCTGACAGGGTGGGTCCCACCTGTCATAGGCTGTTAGGTTAATTAGGTTTAATTAATTTAATTACTGATTAATTAACACTAATTAGTTAATTAGATTAACCTAATCAGGATTAATTAACTAATTAATTAACTAATTAATTATTTAATTAATTATTTTATTTATTTTTATTTTTATTTTCTTAAAATCGTTTCTGGGCCGTGGGCCCCATTCGTCAGCGTCACAGGGGGTTCGGGCCCCACTGGGCAGTGGCCCAGGGGCGGACACGTCCGGGGCGTGCCCCTTTTGGGACCGGACATGTCCGGTGCCCAAAGGGGACGCACGGGCGGGCGCGGGCTGTCGGGGGCGCGGCGAAGCGCGGGCGCAGGCGAGCGCTCGCGGGGCCGGAGGCGGGGCGGCGGCGCGGTGGCTGGAGCGGCAGCGGGCGGCGGCGCGGTGGCTAGAGCGGCAGCGGGCGGCGGCGCGGCACAGCGGGCACGGCGGGGCGAAGCGGGGCAAGATCCGCGAGCAGTAGCGAGGCAGGGCACGCGCGCGCGTGTGCGAGGCCCGGCGAGGCTGCGGTGCGCGCGGGCGCGTGCGCGAGCCGGCGAGCGCGGGCGGAGCGGCGGCACGGGGGCGCGGTGCGCGCGGCGAGGTGCGGGAGCAGAGAGGGGGGAAGAGGCCCGAGGCCTCACCGTGCTCGTAGGGACGGGGCAGCGGGGGGGTCGGTGCGGTCGACGGGGACGACGGCGACGGAGACGAGGTGCAGGCCGGCGGGGAGGCGCGGGCTCCGGGCGGCGGCGTCCAACGGCGACGGCGAGCGGCGGCGGCGACGGGGCCGTTCCCGCGATCCCGATCCCGATCTGGATCGGGAGGTGGGGGCTGACGAGGGGGAGGCAGCGACGGGACGGCGTCGGCGAGCGCGGGCGGACGGGATCGGGAGATCCCGATCCAGATGGGGGGGCGGGGAGAAAGCGAGGGGGAGGGGGGATCGGGGGTAGGGCCAACTTGTGACGCCCCCGGTTCAATCGTACACTAATCATACACGCAAACGTGTACGATCAAACCCAGGGACTCACGGGAAGATATCACAACACAACTCTAAACACAAATAAACGGAGGTCCACAATATGACAGACCAGGGATCCGAAGATCCGAATACATAAGTCAGTCATACAAATAATATCTGGGTACAGACATAGTTAGACAAGTTTTGCCTTAAGAAGGCTAGCACAAACAGCGACACTAGATCGAAAGGCGTTGGCCTCCTGCCTGGGAGCCTTCGATCCTACTCCTGGTCAGCTGGCTCGATCCAGTAGTACGTGCCCTCTGGACCCGCCTGGTAGTAGGCTCCGGTGGTGGCGTCTGGCTCCTGGACTCCATCGTCTGGTGTATCATCAAGGTGGGGTATATGGGGGAAAAGAGAAAATAAAGCAACCGTGAGTACTCATCCGAAGTACTCAGCAAGCAAGGATCTATACTACATATGCAACATTATCAATGGAGAAAAGGCTGTATATGTGGACTGGGCTGCAGAAATGCCAGAATAGAGAGAAAGGCCTAGTCCTATCGAAGACTAGCATCTTCAAACATCTTCTCAAAGCCATCATCTTGCAGCAGTAGAAGAGAGTAGAATAGCATTTTATTTAGCAAACATGTTGAAGTACAGCTCAAAGATCCTTCCTCGACTCCCAGCGAGAAAGTAATCCCGAAGCTTCAATTAAGTACAAGTATCCAGTTTAAGTAGTCGATCGGGATACACAAACTGAGCGTCCTTTACCGTAGGACCGGCTATCGATAGAAGATTCATCCCTGCAGGGGTGCACTACTGTTACCCAACACGCTCGATCAACTCTGGCCGGACATACTTGCTGGGTAATGCCCGTCCTCGGAAGATCAACACGAAGCAGCGCTCTACCTAGGCTCAGCAGAGAGGTCAGCACGCCGGACTAACCTATGCACCCAGGGGTCTCGGGCCATCGCCCTGGGCACCCTGCGCGTTGCGTGGCTGGCCGGGGTGCAGGCGCGACACTGAACTCGCCAGTGAAGTATCCAGCCCAATCCCGACGATCAGCCCGCACGGTGAATCGTGACGTCTGATAAGCTTTCGGAGAAACGTACATCGCAGAGGGCCCCATAACCATTATCCCGCGTGGTGGTAGTGCGTATAGGGCACGTCGACCCACTCAGATCACACACCCGAATCCAATAGGCTCAATTAGTATCAAGCGGAGACAATCAGAGTCTCTGATGCTCCGCCACAATGTCACACTCGAGTGCCCTTCCGGCACACCCGAAATCATAGATCCCCAGCGGGTACCCACCAGGGTGGACCCGCCTGTGAAAAAGGTCAAGTAATCGTGTGGTCATAATCATCAGGGTGAACGTAAGAGGTATCACCCTCGAGGTTCACACTGAGGGGTTGCACGACAGAGTCGTATCGGACATGGAGAAGGAGGAATCACCCTCGATGACCACGACCGTACAGCTATGCTGCAGAGTATTCATCAGGAGTGCGTTACGAGGTATCACGCTCGGCACTCGATAGTTAATACGCAGAGTCGTACAACTAAGGGGGTGTGAAGTGAGGCGTCTGTCTCTGATCGACGATCACGTTGATCGAGTCGTCGATGAACAAGCAGGGGCGACAAAGTAAGGTGGTGGGGTCACAGATGGTTCATACCAACCTATACTAAACAGTTTATCATAGGCAGGTAAGGTAGCAATGAACAGGTTACAACAGCAGGCTATGCATCAGAATAGGAGCATACATTAACAGTAGCGAAATCTAATGCAAGCAGGAGAATAGAATGGGCGATATCTGGAATGCTCAAGGGGGGGGCTTGCCTGGTTGCTCTGGCAAGAGAGGGAGGTCGTCAACGGGCTGCTCGTCGGTAGAGTAGTCGTAACCTGGTGCAGCGTCGTCGGTCTCGGCGTCTATCGAGAGAGAAGGAGGGGGAGAGAAACAATAAATTCACGGCAATAATGCAAACAATATGTATGACATGCCTAAATGATATGCCGGGGTGTTCTACTGCCTAACTAAACGATTTAGTTAATTTAGGAATTTATTTGAATTTATTTAATTAAAGTTGGGCACTATTCATTTACTGAAATCGGTCTAAAAGTTCAATGTTCTTATAGCTGCGGGCGTCTGACGGGAATACGGAGGGCGTATCCGGGCTCGTATCGTCGTTCTGAGCAAGTTTCATGTATAAAATATTTTCATCGGAGATACGGTTTAAAAGATATGATTTTCTAAAGTTTTTATTAATTTCTGAAATTTAATTAATTATTTAATTCAACATTATCCGAAACAGTGATTGATGACGTCAGCATGACATCATGCTGACGTCAGCAGCCACCTGACAGGGTGGGTCCCACCTGTCATAGGCTGTTAGGTTAATTAGGTATTAACTAATTAAATTACTGTTTAATTAACACTAACTACTTAATTAAATTAACCTAATCAGGATTAATTAATTATTTATTTTCATTATTTATTTTTATTTTCAATATTTTTCCTAAAACGTTTCTGGGCCGTGGGCCCCATTCGTCAGCGTCACAGGGGGTTTGGGCCCCACTGGGCAGTGGCCCAGGGGGGGGGTCACAGGCGTGCGGGCGCGGCGCCCCGTCGGGCGAACCCGGGGCACGGGCGAGCGGGCGCTGGGCGCGGCCGGGGCCGGAGCGCGGCGGAGCAGAGTAGCAGCGGCAGCGGGGTGGCCGGAGCAGCAGCGAGGGGCGGCGCGGCACAGCGGGCACGGCGGGGCGAAGCGGGGCAAGATCCGCGAGCAGTAGCGAGGCAGGGCACGCGCGCGCGTGTGCGAGGCCCGGCGAGGCTGCGGTGCGCGCGGGCGCGTGCGCGAGCCGGCGAGCGCGGGCGGAGCGGCGGCACGGGGGCGCGGTGCGCGCGGCGAGGTGCGGGAGCAGAGAGGGGGAGGCCTGGGGCCTCACCGTGCTCGTAGGGACGGGGCAGCGGGGGGTCGGGGCGGTCGACGGGGACGACGGCGACGGAGACGAGGTGCAGGCCGGCGGGGAGGCGCGGGCTCCGGGCGGCGGCGAGGTCGTCGCGGCGTCGGGCGACGGGATCGGGGGTTTGCCCCGATCCAGATCCAGTCGAGGGAGGGGGCGACCGAGCGATAGGCGGCTGGTCGGGGAAGAGGAGAGGACAGGGCGACGTCGGCGTGGCGGCGGCGTCGGCGCTGGCCGATCGGCGCGGGAGCGGGGTGGCGTCGGCGAGCGGCGTCGGCCCGATCCAGTTTCTGGATCGGGGGGGGCGAACGAGTGAGGAGGGGGTGTCGGTGAGGCTAGGGTTTGGCCGGGGGCCTTATAGGCCAGGGGCGACGCAGGTGGGCCGGCCGGCTGGGCTTCGGCCCAGTTGGGCCGGGGGGGGCGTTGCTCTTTTTTCCTTTTCTGTTTCTTTTTCCTTTTTCTTTATTCTCTTTTCTCCACTGTTAAATGTTTAGGCCCCAAATGGCTTTTGTAAAAAGTGTGACCTATTTCATAAATACCAGTGCATTATTCCCTAACACCTAAAATTAGTTTGGACAAAACATAATTCCATATTTATTTCAGATTCAATAAATGGTTATTAAATATTATCTTTATCCACTGTTTGAGGTTGTTCGAGTCACTTATCCAATTCCAATGATGTTGGTTTCAATTTTAGAATAGCCTCTGGAATATTTGCTATATATCTAACATTTTAGCTCCTATGTTGGACAACTTTCATATTCCACTTTCATTTAAATTTGAATTTGACTTAGGAGTTGAAATGCAATGTGATGCTAATGATGATTATGCACTGTCGATCATGCTAACTTGTCATTATCAAAAGTGATTACTGTTGCTAATCACCGGGGGTGTTACAACTCTCCTCATCTATTAAGAATTCTCGTCCCGAGAATTAAGAGGAAGACTGAAAGAAAGAGGGGTATTCTTCGCGAAGACGATCCTCGCGTTCCCAAGTGGCTTCATCTTCAGAATGATTTGACCACCGAACCTTGAGGAACTTGATTGACTTTTGACGTGTTCGATGCTCAGCTTGATCAAGAATACGGATGGGATGTTCTGGATAAGACAGATCTTCCCGTAATTCAAGCACTTCATGATCCACAGCTCGAATAGGATCCTTGAAGCAGCGGCGGAATTGGGATACATGAAAGACGTCATGTACTTGAGAAAGGTTTGGCGGCAATTGCAACTGATATGCCACTTCTCCTCGACGGGCAAGAATACGGAACGGGCCAATGTAGCGTGGGGCTAACTTGCCTTTGATTCCGAACCGATGAGTGCCTTTCAACGGAGTGACGCGGAGGTAAGCTTGCTCGCCAGGTTGATAGACTATTTCCTGGTGCTTACGGTCATAGTTGCTCTTCTGACGAGACTGAGCAGATTTCAAATGTTCACGAACAATACGGACTTGTTCTTCAGCTTGCCGAATAATGTCCGGTCCGACGAGTGAGCGTTCCCCAGTTTCTGACCAATTCAGAGGGGTTCGACACTTACGACCGTATAGAACTTCAAACGGTGCCATCTTCAGACTAGCTTGATAGCTATTGTTGTAAGAGAATTCGGCATACGGGAGAGATTCCTCCCATTTCTTACCGAAGGAGATGACGCAAGCTCGAAGCATATCTTCGAGCACTTGATTCACTCGTTCAACTTGACCCTGTGACTGAGGGTGAAAAGCGGTACTGAACGACAGATGTGTTCCCATAGCTTCTTGGAAACTATTCCAGAATCTGGAGGTGAAGAGGCTGCCACGATCAGAACTGATCTCCAACGGAACACCGTGGAGTGACACAATCCAGGAAACATACAAGTCTGCTAACTGGCTAGCAGTGATTGTCTCCTTAACAGGCAGAAAGTGGGCAACCTTAGAGAATCGGTCAATGACAACAAAAATAGCATCATGACCCTTCTGGGATTTGGGAAAACCAGTAATGAAATCCATTTGGACCTTGTCCCATTTCCATTCAGGAATTTCCAGGGGTTGCAGAGTTCCTGCGGGCCTTTGATGTAGAGCTTTAACGCGGCGGCAAACGTCACACTCAGAAACATAACGAGCAATGTCTCGCTTCATATTAGGCCACCAGAATCTTTGACAAATGTCACGGTACATCTTTGTGCTACCAGGGTGAATGGACAAGGGAGTGTCATGAGCTTCCTTCATAACGTTTTCCCTCTCATTCTTGAACTTGGGTACGAAGAGACGGTGTTGGAAAAATAGGATCCCATCTGCATCAAGATGGAATTCCGACGGCTTTCCTTTCTCGAGGTATCGCTTGATCTTTTCAACTTCAGTGTCATACCTTTGCATAACCCTAATGCCGTGTTCTAAATCTGGTTCGACAACCAGGGTATTGAGATAACCCTGTGGGACAATATGGAGGTTCAACTTGCAAAGCTCTTCATGGAGAAGAGGTTGTGTTTCTTGAACCATAAGATTGTCGCTATAGGACTTGCGACTCAACGCATCGGCCATTACATTAGCCTTGCCGGGGGTATATGAAATATTCATATCATAATCGGCAATTGTTTCGAGCCATCTTTGTTGACGAAGGTTCAGATCTGGTTGAGTATATAAATACTTCAAGCTTTGGTGATCCGTGTATATCTCGCAACGGTTACCGAGAAGGTAATGTCGCCATAGCTTCAAGGCATAGATAACCGCAGAAAGTTCAAGATCATGCACGGGATAATTCTCTTCATGAGGACGCAATTGTCGGGAGGCATAAGCAATCACTTTGCGCTCTTGCATTAGGACACAGCCTAATCCTTGACGAGATGCATCACAGTATATCACGAAATCCTTTTGGGAATCCGGGGGTGCTAGTACTGGGGCAGACGTCAATTTATCTTTTAGTGTCTGAAAGCTTTCTTGACATTTTTCTGTCCACTCAAATTTAACACCTTTGTGAAGCAGATATGTCAATGGTTTTGCAATCTTGGAAAAGTTCTCAACGAATCGACGGCAATAACTAGCGAGTCCGAGAAAACTTCTGACTTGCTTAACATTCTTTGGGGGAGTCCAGTCGAGAATAGCCTGAACTCGTTCGGGGTTAACAGCAATCCCATCCTTGGAAATCACATGTCCAAGGTAAGTTACTTCAGGAAGCCAAAATTCGCATTTGGAATACTTGGCATACAACTAGTGTTCTCGGAGCCTTTCTAGAACAAGGCAGAGATGTTCAGCATGTTCCTCTTTATTCTTAGAATAGACCAGAATATCATCTAGATATACCACGACGAATTTGTCGAGGTAATCCATGAATATATAATTCATCAGACGGGAGAACGTAGCTGGGGCATACGGAATGTATCGGAACTCAGAGTCATCCAAGATATCACTGAACTGTCCTCGAAGACGTGCGACAGCAGAGTAGGCGGCATCATGTACTGCCATCTCAATCGTCACGCCGATACCGTGGAAAATGTGCAGCTCAGTGTCTGAGTCATTCTGCCGATCATAGATACGAACATCAGCATGGTACTGCTCCTGATTAAACTCGCGGTAATCCTCGTAAACCATGTACTCAGGGTACCAGCGGTAGCCAAGTCTGGTCATGAGAGCGATCAGGACAGCTGGAAACCCAGGGGTATTACGAGCCCAAGTGCGAAGCACAAGCTGTGTCGTAGGACGCGGTGGAAACAAACAGTCCATCTGAAACAGAGGAAATTCAGATTTGTCAAATGACAATGAGAAGTTTAACACAACTCGGAGAGAAAGGTTAAACAAAACAATGGAAAGGAAAATGATTATCAGACTAATCAGATCAACGACAGGGAAATCGCAAAGATATCCAGCTCTCCGGGTAGACGGGATTTACGAGATCCTAAGTGTCGGCGTTAGTAAAAAAAATTTAACCCGAATAGAAGAGATATTAGAGTCCCAGAGTATGGACGAGGAATAAAAGATCCTAATACCACCCAGTTGGCGACGTGGGCCCGTAAGCCACACAGCCAAGTTAGTAATTTAGTTTTTCGGTTTCTAGGCTCAACTTCGGCCAAGGAATTGGAAGGGGGCTTCCTACAGGCAGTCGGCTCTGATACCAACTTGTGACGCCCCCGGTTCAATCGTACACTAGTCATACACGCAAACGTGTACGATCAAGCCCAGGGACTCACGGGAAGATATCACAACACAACTCTAAACACAAATAAACGGAGGTCCACAATATTACAGACCAGGGATCCGAAGATCCGAATACATAAGTCAGTCATACAAATAATATCTGAGTACAGACATAGTTAGACAAGTTCTGCCTTAAGAAGGCTAGCACAAACAGCGACACTAGATCGAAAGGCGTTGGCCTCCTGCCTGGGAGCCTCCGATCCTACTCCTGGTCAGCTGGCTCGATCCAGTAGTACGTGCCCTCTGGACCCGCCTGGTAGTAGGCTCCGGTGGTGGCGTCTGGCTCCTGGACTCCATCGACTGGTGTATCATCAAGGTGGGGTATATGGGGGAAAAGAGAAAATAAAGCAACCGTGAGTACTCATCCGAAGTACTCAGCAAGCAAGGATCTATACTACATATGCAACATTATCAATGGAGAAAAGGCTGTATATGTGGACTGGGCTGCAGAAATGCCAGAATAGAGAGAAAGGCCTAGTCCTATCGAAGACTAGCATCTTCAAACATCTTCTCAAAGCCATCATCTTGCAGCAGTAGAAGAGAGTAGAATAGCATTTTATTTAGCAAACATGTTGAAGTACAGCTCAAAGATCCTTCCTCGACTCCCAGCGAAAAGGTAAATCTCGAAGTTCACATTAGTAACAAGTATCCAGTTTAAGTAGTAGATCGGGATACACAAACTGAGCGTCCTTTACCGTAGGACCGGCTATCGATAGAAGATTCATCCCTGCAGGGGTGCACTAACTGTTACCCAACACGCTCGATCAACTCTGGCCGGACATACTTGCTGGGTAATGCCCATCCTCGGAAGATCAACACGAAGCAGCGCTCTACCTAGGCTCAGCAGAGAGGTAGCACGCCGGACTAACCTATGCACCCAGGGGTCTCGGGCCATCGCCCTGGGCACCCTGCGCGTTGCGTGGCTGGCCGGTGGTGCAGGCGCGACATGAACTCGCCAGTGAAGTATCAGCCAATCCCGACGATCAGCCGCACGGTGAATCGTGACGCTGATAAGCTTTCGGAGAAACGTACATCGCAGAGGGCCCCATAACCATTATCCCGGTGGTGGTAGTGCGTATAGGGCACGTCGACCCACTCAGATCACAACCCGATCAATGCTCAATTAGTATCAAGCGGAGACAATCAGAGTCTCTGATGCTCCGCCACAATGTCACACTCGAGTGCCCTTCCGGCACACCCGAAATCATAGATCCCCAGCGGGTACCCACCAGGGTGGACCCGCCTGTGAAAAAGGTCAAGTAATCGTGTGGTCATAATCATCAGGGTGAACGTAAGAGGTATCACCCTCGAGGTTCACACTGAGGGGTTGCACGACAGAGTCGTATCGGACATGGAGAAGGAGGAATCACCCTCGATGACCACGACCGTACAGCTATGCTGCAGAGTATTCATCAGGAGTGCGTTACGAGGTATCACCCTCGGCACTCGATAGTTACTACGCAGAGTCGTACAACTAAGGGGGGTGTGAAGTGAGGCGTCTGTCTCTGATCGACGATCACGTTGATCGAGTCGTTGATGAACAAGAAGGGGCGACAAAGTAAGGTGGTGGGGTCACAGATGGGTCATACCAACCTATACTAAACAGTTTATCATAGGCAGGTAAGATAGCAATGAACAGGTTACAACAGCAGGCTATGCATCAGAATAGGAGCATACATTAACAGTAGCGAAATCTAATGCAAGCAGGAGAATAGAATGGGCGATATCTGGAATGCTCAAGGGGGGGGGGGGGCTTGCCTGGTTGCTCTGGCAAGAGAGGGAGGTCGTCAACGGGCTGCTCGTCGGTAGAGTAGTCGTAACCTGGTGCAGCGTCGTCGGTCTCGGCGTCTATCGAGAGAGAAGGAGGGGGAGAGAAACAATAAATTTCACGGCAATAATGCAAACAATATGTATGACATGCCTAAATGATATGCCGGGGTGTTCTACTGCCTAACTAAATGATTTAGTTAATTTAGGAATTTATTCGAATTTATTTAATTAGGGTTGGACACTATTCATTTATCGAAATCGGTCTAATTGTTCAACGTTCTTATAGTTGCGGGCATCTGACGGGAATACAGAGGGCGTATCCGGGTTCGTATCGTCGTTCTGAGCAAGTTTCATGTATAAAATATTTTCATCGGAGTTACGGTTTATTTAATATGATTTTCTAAAGTTTTTATTAATTTCTGAAATTTAATTAATTATTTAATTCAACATTATCCGAAACAGTGATTGATGATGACATCAGCATGACCTCATGCTGATGTCAGCGGTTAATTAAGTTAATTACTAATTACTGTTTAATTAACACTAATTAGTTAATTAGATTAACCTAATCAGGATTAATTAACTAATTAATTAACTATTATTTTTTATTATTTATTTTTATTTCCATTATTTTTCCTAAAACGTTTCTGGGCCGTGGGCCCCATTCGTCAGCGTCACAGGGGGTTTGGGCCCCACTGGGCAGTGGCCCAGGGGGGGGGGGTCACAGGCGTGCGGGCGCGGCGCCCCGTCGGGCGAACCCGGGGCACGGGCGAGCGGGCGCTGGGCGCGGCCGGGGCCGGAGCGCGGCGGAGCAGAGTAGCAGCGGCAGCGGGGTGGCCGGAGCAGCAGCGAGGGGCGGCGCGGCACAGCGGGCACGGCGGGGCGAAGCGGGGCAAGATCCGCGAGCAGTAGCGAGGCAGGGCACGCGCGCGCGTGTGCGAGGCCCGGCGAGGCTGCGGTGCGCGCGGGCGCGTGCGCGAGCCGGCGAGCGCGGGCGGAGCGGCGGCACGGGGGCGCGGTGCGCGCGGCGAGGTGCGGGAGCAGAGAGGGGGAGGCCTGGGGCCTCACCGTGCTCGTAGGGACGGGGCAGCGGGGGGTCGGGGCGGTCGACGGGGACGACGGCGACGGAGACGAGGTGCAGGCCGGCGGGGAGGTGCGGGCTCCGGGCGGCGGCGAGGTCGTCGCGGCGTCGGGCGACGGGATCGGGGGTTTGCCCCGATCCAGATCCAGTCGAGGGAGGGGGCGACCGAGCGATAGGCGGCTGGTCGGGGAAGAGGAGAGGACAGGGCGACGTCGGCGTGGCGGCGGCGTCGGCGCTGGCCGATCGGCGCGGGAGCGGGGTGGCGTCGGCGAGCGGCGTCGGCCCGATCCAGTTTCTGGATCGGGGGGGGGGGCGAACGAGTGAGGAGGGGGTGTCGGTGAGGCTAGGGTTTGGCCGGGGGCCTTATAGGCCAGGGGCGACGCAGGTGGGCCGGCCGGCTGGGCTTCGGCCCAGTTGGGCCGGGGGGGGCGTTGCTCTTTTTTCCTTTTCTGTTTCTTTTTCCTTTTTCTTTATTCTCTTTTCTCCACTGTTAAATGTTTAGGCCCCAAATGGTTTTTGTAAAAAGTGTGACCTATTTCATAAATACCAGTGCATTATTCCCTAACACCTAAAATTAGTTTGGACAAAACATAATTCCATATTTATTTCAGATTTAATAAATGGTTATTAAATATTATCTTTATCCACTGTTTGAGGCTGTTCGAGTCACTTATCCAATTCCAATGATGTTGGTTTCAATTTTAGAATAGCCTCTGGAATATTTGTTATTTATCTGACATTTTAGCTCCTATGTTGGACAACTTTCATATTCCACTTTCATTTAAATTTGAATTTGACTTAGGAGTTGGAATGCAATGTGATGCTAATGATGATTATGCACTGTTGATCATGCTAACATGTCATTATCAAAAGTGATTACTGTCGCTAACCACCGGGGTGTTACACGACGGCAGCTACGACGGGGCACGGCAACAGCGGGAGCTAGCAGGGGAGCGCGTGCGAAGCAGGGCAGGGGCTCGGTCAGGGCGCGAGCGGCTCACGGCCACGCGAGGGAGGGCGCACGCAGCTGGGGGCGACCGGAGCAGAGAGGAACAGAGCGAGGGCGGACAAGGCCTCACCGAGGCCCTGTAGTTGTGCAAAAGTCGGCTCGGGGAGGGGCCGGGGAGGCGCCGCGACGGTGACTTCGGTGGCGTCGGAGCGGCACGATGTTCTCGGGCACGGCGTTCGGGGAGGAGGTGAGCCGTTCCAGCGAGGGGGGCTCCATGGAGGAAGGTGAGGCGTCCGGCGAGGTCTGGCGGCGGCGCGGGCGCAGGGTGTCGGGGTTGGCGGTTGCCCCCGACCGGATCCACGCGGGGGGAGGGAGAGAGAGGTGGGGGAGATCGAGGGGAGTGGATCGGGTGTAGGCTAGGGATCGGTTGGGGTGGTGGTTAAGCACGGGGTGAGGGGGGCCGTGTGGGCCGGCCTGGTGGTTACCTAGGCCAAGGCCCAATGGGGGGCGGGGGCCTCTCCCTTTTTCTCTTTTTCTTTCTTTATTTTCTTTTCTGTTTTATTTATTTTAGAGCATCTAAACATTCTATAAAAAATTGGTTTCTCCACCATATGTACTTATGATTTATTTGCCACCTTTAGAACATTTTAGCTTTCATGTTTGACAAAATTTGAATTTTGATTTTAAACTCGGTTTTGAATTTGAATTGTGACTTGGATCAAGCGAAGATTAGCAACAGTAACATGATGACACTGCACCATTAACAGGGGTTTATGATACGTCTCCATCGTATCTACTTTTCCAAACTCTTTTGCTATTGTTTTGGACTCTAATTTGCATGATTTGAATGGAACTAACCCGGACTGACGCTGTTTTCAGCAGAATTGCCATGGTGTTATTTTTGTGCAGAAATAAAAGTTCTCGGAATGACCTGAAACTTCACGGAGATCATTTTTGGAATTAATAAAAAATATTGGCGAAAGAATCAACAGAAGGGGGCCCACACCCTGTCCACAAAGGTGGGAGGCGCGTCCACCCCCCCAGGACGCGCCATCCGTCCTTGTGGGCCCCCTGGACCTCCAGCGACCTCAACTCCAACTCCATATATTCACGTTCAGGGAGAAAAAATTTAGAGAGAAGGAGTCATCGTGTTTTACGATACGGAGCCGCCGCCACCTCCTGTTCTTCCTCGGGAGACCAGATCTGGAGTCCGTTCGGGGCTCCGAAGAGGGGAAATCATCGCCGTCGTCATCATCAACCATCCTCCATCACCAATTTCATGATGCTCACCGCCGTGCGTGAGTAATTCCATCGTAGGCTTGCTGGACGGTGATGGGTTGGATGAGATTTACCATGTAATCGAGTTAGTTTTGTTAGGGTTTGATCCTTAGTATCCACTATGTTCTAAGATTGATGTTGCTATGACTTTGCTATGCCTAATGCTTGCCACTAGGGCTCAAGTGCCATGATTTCAGATCTGAACCCTTTATGTTTCCATGAATATATTTGTGTTCTTGATCCTATCTTGCAAGTTATAGTCACCTACTACCTGTTATGATCCGGCAACCCCGGAGTGACAATAGTCGGGACACTTCCCGGTGATGACCGTAGTTTGAGGAGTTCATGTATTCACTAAGTGCTAATGCTTTGGTCCGGTACTCTATTAAAAGGAGGCCTTAATATCCCTTAGTTTCCAATAGGACCCCGCTGCCACGGGAGGGTAGGACAAAAGATGTCATGCAAGTTCTTTTCCATAAGCACGTATGACTATATTCGGAATACATGCCTACATTATATTGATGAATTGGAGCTAGTTCTGTGTCACCCTATGTTATAACTGTTGCATGATGAGTGCCATCCGACATAATTATCCATCATTGATCCATTGCCTACGAGCTTGTCACATATTGATCTTTGCTAAGTTACTTTTCTGTTGCCACTGTTACAATTGCTACAAAACTGCTACTGTTACTTTTGCCACCGTTACCGTTAGTTCCATACTACTTTGCTACTAAATACTTTGCTACAGATATTAAGTCTTTCAGGTGTGGTTGAATTGACAACTCAGCCGCTAATACTTGAGAATATTCTTTGGCTCCCCTTGTGTCGAATCATTAAATTTGGGTTGAATACTCTACCCTCAAAAACTGTTGCGATCCCCTATACTTGTGGGTTATCAAGACCTTTTTCTAGCACCGTTGCCGGGGAGCATAGCTCTATTCTCTGAGTCACTTGGGATTTATATCTGTTGATCACTATGAGGAGTTTCAAAGATACTAGAACCAAGATTTTCCCTCAACTACAAGGGGAGGTAAGGAACTGCCATCTAGCTCTGCATTTGATTCACCTTCTGTTTTGAGTAAGCTTGCGACACCTACACCTGCTAGTAATTCTGATATGTCGCAAGTAATTGATGATGCCACTTCTGCTATGCATGATGCTAATGATGATACTACTACTTTGCTTGATAATACTGTGCCACTAGGTGAATTTCTTGATGAACAACTTGCTAGGGTTAGAGAAAATGAAATTGCTGAAACTGATGATAATATTGAAACTGAAGATTATGATTCTCCCCCTAGATATGAATTGTCTGTTGTACCTGAGGGTTATGTTATGGATGAAGAAACTGCTAGAGACCTCTTTGCTTGCAATGATAGAGATGATCTTAAGAAACTCTTAGCTAAGCTGAAAGAAAAATCCTTCAATGCTAGAATGAAATATGATCCCAATTTTGCTACTTCACCTATTTTTGTTACTGATAAGGATTATGAATTCTCTGTCGATCCCAAGTTAATTACTTTGGTTGAATCTGATCCTTTCTATGGTTATGAATCTGAAACAGTTGTGGCACATCTTACTAAATTGAATGATATAGGCACCCTATTTGCTCATGAGGAAAAAATTCACTATTACTATATTCTTAAGTTGTTTCCTTTCTCGTTAAATGGTGATGCTAAGTTATGGTTTAATTCTCTTGCTCCTGGTTGTGTGCGTAGTCCCCAGGATATGATTTATTACTTCTCTCAAAAATATTTCCCTGCTCACAAGAAACAAGCTGCCTTACAGGAAATATTTAACTTTGTGCAATATGAAGAAGAGAGTCTCCCACAAGCTTGGGGGAGGCTTCTCCAATTACTTAATGCTTTGCCTGATCACCCTCTCAAGAAAAATAAAATTTTTGATATCTTTTATAATGGACTAACCGATGCTTCTAGGGACCACCTAGATAGTTGTGCTGGTTGTGTTTTCAGGGAACAAACTGTTGAGCAAGCTGAACTGCTTTTAAATAATATATTGAGTAATGATAATGATTGGACACTTCCTGAACCAACTCCTAAGCCAACTCCGAAGAAAAGAGGTATTCTATTTCTCAGTCCTGAAGATATGCAAGAGGCAAAGAAATCTATGAAAGAAAAAGGTATTAAAGCTGAAGATGTTAAGAATTTACCGCCTATTGAAGAAATACATGGTCTTGATAACTCAACACAGGTAGTAGAGGTAAATTCTCTTTATAGATTTGATGAAGGTGATATTCCTCATAATAAGTCTGCTAGTCAATGCTTAGATGAGTTTGATAATTTTATTGTTAAACAAGAAAATTTCAATGCTTATGTTAGTAGACAATTGAAACATAATGCTCACATGCTTGACTACTTGGGTGATTATATGAGTAGAACTATTAATGATCTTAAGCTTATTAGTAAACATGCTTCCATGGTTACAACTCAAGTAGAACAAGTACTTAAGGCACAAGATGATTTGCTTAATGAGTTGAATAATAAGAACAATGATAATGCTGTTAGGGTTATGACTAGAGGTGGTAAAATGACTCAGGAACCTTTGTATCCCGAGGGCCATCCTAAGAGAGTTGAGCAAGATTCTCAGAGAATTAATACTGATGCACCTAGTCCTAGTAATAAAAAGAAAAAGAAAACTGATAGGACTTTGCATACTTCTAGTGAACCAGTTATAGACACACCTGAGAATCCAAATGATATTTCTATTTCTGATGCTGAGACACAATCTGGTGACGAACATGAACCTAGTGATAATGTTAATGATGATGTTCATGTTGATGCTCAACCTAGTAATGATAATGATGTAGAGATTGAACCTGCTGTTGATCTTGATAACCCACAATCAAAGAATCAACAATATGATAAGAGAGACTTCGTTGCTAGGAAACATGGTAAAGAAAGAGAACCATGGGTTCAGAAACCCATGCCCTTTCCTCCTAAGCCATCCAAGAAAAAGGATGATGAGGATTTTGAGCACTTTGCTGAAATGATTAGACCTATCTTTTTGTGTATGAGTTTGACTGATATGCTTAAAATGCCTCCTTATGCTAAGCACATGAAAGATATTGTTACAAATAAAAGAAAGATACCGGAAGCTGAAATTTCCACCATGCTTGCTAATTACACTTTTAAGGGTGGAATACCAAAGAAACTTGGAGATTCAGGAGTACCAACTATACCATGCTCCATTAAAAGAAACTATGTTAAAACTGCTTTATGTGATCTTGGAGCCGGTGTTAGTGTTATGCCTTTCTCTTTGTATCATAGACTTGAATTGAATAAGTTGACACCTACTAAAATCTCTTTGCAAATGGCTGATAAATCAGCTGCTATACCCATCGGTATTTGTGAGGATGTGCCTGTTGTGGTTGCGAACGTTACTATCTTAACGGACTTTGTTATTCTTGATATTCCCGAGGACGACAGTATGTCGATCATCCTTGGTAGACCCTTTTTGAATACTGCAGGGGCTGTTATTGATTGCAACAAAGGCAATGTCACTTTTCATGTTAATGGTAATGAGCATACGGTACACTTTCCGAAGAAACAACCTCAAGTTCATAGTATCAATTCTATTGGAAAAATTTCAACTATTACTATCGGAGGTTTTGAATTCCCTCTTCCTACTGTCAGAAAGAAATATGATATTCTTATTGTTGGGGACATGCATATCCCCGTTGAGGTAACCTAGTGTTATTCAAAACTTCTCCGGTTTCATGTCATTCGGAAGAAGTTTGTTAGTAAGACTTGATCAACCTTGTTAACGGATTCCTTTTGATGGGCATGAGATGGATGAATTTAGAAGGCACAACTTTCTGTACCTACTTTTTACCTTCTGTTATTTAGAATGAATAAAGCAAAAATAGTATTTTCTGTCTGTTTTCTGAATTATTCATGAAATAAAAAATGTCCCAAAAATAAAAGTTCTCCAAATGCTCTGAAAATTTAGTATGATTTTTTATAGAATATTTTAGAATTTCTGTCACTGAGAACACACCAGGGGGACCCACCACCTGTCCACAAGGACGGAGGGCGCGCCCCCTAGTCTTGTGGGTCCCACATGACCCCCTCCACTTATTCCAGCACCCATCCACTTCGTCTTCCTCCAGAAAAAATCATCCCGTATCTCAAACTCGTGTTCTTGCTCATTTTGCTACCATTTTCGATCTCCTTGTGTAAAGCTCCATTTGCAAAACTGTTTTGGGGGATTGTTCTTCGGTATGTGACTCCTCCAATGGTCCGGTTAGTTTTTGTTCTAGTGCTTTATTTATTGCAAATTTTTGCTGCTATAGTGACCCTGTTCTTGAGCTTGCATGTCAAATTTATATGGTCCAAAGTAGTTTTGATGCATAATATAGCCTCTAGGCAGTTGTAGGAGTAGTTGCTATCAATTTTATTGAGTTTGGTTCACTTTTATTTTGAGTCACTAAAAGTTTCAGAAAATTTTCAGAGGAAGAAAATGATGAGGAGATTGTTGAGAGGCTCTTTGAGCCAGGGTTCGAAGGAAAAAGAAAATCAGGAGAAGGAAAAGCCCAAGTACAATCTTCCTCGTGCCGCGGAGATTCGGCTGTGTGAATGGCCATGCGATGTATTCTTGGAAGCGACCGGAATTTATGAGGATTTCTATTATTTGGCTGAGAATGCAGGCATCACCGACTTCCTCCACGACCAGTGTGATCAGTATCTCCTACTCACTAATACTTACGTGCAAAATTTTCATTTTCATGCTAGGAGATCACCACCCACGGTAGAGTTTCACTTATATGATGAGCATAAGGAGATGACACTTTATGACTTTTGTGAGGTTTGTAAATTACCTTATGAGGGTAGCGTCGAGGAACCACGTCCTAGTGATGTGGAAGATTTTATTAATGAAGTTACCGTAGGGGAAAGGAGAAAGGTGTCGGAAGCGAGAGTAGCTAGTTTACATTTTCCTGTTTTGCGCTACTACTCATTATTTGCTGGGAGATGTTTAATTGGTTGCGGGGAGAGTGGAGGCCTTAGTGCTCCTGACCTTGCTATTTTGCGCCATGCTTTACTTCGCGATAGAACTTTTAGTTTGGGTGCTATGGTTGCTCGACGGTTGAGTTTAAACCGTACGAAGGGTCCTATCTTTGGAGGTATCTATGCCTCCCGCCTTGCTAGACGCTTTGAGATACCCATTAGGCATAATGAGAAAGAGGAGAAACTGCTACCCACTATATACTTAGATTATGACAGCATGGTAGCACATAAGTTTATTCGCTATGATGAGGAAAAGAGACTCATTTATAACTTGATATTTAGCGAGGATACTTTCCAGATTATTACCTTGCCTACACCTGCTTTGTTCGATATTCATTTAGGCAGGTACTTCATCATGCCCGCGGACATTTACGCATACTAGGAGGGGACGCGATCTCCAGTTCCTGAGCCAGAGCCATCACCTGATCCATATGAGGAGTCTATTTACCAGTGGGAGCCACAGGAGCTCTCTAACCAGTGGAACCCCCAGGATCCTCCTCAGTACACCGGAGAGGGCCACTTTGATCCATGGCCTTAGACCAACTTAGGCCAAAAGCCTAAGCTTGGGGGAGTACGTATTTCTCACCGATATTACATTCATGTTCACACACTCATTCTAGTTGTCGGTGTTCATACTTTTTCATTGTATTATCCATGTTAGTTTATTTTCATTTTTTTCGCTTTCTTCTTGATTATTTGAAAACCTTTGAGAAAAAAAAATTAGTTGTAGCTTAGTTTACCCTCCATGCTTAATTGTAGTATTAAAGAAAACCCAAAAAGATTTATCATTCTTCTTTTACTGGTTGGGAGCTTTCCCGTGTAAATAGTTTTTCTCGTTCTTGTTTTACTTTCTTCAGAAAAACAAAAAACTCCAAAAACATTTTGGTGTGTTTCTTTGAAATTCTTTTCTTTTCTTTGGGGGTCGAAGGGAGAAGACCACGATGAAAGTGTTGAGTGGCTCTCATATGCATTATTGTTGATCTAACAAAGAGCCCATATTACCTTGTCTTCTCCTTTGAATAAATGCTTGCAGATTCCAGCTTAGTCCAATGCACGTGCACTATTATTATTATTCACATCGTTCGGTCGTGCAAGTGAAAGGCAATAATGACGATATATGATGAAATGATTGAGATGAGGAAAAAGTTGGTATGAACTCGACCTATCTTGTTTTTGTAAATATGATTAGTTCATCGTTCTTGATTCAGCCTATTATGAATGAAACATGTTTGCAATGACAAATAGAGATTATAGTTACTCATGCCATGCTTAATTAGCTAGGGGTTTATAATGGTTTACCTTGGGTGCCAACATGCTTTTAAAATGGTTGTGATGTAGTATGATAGGATGGTATCCTCCTTTGAATGATTCGAGTGGCTTGACTTGGCACATGTTCACGCATGTAGTTGAAACAAGATCAACATAGCCTCCACGATATTTATGTTCATGGTGATTTATATCCTACTCATGCTTGCATTCAATGTTGGTTAATCTCAATGCATGTTTATGACTGTTGTCGCTCTCTAGTTGGTCGCTTCCCAGTCTTTTTCTAGCCTTCACTTGTACTAAGCGGGAATACTGCTTGTGCATCCACTTCCATAAACCCAAAGTTATTCCATATGAGTCCACCATACCTTCCTATATGCGGTATTTACCTGCCGTTCCAAGTAAATTTGCATGTGCCAAACTCTAAACCTTCAAATGATAATCTGTTTTTTATGCCCGAATCGCTCATGTAGCGACTGGGGGCTGTCAGTATCTTCCATGCTAGGTGGGTTATTCTCACGATGAGTGGACTCCACTCATCATTCACGAGAAAATGGCTGGTAATTGGGATGCCCAGTCCTATGATCAAAAGACCAGAGACAAAATTTCAAATAATTAAACAAAACCCCCCAGGAAAGTTGTTGGTATGGACGACACCCGTGAATTCGGCTAGCCGTGGAATGTGATTGTTGGTGGAGGGGGAGTAAAAACTTTACCATTCTGTTTGGGAACCGCCTATAATGTATGTAGTATGGAAGATACTGAGATCTATTGGTTGTTATGTTGACAATGAAAGCATACCGCTCAAAATTATATTCATCTCTGTTTCAAAAAAGTCGAGCTCTGGCACCTCTGCAAATCCCTGCTTCCCTCTGCGAAGGGCCTATCTATTTACTTTTATGTTGAGTCATCATCCTCTTATAAAAAGCACCAGTTAGAGAGCACCAGTGTCATTTGTATGCTTTGTTATTAATTTATATTGAGTATGACTGTGACTGGATCTCTTTTACCATGAATTACAATGTCTAGTCAGTCCTTAATCTTCAGGGGTGCTCTGCATTTATATTTTGCGGTCTCAGAAAGGGCTAGCGAGATACCATCTTGTTATATCATATCATGTTTGTTTTGAAAAAGTGTTGTCATCTGAGATTTATTATTATTGCTCGCTAGTTGATTATGTCATTGATATGAGTAAATGTGAGACCTAAATGTTATTGTGAATATGGTTAGTTCATAATCTTTGCTGAAAACTTGAATACTGGCTTTACATATTTGCAACAACAAGATCAAACAGAGTTTGTAAATGTTTTTTCTTCATCACTTTCAGTTTGTCAACTGAATTGCTTAAGGACAAGCAATGGGTTAAGCTTGTGGGAGTTGATACGTCTCCATCGTATCTACTTTTCCAAACTCTTTTGCCCTTGTTTTGGACTCTAATTTGCATGATTTGAATGGAACTAACCCGGACTGACGCTGTTTTCAGCAGAATTGCCATGGTGTTATTTTTGTGCAGAAATAAAAGTTCTCGGAATGACCTGAAACTTCACGGAGATCATTTTTGGAATTAATAAAAAATATTGGCGAAAGAATCAATAGAAGGGGGCCCACACCCTGTCCACAAGGGTGGGAGGCGCGCCCACCCCCCAGGGCGCGCCATCCGTCCTTGTGGGCCCCCTGGACCTCCACCGACCTCAACTCCAACTCCATATATTCACGTTCAAGGAGAAAAAAAATCAGAGAGAAGGATTCATCGTGTTTTACGATACGGAGCCGCCGCCACCTCCTGTTCTTCCTCGGGAGACCAGATCTGGAGTCCGTTCAGGGCTCCGGAGAGGGGAAATCGTCGCCGTCGTCATCATCAACTATCCTTCATCACCAATTTCATGATGCTCACCGCCGTGCGTGAGTAATTCCATCGTAGGCTTGCTGGACGGTGATGGGTTGGATGAGATTTACCATGTAATCAAGTTAGTTTTGTTAGGGTTTGATCCCTAGTATCCACTATGTTCTAAGATTGATGTTGCTATGACTTTGCTATGCCTAATGCTTGCCACTAGGGCCCGAGTGCCATGATTTCAGATCTGAACCCTTTATGTTTCCATGAATATATTTGTGTTCTTGATCCTATCTTGCAAGTTATAGTCACCTACTACCTGTTATGATCCGGCAACCCCGGAGTGACAATAGTCGGGACACTTCCCGGTGATGACCGTAGTTTGAGGAGTTCATGTATTCACTAAGTGCTAATGCTTTGGTCCGGTACTCTATTAAAAGGAGGCCTTAATATCCCTTAGTTTCCAATAGGACCCCGCTGCCACGGGAGGGTAGGACAAAAGATGTCATGCAAGTTCTTTTCCATAAGCACGTATGACTATATTCGGAATACATGCCTACATTATATTGATGAATTGGAGCTAGTTCTGTGTCACCCTATGTTATAACTGTTGCATGATGAATGCCATCTGACATAATTATCCATCATTGATCCATTTCCTACGAGCTTTTCACATATTGATCTTTGCTAAGTTACTTTTCCGTTGCCACTGTTACAATTGCTACAAAACTGCTACTCTTACTTTTGCCACCGTTACCGTTACTTCCATACTACTTTGCTACTAAATACTTTGCTGCAGATATTAAGTCTTTCAGGTGTGGTTGAATTGACAACTCAACTGCTAATACTTGAGAATATTCTTTGGCTCCTCTTGTGTCGAATCAATAAATTTGGGTTGAATACTCTACCCTCGAAAACTGTTGCAATCCCCTATACTTGTGGGTTATCAGTTTACTTTAGCTTAATTATCCGGGCGTTACAATTCTTCTCCACTACAAGAAATCTTGTCCCGAGATTTAGGGGGTAGAAGGAAACAGTTCGGGGTATTCATCACGCAGGCGATCCTCGTGTTCGCAAGTGGCTTCATCTTCAGAATGATGTGACCACTAGACCTTGATGAACTTGATCGCCTTCTGACGTGTGCGCCGTTCAGCTTTGTCGAGAATGCGGACTGGATGCTCTTTATAGGTGAGGTCCTGTTGCAACTCGAGCACTTCATGATCCACTGCTCAGATTGGGTCCTTGAAGCAGTGGCGGAGTTGTGACACGTGGAACACATCGTGAACCTAAGAAAGGTTCGACGGAAGCTCCAACTGGTATGCCACTTTTCCACGCCTTTCAAGAATAGTGAATGGACCAATATACCGAGGAGCTAGCTTTCCCTTGATCCCAAAGCGGTGAGCACCTTTCATTGGTGTGACTTGAAGATAAGCCTTTTCGCTAGGTTGATAGACCATGTCTTTGTGATGACGGTTATACTGACTTTTTTGACATGACTGAGCAGTCTTGAGATTCTCGCGAATGATGCGGACTTGTTCTTTGGCATGTTGGATAATATCTGGACCGAAGAGTGGATGTTCCCCAGTTTCTGACCAGTTCAGAGGGGTTCGGCACTTTCGTCCATATAACACTTTGAAGGGGGCCATCTTCAGACTAGCTTGATAGCTATTGTTATAAGAGAACTCAGCATACGGGAGAGATTCCTCCCATTTCTTGCCGAAGGAAATGACACGAGCTCGAAGTATGTCTTCGAGAACTTGGTTAACTCGTTCAACTTGTCCCTGCGACTGAGGGTGAAATGCAGTGCTGAATGATAGGTGAGTTCCCATAGCTTCTTGGAAACTTGCCCAGAATCTTGAAGTGAATAAGCTGCCACGGTCTGAACTGATTACCAGTGGAATACCGTGAAGTTTAACAATTCTGGACATGTAGAGAGTTGCCAGCTGTCTAGCAGTGATCGTTTCTTTGACGACCAAAAAATGTGCAACTTTGGAAAGCCGGTCAATGACGACAAGAATAGCATCATTACCCTTCTGCGATTTGGGAAATCCAGTGACGAAGTCCATTTCAACATGGTCCCATTTCCATTCAGGTATAGAGATAGGTTGCAGAGTTCCAGCAGGCCTTTGATGTTCTGCTTTGATACAACAGCAAACGTCACATTCAACAACATAACGAGCAATGTCTTGCTTCATATTTGACCACCAGAATCTTTGATGAATTTCTTGGTACATCTTGGTACTACCGGGATGAATAGACAAAGGCGTATCATGAGCTTCTTCCATAATCTCCTTAGTCATATCCAGGTTGTCTTTTGAAGGAACCACTAGGCGACCTTTGAAGAACAAAGCGCCAGCATTAACAACAGTGAAGAATGAGGGCCTTCCATTTGCGAGGTAGCATTTAATCTTCTAAACTTGAGAGTCATATCCCTGAATTCTCTTGATGGAGTCCAAGAGATCTGGTTCGACAGCCAGGGTATTGAGGGAATCCTGGGAAACAACACGGAGGTTCATCTTGCGGAATTCTGGAGGAGGGGGAGTGAGTACACCAGGAGGAACAATATGGAGGTTCAGCTTCCTGTATTCTTCACCAAGCGAGGGCTGAACTTTTCGAACCTGGAGGTGGTTGCAATATGACTTGCGGCTCAAGGCATCAACCATTACATTAGCCTTGCCTGGTGTATAGGAAATACCCAAGTCAAAGTCTGCTACGGTCTCCATCCATCTCTGCTAACGGAGGTTCAGGTCTAGCTGAGTAAACAGATACTTCAGACTTTGGTGGTCGATGAAGATCTCGCAACGATTGCCGAGAAGGTAATGTCGCCACTGTTTCAGCGCATATATGACAGCAGGAAGCTCGAGGTCTTGAACAGGATAGTTCTCTTCATGAGGGCGCAATTGACGAGAGGCATAAGAAATCACTCTGCGCTCTTGCATTAGGACAGCCTAATCCTTGACGTGAAGCGTCGCAGTAAATGATGAAATCCTTCTTAGTATCGGGAGGAGCAAGCACTAGAGCAGAAGTCAGCTTGTCTTTGAGCGCTTGGAAACTTTCCTGACACTTTTCTGTCCATTCGAACTTGACGCCCTTGTGAAGCAGACCAGTCAGGGGTTTGGCAATCTTGGAGAAGTTCTCGACAAATCGACGGCAATAGCTGGCGAGTCCGAGAAAACTTCTGACTTGTTTGACATTCTTCGGAGGAGTCCAATCGAGAATAGCCTGAACTCGCTCGGGGTTGACGGCAATACCATCCTTGGAGATGACATGCCCAAGGTAGGTCACTTCGGGAAGCCAGAATTCACACTTGGAATATTTGGCACAAAGTTGATTCTCTTGAAGCTTTTCCAGAACAAGACGAAGATGTTCATCATGTTCTTCTTTGTTCTTGGAGTACACAAGGATATCATCCAGATAAACCACGATGAACTTGTCGAGGTATTCCATGAAGATATAGTTCATCATACGAGAGAATGTCGCGGGAGCATTGGTTAAACCGAATGACATGACGGTGTACTCATATGAACCATAGCGAGTAACGAAGGCGGTCTTGGGAATATCCTCTTCATGAACACGGATCTGGTGGTAACCCAACCTCAAATCAAGTTTAGAGAATACTGAGGAACCAGCAAGTTGATCATATAGATCGTTGATTCTGGGAAGCGGATACTTGTTCTGAATTGTTGCCTGGTTTATAGGTCGGTAATCTTGGACCAAACGATTAGTTCCATCCTTCTTCTTGACAAAGAGAGAAGGTGCTCCCCAAGCAGAGAAACTTGGACGGATAAAACCCTGATGAAGTGAAGTGTCGATTTCCTCCTTATGCTCAAGGAGTTCATGCGGCGGCATCTTGTATGGCTGCTTGGCTATAGGAGTAGTGCCTGGTTTCAAGTCTATGACAAATTTGACAGCTCTATCAGGGGGTATTCCTGGAAGTTCTTCTGGAAAGACATCTTCAAAATCATTAACGACTGGAATGTTCTCTATTCCCTCAAGAGGTGAAGCATTCAATGCATGCAAAACATATATCTGATTCTCGGCATCCTGGATCATCTAAGTAGAGTAGTTGATCAATTGGCCAGAAGGGTGAGTGAGCTGGACTGCCTTGGTAGCACAATCAATCAAAGCTTTATGGGCTGTCAACCAATCCATACCAAGAATGATGTCTATGTTGGAAGGTCCGAATACAATGAGAGAAGCCCGAAAAAGTAGACCTCCAATCTCGATTTGGTTGCGAGGGCATAACACTGTGGTTTGCCACTTGGATCCCGGAGATTGAATCGCTAAAGGAGTGGGCAAATTTTCCATATCCAAGCCATGCAACCGAGCAAATTGTTGGGACATAAAAGCATGCGATGCTCCTGAATCAAAGAGAACGGAAGCTGGCACTGAATTAATGCGGAGGGTACCCATCACGATTTTTGGGGACTCACGAGCTTCTTCAATCTTGACATGGGTGACTTGACCACAACTCATTGCAGGCATCCTGGCACTACCACTTCAGGAATGACGGTTTCGGCTGCTCTTCTTACAAACAATAGGAGGACATGATGCATTCTGTGGCTGACACTGGTGACAATCGAGGGTAAGGTGTCCTGACTGTCCACACTTGTGGCATAAGCCATCATTATGGGGAGGAGCCACAACATTGGACTGTCCACCCTGAACCATTTTCTGTCTTGGCGGCGGAGGCAGACGAGGTGCAACATAAGACGGTCTTGGTGTTGGAGCAGGCCGGTGATGAACATTGTGTGGGATCCAGACTCGATGTTTCTGAGCAGGTTGACTCGAGGATGGCCCAATATCTCGAGTACGCTTGAGCGACTCCTGGTACTCAGTCAGACCAGTTTCAGTTCGGAAAGCTTGGCGGACAAGCGTCGCAAAGTCTACGCAATCATGAGCAACAAGTGCGAGCTTTATATTGGGACGCAGTCCTTCACGGAATTTCTCTTGCTTGCGAGTGTCAGTGCAGACATCATCCGCAACATAGCGAGATAATTCAAGGAATTTCCTCTGATATTCATCCACAGTCATTGTGCCCTATGAGAGTTTGTGGAACTCCTTCTTCTTCTGGTCCATCAGACCTTGAGGAATGTGCCGTGCACGGAAGGCTGACAGAAATTCCTGCCAAGTGGTTACAGTCTCTGCAGGCAGCATACCCCTATGGATTTCCCACCATTGAGCAGCTGGACCCTTCAAGTGAAATGTCGCATAGGTGACGTAACTAGCAGGGGCAACATTAGCTAACTCAATCTCAAACAGGATGTCACGAAGCCAATCATCAGCATCCATAGGATTGGTGGAATTGCGGAAAATGGACGGGTTGAGCCGTGATATGTCCATTTTGCATCATGTTTACATACTGTTATTTACTATGTTTTTATGCATAACAATGCTTTTTGGAGTAATTCTAATGCCTTTTCTCTCATAATATGCAAGGTTTACACAAAGAGGGAGAATACCGGCAGCTGGAATTCTAGACCTGAAAAAGCTACGTCAGAGTTACCTATTCTGCACATCTCCAAATGAGCTGAAAATTTACGGAGAATTATTTTGCAAAATATGAAAAATACTGGAGCAAATAACTACTGGAGGAGGCCCACCAGGTGGGCACAACCCACCTGGCGCGCCAGGCCCCCCAGGCGCGCCCTGGTGGGTTGTGCCCTCCTCGTCCCACCTCCGGTGCCCCTCTTCTGGTATATAAGTCATTTTGACCTAAAAAAATAAGGGAAGGACTTTTGGGATGAAGCGCCGCCGTCTCGAGGCGGAACTTGGGCAGGAGCACTTTTGCCCTCTGGCGGAGCGATTCCGCCGGGGGAACTTCCCTCCCGGAGGGGGAAATCATCGCCATCGTCAACACCAACAACTCTCCCATCTTTGGGAGGGCCATCTCCATCAACATCTTCAACAACACCATCTCCTCTCAAACCCTAGTTCATCTCTTGTGTTCAATCTTTGTACCGAAACCTTAGATTGGTGCTTATGGGTGACTAGTAGTGTTGATTACATCTTGTAGTTGATTACTATATGGTTTATTTGGTGGAAGATTATATGTTCAGATCCATTATGCTATTTAATACCCCTATGATCTTGAGCATGATTATCATTTGTGAGTAGTTACTTTTGTTGTTGAGGTCACGGGAGAAATCATGTTGCAAGTAATCATGTGAACTTGATATGTGTTCGATATTTTGATGATATGTATGTTGTGATTCCCTTAGTGGTGTCATGTGAACATCGACTACATGACACTTCACCTTATTAGGGCCTAAGGGAATGCATTGTGCAGTAGTTATTAGATGATGGGTTGCTAGAGTGACAGAAGCTTAAACCCTAGTTTATGCGCTACTTCGTAAGGGACCGATTTGGATCCAAAAGTTTAATGCCATTGTTAGATTTTATCTTAATACTTTTCTCATAGTTGTGGATGCTTGTGAGGGGGTTAATCATAAGTAGGAGGTTTGTTCAAGTAAGAACAGCAGCTAGGCACTGATCCACCCACATATCAAATTATCAAAGTAGCGAACGCAAATCAAGCCAACATGATGAAAGTGATATGGTGAAATTCCCGTGTACCCTCAAGAATGCTTTGCTTATTATAAGAGACCATTTTGGCCTGTCCTTTGCCACAAAAGGATTGGGATACCTTTCTGCACTTTATCTACCGTTACTTGTCCTTTACAAATTATCTTGCTATCAAACTACTTGTTACCGACTATTTCAGTGCTTGCAGAAAATACCTTGCTGAAAATCACTTTTCATTTCCTTCTGCTCCTCGTTGGGTTCGACACTCTTACTTATCAAAAGGACTACGATTGATCCCCTATACTTGTGGGTCATCAAATCTCTTTTCTGGCGCCATTTCCGGGGAGTGAAGCGCTCTTGGTAAGTGGAAATCGGTAAGGAAAAATTTATATAGTGTGCTGAAATTTATTGTCACTTGTTACTATGGAAAACAATCCTTTGAAGGGTTTCTTCGGGGTATCTTCACCTCGACCGGAACCACAATTAGTTTCCCCTCAGCCTACTGCACCTACTGAAAATATTGGTTATGAAATTCCTTTTGGTATGATAGAACAACTGCTAGCTAATCCTTATGCAGGAGATGGAACTGAACATCCTGATATGCACTTAATATATGTGGATGAAATTTATGGATTATTTAAGCTTGCAGGTTTACCCAGAGATGAAGCTAAGAAGAAGGTTTTCCCTTTATCTTTGAAGAGAAAGGCATTGACATGGTACAGGCTATGCGATGATATTGGATCTTGGAACTGGAATCGACTGAAATTGGAATTTCACCAAAATTTTTATCCTATGCATCTAGTTCATCGCGATCGGAATTACATATATAATTTTTGGCCTCGTGAAGGAGAAAGTATTGCTCTAGCTTGGGGGAGGCTTAAGTCAATGTTATATTCATGCCTCAACCATGAGCTCTCAAGAGAAATTATTATTCAGAATTTTTACGCTCGGCTTTCTCGTGATGATCAATCCATGCTCGATACTTCTTGTACTGGTTCTTTTATGAAGAAGACTATTGAATTCAGGTTGGATCTTTTGGAAAGAATTAAACGCAACTCTGAAGATTGGGAACTCGATGAAGGTAAAGAGTCAGGTATTAAGCTTGAGTTTGATTGTGTTAAATCTTTTATGAATACCGATGCATTTCAAAAGTTTAGCACTAAATACGGACTTGACTCTGAGATAGTAGCCTCTTTTTGTGAATCTCTTGCTACTCATGTTGATCTCCCTAAGGAGAAGTGGTTAATATATCATCCCCCTGTTAAAGAAGAAATTAAAGAACCGGTAATAGCTAAAGAGGAAACTATTATTTACAATGTTGATCCAGTTGTGCCTACTGCTTATATTGAAAAACCACCTTTCCCTGTTAGGATAAAGGAACATGCTAAGGTTTCAACCGTGGTTCACAAAAGTAATATTAGAGCACCCAAACCTGCTGAACAAATCAAAGTAGAACCTAGTGTTGCTATGGTTAAAGATCTCCTGGTAGAAAATATAGATGGGCATGTTATTTACTTCTGTGATGAAGCTGCTAGAATTGCCAAACCCGATGAAAAAGATAAACATAGACCTGTTGTTGGCATGCCTGTTGTCTCAGTCAAAATAGGAGATCATTGTTATCATGGTTTATGTGACTTGGGTGCTAGCGTAAGTGCTATTCCTTTTACCTTATACCAAGAAATTTTGAATGACATAGCACCCGCTGAAATAGAAGACATAGATGTTACTATTAAACTTGCTAATAGAGACACCGTCACACCACTTGGGATTGTTAGAGATGTTGAAGTCTTGTGTGGGAAAATAAAATACCCTACTAACTTTCTAGTTCTTGGTTCCCCACAAGGTGACTTTTGTCCCATTATCTTTGGTAGACGTTTCTTGAACACTGTCAATGCTACTATAGATTGTCATAAACAAACTGTCAGTGTTCGCTTTGGTGATGAGTCTCATGAATTTAATTTTTCCAAGTTTAATAGACGACCCCATAAGAAGGAATTACCTAGTAAATATGAAATAATTGGTCTTGCTTCTATTGCCGTGCCTCCTACTGATCCACTAGAACAATATTTGCTAGACCATGAAAATGAAATGCATATGCATGAAAGAAATGAAATAGATAAGATCTTCTTTGAACAACGACCTCTACTTAAACACAATTTGCCTATTGAAACTCTAGGAGGTGCACCTCCACCAAAGGGTGATCCTGTGTTTGAACTAAAACAATTGCCAGACACTTTGAAATATGCTTATCTTGATGAGAAAAAGATATATCCTGTTATTATTAGTGCTAACCTTTCAGAACATGAAGAAGAAAGATTATTGAAAATTTTGAAGAAGCACCACGCTGCTATTGGATATACTCTTGATGATCTTAAGGGCATCAGTCCCACTCTCTGTCAGCACAAGATTAATATGGAACCTGATGCTAAACCCGTTGTTGATCACCAACGATGTTTGAATCCTAAGATGAAAGAAGTGGTAAGAACTGAAATATTAAAGCTTCTGGAAGCAGGTATAATCTATCCCATAGCTGATAGTAGATGGGTAAGTCCCATTCATTGTGTCCCTAAGAAAGGAGGTATCACTGTTGTTCCTAATGATAAAAATGAACTTATTCCACAAAGAATTGTTACTGGCTATAGAATGGTAATTGATTTCAGAAAATTAAATAAAGCTACTGGAAAAGATCATCACCCTCTGCCTTTTATTGATCAAATGTTGGAAAGATTATCTAAGCACACACACTTTTGCTTTCTTGATGGATATTCTGGTTTTTCTCAAATACCTATTTCACAACCTGATCAAGAGAAAACCACCTTTACTTGTCCTTTTGGAACTTATGTTATAGACTATGCCTTTTGGTTTATGCAACGCACCTGCTACCTTTCAAATATGTATGACTGCTATATTCTCTGATTTTTGTGAAAATATTGTTGAGGTTTTCATGGATGATTTTTCTGTTTATGGAACTTCTTTTGATGATTGCTTAAGCAACCTTGATCAAGTTTTGCAGAGATGCGAGCAAACTAATCTTGTCCTGAACTAGGAGAAGTGCCACTTTATGGTTAATGAAGGCATTGTCTTGGGGCATAAAATTTCTGAACAAGGTATTGAGGTAGACAAAGCCAAAGTTGATGCAATTGAGAAAATGCCATGTCCTAGAGATATTAAAGGTATTCATAGTTTCCTTGGTCATGCTGGTTTCTATAGGAGGTTCATTAAAGATTTCTCTAAAATTTCTAGGCCTCTTACTAACCTTTTACAAAAGGATGTTCCATTTGTTTTTGATGATGATTGTGTAGAAGCCTTTGAAACACTTAAGAAAGCCTTAACTTCCTCACCTATTGTTCAACCACCTGATTAGAACTTGCCTTTTGAAATCATGTGTGATGCTAGTGATTATGCTATTGGTGCTGTTCTAGGATAAAGAGTTGATAAGAAATTGAATGTTATTCATTATGCTAGCAAAACTCTAGACAGTGCCCAAAGAAATTATGCTACTACTGAAAAAGAATTTTTAGCAGTTGTGTTTGCTTGTGAAAAATTCAGATCTTATATTGTTGATTCTAAAGTAACTGTTCACACTGATCATGCTGCTATAAAATATCTTATGGAAAAGAAAGATGCTAAACCTAGACTCATTAGGTGGGTTCTTTTGCTACAAGAATTTGATTTACATATATAACTGATAGGAAACGAGTTGAGAACCCAGTGGCTGATAACTTGTCTAGGTTAGAAAATAATCTTGATGACCCACTACCTATAGATGATAGTTTTTCCGATGAACAATTAGCTGCAATAAATGTTTCTCATAACACTCGTTGGTATGCTGACTATGCTAATTACATTGTTGCTAAATTTATACCACCTAGTTTCACATACCAACAAAAGAAAAAAATCCTTCTATGATTTAAGACATTACTTTTGGGATGATTCACATCTTTATAAAGAAGGAGTAGATGGTATTATTTGACGTTGTGTACCTGAGCATGAACAGGAACAAATCCTTTGGAAATGTCACTCCGAAGCTTATGGAGGGCATCATGCGGGAAATAGAACTGCTCATAAGGTATTGCAATCTGGTTTTTATTGGCCTACTCCCTTCAAGGATGCCCGTAAGTTTGTTTTATCTTGTGATGAATGTCAAAGAATTGGCAATATCGGTAAGCGTCAAGAAATGCCTATGAATTATTCACTTGCTGTTGAACCATTTGATGTTTGGGGTTTTGATTATATGGGACCTTTTCCTTCCTCTAATGGGTATACTCATATTTTGGTTGCTGTTGATTATGTTACTAAGTGGGTAGAAGATATCCCAACTAGTAGAGCTGATCACAACACTTCCATTAAAATGCTTCAAGAAGTTATTTTCCCAAGGTTTGGAGTCCCTAGATATTTAATGACTCATGGTGGTTCACACTTTATTCATGGTGCTTTCCATAAAATGCTTGCTAAATATGATGTCAACCATAGAATTGCATCACCATATCATCCTCAGTCTAGTGGTCAAGTTGAACTTAACAATAGAGAAATAAAATTAATATTACAAAAAACTGTTAATAGGTCTCGACAGAATTGGTCTAAGAAATTGGATGATGCACTTTGGGCCTACAGAACAACATATAAAAATCCTATGGGTATGTCTCCTTATAAAATGGTTCATGGAAAAGCTTGTCATTTGCCTCTTGAGTTAGAACATAAAGCATATTGGGCAATTAAAGAACTCAACTATGATTTCAAACTTGCCGGAGAAAAGAGGTTATTTGATATTAGCTCGCTAGATGAATGGAGAACCCAAGCTTATGAAAATGCCAAACTATTTAAAGAAAAAGTTAAAAGATGGCATGATAAAAGAATCCAAAAGCGAGAGTTGAAAGTGGGTAAATAAGTTCTTTTGTACAACTCTTGTTCCAGATTCTTTGCAGGAAAACTTCTCTCTAAATGGGAAGGACCATATATTATCGAAGAGGTTTATCGCTCTGGAGCTATTAAATTAAATAATGCCGAAGGTACCAACCCGAAGGTGGTCCATGGGCAATGAATTAAACACTATATCTCAGGCACGCCTATTAATGTTGAAAGTAATGTTATTCAAACCATGACACCAGAGGAACACGTAAAAGAAACCTTCCGGAACACTCCATATTCATAAAAAAGAGGAGGTACGTGATACGGTAAGTAAACGGACTCCAAAAAATCCGCAAAAATATTTTCTGTCAGTTTTGGAATATTACAAAAATTAGGAAAATAAGAAACAACAAGGAAGGTAACCCTGATGGGCACAAGACACCAGGGCGCGCCTGGCACGCCCAGGTGGGTTGTGCCCACCTCGGGTATCTTCCGAACTCTGTTTCCCAAGATAAAAAAATCTTTATATACCCCCCAAACGTATTAACCACCGTATCACAGAGAAATCTTCTGTCCTTCTTTCTTGCTGTTTTTCTGTCAGAATTTTTCAAGCCAGACATCATGTCTTCTCCCTCCTCCAACAACCTAGAAGAGGATGCTTGGTTGATGAAGATGGAACTGAAGAGAGAAGGACCAAAGGAAGCTCTCAAGGGGGACAAGAGCAAGGAAGCTGTGGGAGATCAGGCTCCAGTAGTAGAGCAAGCCTTGCCAGCGGAGGAGGAAGAAGAAGATATCCTCCAACCATATTATGAACATCTTACCCCCACTGAAATTGAAGCTTTTAGGATCATTGAAACGGTTCGTGTTCAAAACAAATATCTCACTCGTGAAAATATTCTATTGCAAGAGCACATCATTGCCCTTCGTAGCGTCATCCGTAGATTGGAGTATCTTTTGAGCCTGAAGGATAAGATTACCGCTACTTCATCAACACCACCACCTTCATCATCTTCCCAACAAAAGAGACTTGAGTTCATGGTATGGGCACTCCCCTTGGCTTGTGCCAAGCTTGGGGGAGGTGCCCCGGTATCATATCACCACCACTACCTTTGCCTTTATTTATCTTAGTTTGATTTTTAGTTATCTTTTGAATTAGTTGAATAAAAATTTAGTTCGATCTTTCTTCGAGTGTTTGCTTAGTGAGTTATCTATCTATGTAATCGTGTGCGAGATATATAATAAAGTTTAGTTTGAGTTTTGCTTTCTTTACTTTTATGTTCCAATAACAAGGAAGGGAAATAAGTGAAAAAGATCATATGTTAATCTTATGGTAAGTAATAACATCACATATGGAAAAGTATAAGTGGTAAAATGTATTGGAGATTGACAAACATAGCATTAGTCAATGATGCAATTCATGAAATAATTAATAAGGGAAGAGAAGATTCACATGCAAATGCACTATCTTGGACATCTTTTATGATTGTGAGCCCCCATCAAAATATTATATGCCAAAATTGTTGACGTTGGACAAGGAAGACAACGTAATGATTTATGCTTGTTCATATTCACATAGAAGTTATATTGTCATAGATCCTTTAACATGTGGTGCTTGCTCCCTATCTTTGATGGCCAAAGATTCCGCACTAAGTAGAGATACTACTTGTGCATCCAAAAACCTTAAACCCAAATTCATGCCTTGAGAGTCCACCATACCTACCTATGGATTGAGTATGATCCTTCAAGTAAGTTGTCATCGGTGCAATAAGGCAATACAAATTGCTTCTAAATGTGTTGGATCAATTAGTGTAAGAGAAAATTGAGCGTTGTATTAACTTGTGATGGCAAAATAATAAAAGCGACAGACTGCATAATAAAGGTTGCCATCATAAGGGGCAATATAACGTGACGTTCTTTTGCATTAAGGGATTTGGCATACAAACAAATAAGCGGATGACAACCTATGCTTCCCTCTGCGAAGGGCCTATCTTTTACTTTTATGCATTTACTTTTATGCAAGAGTCAAAGTATTCTTCCCTATCCCTTTTTATTTTCTCTTTTTGCAAGCATCATGTGGTGAGGAAAGATCTAGGCACATATATCCAGTTGGATATGGGTGGGCATGAGTTATTATTGTTGACATCACCCCTGAAGTGAATACGTTGGGGGGCAAAAACTATAAGCCCCTATGTTCCTATGTGCCCGGTTGAAACCTTTTGCTCATGTGTATGCGGTGAGTGTTAGCAATCATAGAAGACCATATGATGGTTGAGTATGTGGACTTGCCAAAAGGCTCTGATACATGACCTTTCCTGAAAAGATGATGAATTGTAGTTGCAAAGTTGACTGAGAATATAGTTCGTTAGTTTTCAATAGACTTTATGCTTTATACTTCGATGTTGTGATGAATTGTTACCTGTTCATGAGAAGCTATATGATAAAAGTTATGTAATAAAGTTTTATGTTAAAGTTTGTTGCTGTTATAATAATAAGCATGATACTTCTATGTTCGTATTTTGTTTTTATCGACACCTCTCTCTCTAAGCATGTGGACATGTTTTTCAATTTCGGTTTTTTGCTTGAGGACAAGCGAGGTCTAAGCTTGGGGGAGTTGATACGTCCATTTTGCATCATGTTTACCTACTGTTATTTACTATGTTTTTATGCATAATAATGCTTTTTGGAGTAATTCTAATGCCTTTTCTCTCATAATATGCAAGGTTTACACAAAGAGGGAGAATACCGGCAGCTGGAATTCTGGACCTGAAAAAGCTACGTCAGATTTACCTATTCTGCACATCTCCAAATGAGCTGAAAATTTACGGAGAATTATTTTGCAATATATGAAAAATACTAGAGCAAATAACTACCGGAGGAGGCCCACCAGATGGGCACAACCCACCTGGGCGCGCCAGGCCCCCCAGGCGCGCTCTGGTGGGTTGTGCCCTCCTCGGCCCACCTCTGGTGCCCCTCTTCTGGTATATAAGTCAGTTTGACCTAGAAAAAATATGGGGAGGACTTTCGGGACGAAGCGCCACCATCTCGAGGTGGAACTTGGGCAGGAGCACTTTTGCCCTCCGGCGGAGCGATTTCGTTGGGGGAACTTCCCTCCCGGAGGGGGAAATCATCGCCATCGTCATCACCAACAACTCTCCCATCTTTGGGACGGCCATCTCCATCAACATCTTCAACAACACCATCTCCTCTCAAACCCTAGTTCATCTCTTGTGTTCAATCTTTGTACCGGAACCTTAGATTGGTGCTTGTGGGTGACTAGTAGTGTTGATTACATCTTGTAGTTGATTACTATATGGTTTATTTGGTGGAAGATTATATGTTCAGATCCATTATGCTATTTAATACCCCTCTGATCTTGAGCATGATTATCATTTGTGAGTAGTTACTTTTGTTCTTGAGGTCACGGGAGAAATCATGTTGCAAGTAATCATGTGAACTTGATATGTGTTCAATATTTTGATGATATGTATGTTGTGATTCCCTTAGTGGTGTCATGTGAACGTCGACTACATGACACTTCACCTTATTAGGGCCTAAGAGAATACATTGTGGAGTAGTTATTAGATGATGGGTTGCTAGAGTGACAGAAGCTTAAACCCTAGTTTATGCGCTACTTCGTAAGGGACCGATTTGGATCCAAAAGTTTAATGCTATGGTTAGATTTTATCTTAATACTTTTCTCATAGTTGTGGATGCTTGCGAGGGGGTTAATCATAAGTAGGAGGTTTGTTCAAGTAAGAACAGCACCTAGGCACCGATCCACCCACATATCAAATTATCAAAGTAGCGAACGCAAATCAAGCCAACATGATGAAAGTGATATGGTGAAATTCCCGTGTACCCTCAAGAACGCTTTGCTTATTATAAGAGACCGTTTTGGCCTGTCCTTTGCCAAGAAAGGATTGGGCTACCTTGCTACACTTTATTTTACCGTTACCGTTACTTGTCCGTTACACATTATCTTGCTATCAAACTACTTGTTACCGACTATTTCAGTGCTTGCAGAAAATACCTTGCTGAAAACCACTTTTCATTTCCTTCTGCTCCTCATTGGGTTCGACACTCTTACTTATCGAAAGGACTATGATTGATCCCCTATACTTGTGGGTCATCAAGGCGCATGGATTCTTGCAGTGTTATTGGGGCAGGTTGTTGATGAGCATTCTGGTTTGGAAACTAGGCCACTACCCCAGTCATAAACTGACGATTCAGCTCAAACTGCTGCATCATTGCGGCAATATAGGGTGGAGGTGGAGGATCGTCGGCTATCCTGCTAAAAACATCAGGGAGCAGTTTAACAAGGGTTGGAGCAGGTGTACGGAAGCATTCATGATGCAACTTGAACAATGAGCAAAGGCGCAGTATGTACAAAGCAGTAGTCATTAAAGACATACAAATACATATATAGAGCAAATTACACGTTGTTGGTAGGAGTTCGGACAAGAGAAACATCCTAGACATACTAGGTGGCACGCATGCTCGCGATGGAGGGATACAACAACAAGACATAGCAAAGGCTACATTAACATCGGAGAAAACCACTAGAGCAAGGAATCTGCAGGGGACGACGCAGGGTGCCCTCGATAAAAGGATCCTGGGGCCCGTGAACAATGTGAAGCAGATCCTAGCCCTCAATTCAAGAAAGGCGTAATTCAAATCTCCGGGTGGATGTGATCACAAGATCCTAATGTTAGATTTAGCAAAATCATTTAACCCAAATAGAAGAGCGACCAGAGTCCCAGAGTATAGACGAGGAGTAAAAAATCCTAATACCACCCAATGGCGACGTGGGCCCATAAGCCACACGACCATGTTAGTAAATCAGTTTTTCAAAGACTAGAATCAACTCCGGCCAAGGAGTTGGAAAGGGGGTTCCAACAGGCAGTTAGCTCTGATACCAACTTGTGACGCCCCCGATTCAATCGTACACTAATCATAAACGCAAACATGTACGATCAAGATCAGGGAGTCACGGGAAGATATCACAACACAACTCCAAGCACAAATAAAAGTCATACAAGCTTCATATTACAAGCCAGGGGCCTCGAGGGCTCGAATACATAAGCTCGATACACAAGCGAGTCAGCGGAAGCAACAATATCTGAGTACATACATAAGTTAAACAAGTTTTGCCTTAAGAAGGCTAGCACAAAAGTAGCATAGATCGAAAAGGCAAGGCCTCCTGCCTGGGACCTCCAAACTACTCCTGGTCGTCGTCGGGCTCCACGTGGCAGTAGGCACCCTCGGGGTAGTAGTAGTAGTCGATGTGATGACCCCGGCTTAATCGTGCACTAACCATACACGCAAATGCACATGATTAAGCCTAAGGACTCACTTGAAGATATCACAACACAACTCTAAAACATAAATAAAGTCATACAAGCTTTATATTACAAGCCAGGGCCTCGAGGGCTCGAATACATAGCTCGATGGCATACAAGTGTCAGCGGAAGCATCAGATATCTGGATACAGATATTACAGAGAAACAGATAGGCCTTTAGAAAGGCGGGGCAAAATAAAATACTACGATCGAAAGGCGTAGGCCTCCTGCCTAGGACCCTCCGAACCTACTCCTGGTCGTCTGTCGGCTCCTCGTAGTAGTACTCGCCGGGAGGGTAGTAGTAGTAGCCGTAGTCGTCAACAGGGGCAGCTGGCTCCGGGGCTCCGTCGTCTGGTTGCGACAAATGGATAAGGCGAAAAAGAAAGTAAAGCAAACGTGAGTACTCATCTGAAGTACTCAGCAAGCAAGGATCTACACTGCATATGCAACATTTTCAAAGGAGGGTTGTATATGTGGACTGGGCTGCAGAAATGCCAGAATAGAGAGGAAGGCCTAGTCCTATCGAACACTAGCATCTTCAAGTATCTTCATCGGTCTTGCAACATTAGAAGAGTGCAGATTAACATAATGTAAAGTATAGTAATAAAGTTATCAACCTCGCCCAGAGATTCTTCCTCGACTCCTTGCGAGAAAGCAATCCCAGAGCCATACTATCTAGTTATCATCTCAAGTCACCAGTTCTAGTTGTACCGATCGGGATACAACTCCGAGTGTCTGTTACCGTAGGACAGGCTATCGATAGATTGTTTCTTCCCTGCAGGGGTGCACCAACTTACCCACCATGCTCGCTTAACTCCGGCCGGACACACTGTCTGGGTCATGCCTGGCCTCGGCCAAACGATACACCGCAACCCGACCGACTACCTAAAAGAGAGGTCAGCACGCCGGACTAACCTATGCTCCCAGGGGTCTTGGGCCATCGCCCTGGGGACTCCTGCGCATTACGTGCACCGCCGTTGAGCAGACCTAGCAACCCCTTAATACAAGCACGGTTGCGTTCCCAGTACAACCCAGCGTGTGCCGCTCCTTGCTGACGTCAATTAAGCTTCGGCTGAAGTATACGAAGCAGAACACCCATACTATGCCCTCGTGATGGTTAGTGCTATCAGGCCAGAGGCCCCTCGGATCAAATATCCAAACCGTTAGTGTGTTGGGGGTTGCCGTAACGAGCAGAGACTCACGAAAGATGTGACCCCGTCGCCCCGTCTCGAGGACTTGCGGCAAGGGCTAGGAATGCCCGACCACGCCTCGTGGATATCTCACGGGCACCTTCCAGGTCCACCCGACTCCATATCACTCTCATCATAATCTCGTGCGGGCACCCCTCAGGGCCGACCCGTCTTTATCCAGAATAAAACAGTGTCGTCAATAATGTAAAGGCATCCGTGTGGCTACCATATCAAGAAGGAATCCGAGGCATCACCCTCGTCGGATTCCCACCTGACGTAAACATCAAGGTGAACAAAGGAGGAATCACCCTCGAGGTTCACTGTTGAGGAGTTGCGCGACGGTGTCGTTATCGGGGGTGATGTAGGAGGAATCACCCTCGCTGACCATGACCGAATAACTAACCTACAAGGTTATCATCAGAAGTGCTGATGAGGTATCACCCTCGGCACTCGATAGTAACCCAGTAGTGTCGAGCAACTAAGGGGAAGAGGCATGCGGTGCCGGGGCCTGGTCTTCGATCCCGTTGATCGGGTCTTCTGATAATCCAGCGGGGCAGTCGGGATACAGTGGGGTCTCTGATGGGGCTCTACCCAACCTATACTAAACAGTTTAGGATAAGCAGGTAGGTAACAATAGCAAGTTACAATAAACAGGCTATGCAGCAGAAATGGGATAACAGCAGCAGTAGTAACTTCTAATGCAAGCATAAGAGAGAAGAGAGTAGGCGATATCAGAATGCTCAAAAGGGGGGGGTGCTTGCCTGGAAGCTCGGCGGCAAGGGTATGATCGTCAGGAGCGTAGTCGACCTCTGAAGCTGCATCGGTCTCGGGAGCTACATCGACGTCGGGGTCTACCGAGAGAGAAGAGGGGGAAGAAACATATAAATACACAACAAACAGTGCAATACAGGGCATGCCATGCCTAGGATGCAGTGCAGGGTTGCCTAAAGTATGTTTAAGTCATTTCTAGTTATTTTAGGACTTAAGTTGGAAATATTATCCGATGAATATGCACTATTTATATACCAGTTACGGCCTTGAAGTTATGGGTTCTCTTACGTAGGGGGTTCCGACATCGAAACAGACGACACGATCAGATTCGTCTTGTTGTTCTGATCAACTTTCATGTACAAAGTTTTTCGATCTGAGTTACGATTTATTTATTATGAATTTTCAAAGTTTAAATCATTTTTTGGAATTATTTTTATTAATAGAAAAGGAAATATGATGTCATCATGAGGTCACCACTGCGTCAGCAGTCAACAGGACGCTAACCAGGGTCAAGCCTGACATGTGGGCCCCACATGTCAGCCTCTGACAGTGTTAATTAGGGAGCTGGCCCCACATGTCATAGACTGATACATCTCTGTCGTATCTATAATTTTTGATTGTTCCATGCCAATATTCTACAACTTTTACATACTTTTGGCAACTTTTTATACTATTTTTGGGACTAACATATTGATCCAGTGCCTAGTGCCAGTTCCTGTTTGTTGCATCTTTTTTGTTTCACACAAAATCCATATCAAACGGAGTCCAAACAGGATAAAAACTTACGAAGATTATTTTTTGGAATATATGTGATTTTTGGGAAAAAGAATCAACGCGAGACGATGCCCGAGGGGCCCACAAGGTCGGAGGGCGTGCCCCAGGGGGTAGGGCGCGCCCCTGGACCTTGTGGCCACTCCGTAAGGAGGTTGGTGCCCTTCTTTCTCCGTGAGAAAGCTAATATCCGGATAAAAACCGTGTTAAAATTTCAGCCCAATCGGAGTTACGGATCTCCGGGAATTTAAGAAACGGTGAAAGGGCAGAATCTGGGAGCGCAGAAACAGAAGGAAACAGAGAGAGAGATCCAATCTCGGAGGGGCTCCCGCCCCTCCGCCGCCATGGAAGCCAAGGACCAAAGGGGAAACCCTTCTCCCATCTAGGGGGAAGGTCAAGGAAGAAGAAGAATAAGGGGGGCCCTCTCCCCCTCTCTCCAGGTGGCGCCGGAACGCCGCCGGGGCCATCATCGTGACAACGATCTACACCAACAACTTCACCGCCGTCATCACCAACTCTTCCCCCCTCTATGAAGTGGTGTAACCCATCTTTTACCCGCTGTAATCTCTACTTGAACATGGTGCTCAACGCTATATATTATTTCCCAATGATGTATGGCTATCCTATGATGTTTGAGTAGATCCGTTTTGTCCTATGGGTTAATTGATGATCGTGATTGGTTTGAGTTGCATGTTTTATTATTGGTGCTGTCCTATGGTGCTCTCCGTGTCGCGCAAGCGTGAGAGATCCCCGCTGTAGGGTTTGCAATATGATCATGATTTGCTTATGGTGGGTGGCGTGAGTGACAGAAGCACAGACCCGAGTAAGTAGGTTGTTTGCGTATGGGAATAAAGAGGACTTGATACTTTAATGCTATGGTTGGGTTTTACCTTAATGATCTTTAGTAGTTGCGGATGCTTGCTAGAGTTCCAATCATAAGTGCATATGATCCAAGAAGAGAAAGTATGTTAGCTTATGCCTCTCCCTCATATAAAATTGCGATAATGATTACCGGTCTAGTTATCGATTGCCTAGGGACAAATAACTTTCTTGTGACAAAAAGCTCTCTACTAAAACTAACTTAGTTGTGTCTTTATCTAAACAGCCCCTAGTTTCTATTTACGTGCTCTTTATTATCTTGCAAACATATCCTACAACACCTACAAAGTACTTCTAGTTTCATACTTGTTCTAGGTAAAGCGAACGTAAAGCGTGCGTAGAGTTGTATCGGTGGTCGATAGAACTTGAGGGAATATTTGTTCTACCTTTAGCTCCTCGTTGGGTTCGACACTCTTACTTATCGAAAGAGGCTACAATTGATCCCCTATACTTGTGGGTTATCATAGACTAATAAACTTAATTAATTTATTTTTATTTATAAAATGTTTTAGTTAATTAAAAGGACGGTGGGGCCCGCGTGTCAGTGGCACAGTGGGCTCCCAGTCAGCACGTTGACTGGTCAAAAAAGTCAATGGGGGCCCCTGGCCCACGGGCAGTGTCACTGGGGGGTTGGCCCCACCATGCCACGTCGGCGGTGGCCGAAGGCACGCCGACGGCGACGAAAAACGCGGCGGAGGCCTCGGGACCTCGCCGGAAACGCGCTATACTGCGTTGTTTGGCGCGCGGCTGGGCTCGTTCGAATGAGTCGAATGAGCCGCGTCAACTGGTGGTGGTGGCGCAGCCGGACTCGCCCTGAATCGACGCCGGCGATGAGGTCAGCGGTGATGCTGCTTCGGGCGATGGTGAAAACGGCAAGGCAGCGCGCTACAGCTCGAACTAAAAGGGTAGGCGTGCTGTACGCACGCGTGCGAAGACGGTGGACACGGCCCCTTGACCTTTTGGTCACCGGAGGCACGCCGGCGACGAGCTCACGCGGCGGTGGGTTCGGCCACATGCAGAGCGGCGAGCTACGGGCGCGGTAGGTCTAGGGAGAAGAGAGAGTAGGTGACGGAGCTCACCGAGCAGCACGCCGAAGGCCCTCGAAAGCTTAGGAGCTGCAGTCATTGCCGGGGACGAGGAAGATCGCCGGAGCCCGAAGCGGAAGGGGGTGCGGCGATTCCGGCATCGTGGTGGTTCCTGGCTCGAACGGCTAGCACCGGTCGATGTGGAGGAAGACGGCGATCATAGACGGCATCATGGCGAGGCGTGGCGTCAACGGTGGCCACGGGAACGGCGGCGAGCGGCTACGGTGGCGCTCGGCTGTGGATCTGGAGGAGGAAGGGAAAGGGGAGGAGCGAGTCGGGCGAGGGGAGACTGAGCGAGGAGGTCCAGGGGGAGTGGACGAGGGGGAGCTTATCCCCTCGGCTGTCGGTGGCTGTCACGGCCGTCGCCGTGTTGCCGTTCGACCGGCGCGCGCGCGCAGCCACGGCGGTGGCGACACGACGAAGGAGAGAGAGGGAGTTGGGCCAAGTGGGCCGGATTCGGGGCACTGTGCACTTAGGCCCAGTGCACAGTGCCTCATTTTATTTTTCTATTTTCTATTTTCTGTTTCTTTATTTCTTTTCTGTTTAGGTAATTGTTTAGGCCACTTTTGCACTTTTGTAAAATATGATACTTGGCCCAAATATTACAGTGCATTAATACCTTTCACCAAAAACTTGTTTGGGCAAAGTAGGATTTTATTTTAATTTGATATTATTATAAATGGATTCAATAATTCTGTTTTGGTGCTATTTCATGTTGTTAGAGTCATTTAGCTAACTCACTTAGTAGTGACTATGTTTTTATAAGTGCTTCTAGATTATTTGCTATTTGTTGAACATTTTTACAATAGTGTTTGAGCAAATTTATTTTGCACTTTTGAATTTTGAGTTGATTTTCAGAATAGAAATTGAATTGAATATTTAACCAAAGTGATTAGGCACTGCAAATGGAGATGACTTGGTATACTTAGCAGATGATCACAGTGCTAATTACATGGGGGTGTTACAAATTCTCCTCCTCTAAAAGAAATTCTCGTCCCGAGAATTTAGGAGGTAGAAGGAAAGAGGTTGGGATATTCTTCCCGAAGATGATCCTCGCTTTCCAAGTGGCTTCATCTTCAGTGTGATTTGACCACTGCACTTTCAGGAACTTGGTTGTCTTCTGACGAGTTTGACGTTCAGCTTCGTTGAGGATGCGCATGGGATGCTCCTTATAAGAAAGATCATCTTGCAATTCGAGCATTTCATGATCCACTGCACGGTGCGGAGATTCCTTGAAGCATTTACGAAGTTGCAACACATGGAAGACGTCATGGATATGAGATAATTGCGGCGGCAACTCCAATTTATATGCCACCTGTCCACATCTGGCAACAATGCGAAAGGGGCCGATGTAGCGTGGAGCTAGCTTGCCCTTGATTCCGAAACGACGGGTGCCCTTCATAGGAGTGACACGAAGATAAGCTTGATCACCTGGTTGATAATTCAGACCCCATTGTTTGCGAGCATAGTTGCTCTTCTGGCGGTCCTGAGCCGCCTTGAGATTTTCTCGGACAATTCTGACTTGTTCTTCGGCGTACTGAATAATGTCCGGTCCCACAAGTGGTCGTTCCCCAGTTTCTGACCAATTCAGAGGGGTTCGACATTTACGTCCGTATAGCACTTCGAAGGGGGCCATTTTCAAGCTGGCTTGATAATCGTTATTATAAGAGAATTCGGCAAACGGGAGAGATTCTTCCCACTTCTTACCGAACGATATAACACAAGCCCGAAGCATATCTTCAAGCACTTGATTAACTCGCTCAACTTAGCCTTGGGATTGAGGATGATATGCTAAAGTCCAGGTAATGTGAGTTCCCATAGCTTCTTGGAAACTTTCCCAGAATTTGGACGTGAAAAGACCACTACGGTCCGAACTGATCTCCTTCGGAATACCGTGGAGTGAAACGATTCTGGAGATATACAGCTCTGCTAGTTGGCTAGCGGTGATAGTCTCCTTGACAGGCAGAAAATGAGCAACCTTGGAAAGTTGGTCGACTACGACAAGAATAGCATCGTGACCTTTCTGAGACTTGGGAAGACCAGTAATGAAATCCATTTGAACCTTATCCCATTTCCACAAAGGAATAGGAAGTGGTTGAAGAATTCCAGCAGGCTTCTGATGTTCTGCTTTCACGCGACGACAAACATCACATTCAGCAACATATCTAGCGATATCCTGCTTCATTCTAGACCACCAGTACCTTTGACGAAGATCGCGATACATCTTAGTGCTACCCGGATGGATAGACAGCGTTGTATCATGAGCCTCCTTCATGACCTTGTCAGTCATAAGCTCGAAACGAGGAACGACAATTCTATCTGTGAAATACAAGGTTCCATCTTCAGCAATCAAGAAATCCATGTACTTATCATGGTGAAGTTCTTTCTTCATTAGATCTACTTCAGCATCTTTGGCTTGCGTAATCTTTACAGCCTTTTCAAGATCTGGCTGTACCACAAGGTTATTAAGAGAACCCTGCGGAACAATACAGACGTTCAACTTGCGTAGTTCTTCATAAAGTTGGGGTTGAGCTTGCTTAATCATGAGGTTGTTGCAATAGGACTTGCGGCTCAAGGCATCAGCCATTACATTAGCCTTGCCAGGGGTATAAGAAATACCACAGTCATAGTCCATGATTGTTTCCAACCATCGCTGTTGACGAAGATTAAGATCCGGTTGGGTGAACAAGTACTTCAGACTCTAATGATCGGTATAAATCTCACACCGATTACCAAGGAGGTTGTGTCTCCACTGCTTCAAAGCATAGATCACAGCAGCGAGTTCGAGATCATGCACTGGATAGTTTTCTTCATGCAGACACAATTGTCGCGAGGCATATGCAATTACCTTCCGTTCTTGCATTAGGACACAGCCTAATCCTTGACGAGAGGCATCGCAATATATTACAAAGTTCTTGCGAGAATCCGGAGGAGCAAGCACTGGAGCAGAAGTAAGCTTGTCCTTGAGGGTCTGGAAACTCTCCTGGCATTTGTCTGTCCACTCAAACTTAACGCCTTTGTGGAGCAGATTAGTCAGGGGCTTGGCAATCTTGGAAAAGTTTTCGACGAATCATTGACAATAACTTGCTAGACCGAGAAAACTTCGGACTTGTTTGGCATTCTTCGGAGGGGTCCAATCAAGAATAGCCTAAACTCGCTCCGGGTTAACGGCGATACCGTCCTTGGAAATCACATGTCCAAGGTAGGTCACTTCAGAAAGCCAGAATTCGCATTTGGAGTACTTGGCATACAACTTGTGTTCTCGAAGCCTTTCTAGGACAAGGCGAAGATGTTCGGCATGTTCTTCCTTATTCTTCGAGTATACCAGAATATCATCCAGATATGCCACGACGAACTTGTCGAGGTAATCCATGAATATATAATTCATCAGATGGGAAAAAGTAGCTGGAGCATTCGTTAGGCCAAATGACATGACAGTGTATTCATAGGAGCCATAACGAGTAACGAAGGCAGTCTTCGGAATATCCTCTTCGCGGACACGGATCTGGTGATAACCCAACCTCAAGTCGAGTTTAGAGAACACCAAAGATCCAGCAAGTTGATCATATAAATCATTGATCCGGGGAAGCAGATATTTATTCTGAATGGTTGCCTGGTTGATAGGACGGTAATCTTGGACCAACCTATTCGTACCATCTTTCTTCTTGACAAAGAGAGACGGTGCTCCCCAGGCAGAGGAACTAGGGCGCATGAAACCCTTCTTAAGAGACTTATCAATTTCTTTCTTAAGCTCGAGAAGGTGGTGCGGAGGCATCTTGTAAGGACGCTTCGCAATAGGAGTGGTGCCAGGCTTCAAGTCGATGACGAACTCGACAGCTCTAGCAGGGGGTATTCCTGGAAGTTCTTCTGGAAAAACATCCTGGAATTCGCAGACAACTGGAACGTTTTCGATCCCCTCAAGCGGAGAAGCGTTCAATGCATTCAAGGCATCTGAGCCTCGGCGTTCTAAGTGAGGTGAGCATGGTAATTCACTATCTGACCTGATGGATGCAGGAGGTGTACAACTTTAGTGCCACAATTGATTGAGGCATAGTGGGCCTTCAACCAATCCATTCCCAGAATAAGATCAACTTCGGAAGAGTTGAGAATAATGGGAGAAGCTCGGAATTCCAATCTTTCAATATTAATTAGGACATCGGGACTGAACAACAAAGTGTGGCAATGACCCGCGGGAGTGTTCACTCGTAATTTATGTGGTAGTGTATCACATCTAACTTCATGCATGAGTGCGAATTTATCTGACATGAATGAATGCGATGCTCCTGCATCAAATAAAACAGATGCTAGTACTGAATTAACAAGAAGTGTACCCATCACGGTTTCAGGTTGATCCTGAGCTTCAGCCATGTTGACATGATAGTTCTGTCCACGACCATAAGAAGGTCTGACATTGTTGTTACGCTGCTGAGAAATTCCACGACCATTACCAAGGCCAGCACGAAGAGGCACTAGTTGATTCTGATTCTGAGAACAGTCTCTGGCACGGTGACCTGGCTGGCCACACTTGAAGCAGAGTCCACTGTCTGGACGTGGTGCAGGAGCTCGAGGTGGTGCAGCTCGAAGTGGCTGCCTCGGTGGTGGAGGAGGCAGGCGAGGTGCAGCATAAGCAGGCCTGTACACTGGAGCTGTTGGATGGTACATGCTCTGTGGAATCCATATGCGGCGCTTCTGGGAAGACGAGCCCGAAGATGAGCCCGCTTCACGAGTGCGTCTGGTCGCTTCCTTGTGCTTCTTCAGACCAGTCTCGACCATGATGGCCTTGTTCACCAAGGTGGCGATGTCAGGAAAGTCTTGGACGAGCAGGGCTAGCTGAATGTCATGGTGCAACCCTTCACGAAACTTCTCCTACCTACGAGCATCAGTGGGGATGTCTTCTTCAGCATAGCGAGACAAGTCAAGGAACTCTCGCTGGTAGACCTCCATAGTCCTGTTGCCTTGAATGAGGCTGCGGAACTCGGCCTTCTTCCGATCTATAACCCCTTGAGGAATGTACTGGGCACGAAAAGCAGCCTTAAATTCCACCCAAGTGACAACAATTCCAGGAGGTAGGGTCTGTCTGTGAGTGGCCCACCATTGTGCTGCGGGACCCTTCAGAAAGTAGGTCGCGAATGTGACATAGCTGACAGGGGGAACATCAGCTGACTCCATCTCATAGAAGATGTCACGCAGCCAGTCATCGGCATCCAGCTGATTAACTGTGTTGTGGAATACCGATGGGTTGAGGCGCACAAACTCTGGTAGCGTGATTGAATCTGGCTGATGGTTGGCATTGGGACGGGGAAATTGATCCATAATCCCCGTCATGAACTGTCAGTTGAGTTCAAATTATTGCATCATCGCAGCCATATAGTCAGGCGGTGGCAGCGGTGGTGGATTGTTATCACCCATCCTGCTAAATTCAACAGGGGTAGTTTAGCAGAAGCCATTGCGAGTGTTTAGCAACAAGCATGATGTAAGACGGTGGAATTTAAGTAATGTAACAGATGCTTAATAGTAGTCATTTAAGACATACAGATCCATACAGAGTAGGTTACATTCGGGCAGCATAACGGCGCAAATTCAAAAGCTAGACATACTAGGCGGCACGCAGGCACGCGGTAAGGAAGTACACAACGAGACATAGCAAAGGCTACATCAACGTCGGAGAAAACCACTAAAACGGGGTAGCTACAAGTGCGGACAGCGAATGTTCATCACGGAAGGATCCTGCGTTCCATGTGCACTCTAATGCAGAACCCGGTCTCAAGCTGAAAGAAGAGGTCCACGTGCAGGTGTGTGACCTCCCACAGCAGGCCAATCGATCCCTGGTGGCATCTCGGTCCTGCGTAGGTAAAGGATGTGCTCCGGATGTATCCCTGCATGAACAGCTGGTAGCAACTGCGTCATAGCATCGTAGAGTCGTGCTCAAGTGGCAAACAACTCGACTGCAAGAGCCCGAACAGTGCGATCAAGAGCCTGAGTACACTGAATCAGAACTCGCGGATCGTAGCGACGAGGCTCGTACAGGGCACAGATAGCTGTGTAGTATCCAGTAGCATCTCCACCAGGGGCATACGGAATGTATCGAAACTCAGAAGCATCCAAGCAAGCGATGTGCTCTCCTCGGAGACGTGTGACAGCAGAGTAGGCGGCATCATGGACTGCCATCTCAATCGTCACGCCAATACCGTGGAAAAGGTACAACTCAGTGTCTGAGTCATCCCGCTGATCATAGATGCGAACATCAGCATAGTACTACTCCTGGTTGAACCCGCGGTAAACCTCGTAGACCATGTACTCGGGGTACCAGCGGTAACCCAGTCTGGTCAGGAGGGCGATCAGGACAGCTGGAAAACCAGGGGCATCTCGAGCCCAAGTACGAAGCACAAGCTGCGTCGTAGGACATGGTGGGAACAGACGATCCATCTGAAATAAAGGAAATTCAGGATTGTCATTTGACGATGAGAAGTATAACAGATCTTTGAAGAGAAAGGTTAAACAAAACAATGGAAAGGAAAATGATTATCAGACTAATCAGATCAATGACAGGGAAATCGCATAGAAATCTAGCTCTCCGGGTGGACGGGATTACGAGATCCTAAGTGTCAGCGTTAATTAATTTAATAAACCCGAATAGAAGAGAGATCAGAGTCCCAGAGTAAAGACGAGGAATAAAAGATCCTAATACCACCCAGTTGGCGACGTGGGCCTGTAAGCCACACAGCCAAGTTAGTAAAACAGTTTTCGGTTACTAGACTCAAGTTTGGCCAAGGAATTGGATAGGGGGATTCCTAGAGGCAGTCAGCTCTGATACCAACCTGTGATGACCCCGGCTTAATCATGCACTAACCATACACGCAAATGCACATGATTAAGCCTAAGGACTCACTTGAAGATATCACAATACAACTCTAAAACATAAATAAAGTCATACAAGCTTTATATTACAAGCCAGGGCCTCGAGGGCTCGAATACATAGCTCGATGGCATACAAGTGTCAGCGGAAGCATCAGATATCTGGGTACAGATATTGCAGAGAAACAGATAGGCCTTTAGAAAGGCGGGGCAAAATAAAATACTACGATCGAAAGGCGTAGGCCTCCTGCCTAGGACCCTCTGAACCTACTCCTGGTCGTCGGTCGGCTCCTCGTAGTAGTACTCGCCGGGAGGGTAGTAGTAGTAGCCGTAGTCGTCAACAGGGGCAGCTGGCTCCGGGGCTCCGTCTTTTGTTTGCGACAAATGGATAAGGGGAAAAAAGAAAGTAAAGCAAACGTGAGTACTCATCCGAAGTACTCAGCAAGCAAGGATCTACACTACATATGCAACATTTTCAAAGGAGGGCTGTATATGTGGACTGGGCTGCAGAAATGCCATAGAGAGGAAGGCCTAGTCCTATCAAAGACTAGCATCTTCAACTATCTTCATCAGTCTTGCAGCATTAGAAGAGTGCAGATTAACATAATGTAAAGTATAGTAATAAAGTTATCAACCTCGCCTAGAGATTCTTCCTCGACTCCCTGCGAGAAAGCAATCCCAGAGCCATACTATCCAGTTATCATCTCAAGTCACCAGTTCTAGTTGTACCGATCGGGATACAACTCCGAGTGTCTGTTACCGTAGGATAGGCTATCGATAGATTGTTTCTTCCCTGCAGGGGTGCACCAACTTACCCACCATGCTCGCTTAACTCCGGCCGGACACACTTTCTGGGTCATGCCTGGCCTCGGCCAAACGATACGCCGCAACCCGACCGAATACCTAACAGAGAGGTCAGCACGCCGGACTAACCTATGCGCCCAGGGGTCTTGGGCCATCGCCCCGGGGACTCCTACGCGTTACGTGCACCGCCGGTGAGCAGACCTAGCAACCCCTTAATACAAGCGTGGTTGCGTTCCCAGTCCAACCCAGTGTGTGCCGCTCCTTGCTGACGTCAATTAAGCTTCGGCTGAAGTATACGACACAGAACGCCCATACTATGCCCACGTGATGGTTAGTGCTATCAGGCCAGAGGCCCCTCGGATCAAATATCCAAACCGTTAGTGTGTTGGGGGTTGCGGTAACTAGCAGAGACTCACAAAAGATGTGACCCCGTCGCCCCGTCTCGAGGACTTGCGGCAAGGGCTAGGAATGCCCGGCCACGCCTCGTGGATATCTCACGGGCACCTTCTAGGTCCACCCGACTCCATATCATTCTCATCATAATCTCGTGCGGGTACCCCTCAGGACCGACCCATCTTTATCCAGAATTAAACAGTGTCATCAATGATGTAAAGGCATCCGTGTGGCTACCATATCAAGAAGGAATCCGAGGCATCACCCTCGTTGGATTCCCACCTAACGTAAACATCAAGGTGAACGAAGGAGGAATCACCCTCGAGGTTCACTGTTGAGGAGTTGCGCGACGGTGTCGTTATCGGGGGTGATGTAGGAGGAATCACCCTCGCTGACCACGACCGAATAACTAACCTACAAGGTTATCATCGAAAGTGCTGACAAGGTATCACCCTCGGCACTCGATAGTAACCCAGTAGTGTCGAGCAACTAAGGGGAAGAGACGTGCGGTGCCGGGGCCTGGTCTTCGATCCCGTTGATCGGGTCTTCTGATAATCCAGCGGGGCTGTCGGGATACAGTGGGGTCTCTGATGGGGCTCTACCCAACCTATACTAAATAGTTTAGGATAAGCAGGTAGGTAACAATAGCAGGTTACAATAAACAGGCTATGCAGCAGAAATAGGATAACAGCAGCAGTAGTAACTTCTAATGCAAGCATAAGAGAGAAGAGAGTGGGCGATATCGGAATGCTCAAAAGGGGGGTGCTTGCCTGGAAGCTCGGTGGCAAGGGTCTGATCGTCAGGAGCGTAGTCGACCTCCGGAGCTGCGTCGGTCTCGGGAGCTACGTCGACGTCGGGGTCTACCGAGAGAGAAGAGGGGGAAGAAACATATAAATACACAGCAAACTTGCAATACAGGGCATGCCATGCCTAGGATGCAGTGCAGGGTTGCCTAAAGTATGTCTAAGTCATTTCTAGTTATTTTAGGACTTAAGTTGGATTTATTTTCCGATGAATATGCACTATTCATATACCGGTTATAGCCTCGAAGTTACGGGTTCTCTTACGTAGGGGGTTCCGACATCGAAACAGACGACACGATCAGATTCGTCTCGTCGTTCTGATCAACTTTCATGTACAAAGTTTTTCGATCTGAGTTACGGTTTATTTATTATGAATTTTCAAAGTTTAAATCATTTTTTGGAATTATTTTTATTAATAGAAAAGGAAATATGATGTCATCATGAGGTCACCACTGTGTCAGCAGTCAACAGGACGCTGACCAGGGTCAAACCTGACATGTGGGCCCCACATGTCAGCCTCTGTTGGTTAACTGAGTTTAAACTTAAACTAAATAGTGTTAATTAGGCAGCTGGCCCCACATGTCATAGACTAATTAACTTTATTTATTTATTTTTATTTATAAAATGTTTTAGTTAATTAAAAGGGCGGTGGAGCCCGCGTGTCAGTGGCACAGTGGGCGCCCAGTCAGCACGTTGACTGGTCAAACCAGTCAACGGGGGCCCCTGGGCCCACGGGCAGTGTCACTGGGGGGTTGGCCCCACCATGCCACGTCGGCGGTGGCCGGAGGCGACGAAAAACACGACGGAGGCCTCGGGACCTCGCCGGAAATGCGCTATACTGCGCCGTTTGGCACGCGGCTGGGCTCGTTCGAACGAGCCGCGTCGACTGGTGGTGGTGGCGCAGCCGGACTCGGCCTGAATCGACGCCGACGACGAGGTTAGCGGCGACGCTGCTTTGGGCGATGGTGAAAACGGCAAGGCAGCGCGCTACAGCTCGAACTAAAAGGGTAGGCATGCTCTACGCACGCGTGCGAAGACGTTGGACACGGCCCATTGACCTTTTGGTCACCGGAGGCACGCTGGCGACGAGCTCGCGTGGCGGTGGGTTCAGCCACATGCAGAGCGGCGAGCTACGGGCGCGGCAGGTCTAGGGAGAAGAGAGAGTCGGTGACGGAGCTTACCGAGCGGCACGCCGAAGGCCCTCGAAAGCTTAGGAGCTGCAGTCGTTGCTGGGGACGAGGAAGATCGCCGGAGCCCGAAGCGGAAGGGCGTGCGGCGATTCCGGCGTCGTGGTGGTTCCTGGCTCGAACGGCTAGCACCGGTCGATGTGGAGGAAGACGGCGATCATCTACGGCATCATGGTGAGGCGTGGCGTCAACGGTGGCCACGGGAATGGCGGCGAGCGACTACGGTGGCCCTCGGCTGCGAATTTGGAGAAGGAAGGGAAAGGGGAGGAGCGAGTTGGGCGAGGGGAGAATGAGCGAGGAGGTCCAGGGGGAGTGGACGAGGGGGAGCTTATCCCCTCGACTGTCGGTGGCTGTCGCGGCCGTCGCCGTGTCGCCGTTCGACTGGCGCGCGCGCGCAGCCACGGCGGTGGCGACACAACGAAGGAGAGAGAGGGAGTTGGGCCAAGTGGGCCGGATTCGGGGCACTGTGCACTTAGGCCCAGTGGACAATGCCTCGTTTTATTTTTCTATTTTCTGTTTCTCAATTTCTTTTCTGTTTAGGTAATTGTGTAGGCCACTTTTGCACTTCTGTAAAATATGATACTTGGCCCAAATATTACAGTGCATTAATACCTTTCACCAAAAACTTGTTTGGGCAAAGTAGGATTTTATTTGAATTTGATATTATTATAAATGGATTCAATAATTCTATTTTGGTGCTGTTTCATGTTGTTAGAGTCATTTAGCTAACTCACTTAGTAGTGATTATGTTTTTATAAGTGCTTCTGGATTATTTGCTATTTGTTGAACATTTTTACAATAGTGTTTGAGCAAATTTATTTTGCACTTTTGAATTTTGAGTTGATTTTCAGAATAGAAATTGAATTGAATATTTAACCAAAGTGATTAGGCACTGCAAATGGAGATGACTTGGTATACTTAGCAGATGATCACAGTGCTAGTTACATGGGGGTGTTACAGTCGACGGGGGTGGCATCTGGCTCATGGGATCCACCATCTGGTTGCAACAACCGGAAAGAAGAAAGAAGGGGGAAAAGGGGTAGCAAAGCAACCGTGAGTACTCATCCAAAGTACTCGCAAGCATCAGATCTATACTAAGTATGCATTGGTATCAAATGGAAGGGTTGTATCTGTGGACTATACTGCAGAATGCCAGAATAGAAGGGAAGGCCTAGCCTATCAAAGACTAGCATCTTCAAGCATCGTCAAGTGTCTTGCAACATTCAGAAGAGTATAGAATAGCATATTATAATTAACAAGCATGTTGTACTATTAACGCCCAGAGATCCTTTCTCGACTCCCTGCGAGAAAGCAATCCCAGAGCCAACATATCCATCTCATGTCTCAAGTATCCATTTTTGGTTGTAATAGATCAGGATACCACTACGAGCGTCCATTACCATAGACACGGCTTTTCGAATTGATAATCTTCCCTGCAGGGGTGCACCACGTTACCCAACACGCTTGATTACTCTGGTCGGACACACTTTTCTGGGTCAATGCCCGTCCTTGGAAGATCAACACGCCGCAACCCTACCTAGGATCAGCAGAGAGGTCCCCGCTGGTCTACATCCTAAGCACTCCGGGGTCTTGGGCCCATCGCCCGTTGCACTCCGGGTCGTTGTGCGCAGGGTGAATACCAGTGCCACCTGTGTAGTGAATGGCACGATCCGACCATGCCACAATGCTGAACTGGACCTGTGACAAAGCTTCGGCTGATACTATGACGCCGAGTGCCCATATCTGTTCCCGCGTGGTGGTTAGTGCGTAAAGGCCAGTGGCCAACTCAGAACAAATACCAAAACCCTTAGTGTATTCGGAGCTCACGGAGATGAGCAGAGACTCACGATAATGTGACCCCGTCGCCCTATCTCGAGGAAATACGGCAAGGGACAGGCACAACCCTCTCTGTCTAGGGTGGTCTACCTACCCGGTTGTGCCTCGTAATTATCTCGCGGGTGCTCTCCGGGCCCGCCCGACTTTCACATTAACTTGCGGGTACCCCTCAGGGCCGACCCGACTTCAACAATGGTCTCAAGTAAAGTCCAGGTAACCGTGTGTCCATAACATCAAGGGGGAATCCGAGGAATCACCCTCGATGGAATCCACTTGATGTAATCGTCAAGGTGAACATAGGAGGAATCACCCTCGAGGTTCACACTTGAGGGGTTGCATGACAGAGTCGTATCGGGGATGGTGAAGGAGGAATCACCCTCGAAGACCATGACCGATTAGCTACACTATAGAGTTATCATCAGGAGTGCGTTACGAGGTATCACCCTCGGCACTCGATAGTAGCTCTGAGAGTCGTACAACTAAAGGGGGGTGAAGTGATGTGTCGGTCTCTACACGTCGATCACGTTGATCGAGTCATCGGTCATCAAGCCGGGGCAACTGGGACAAGGTGAGGGGTCACTAGTGAATCACTAACCAACCAATACTAGGCAGTTTAGGATAAGCAGGTAAGGTACAATAAGCAGGTTACAAAAGCAGGCTATGCATCAGATATAGGAGCAAACAATTATAGTAGCAAAATCTAATGCAAGCATGAGAGAGAATGTAACTGGGCGATATCAGAATGATCAAGGGGGGTTTGCTCGCCTAGATGCTCTGCTGGAAAGGAAGAAGTGCCGTCGGTGACGTAGTCAATCATAGTGGCATCAACAGCGGTCTCCGGGTCTACCGGAAAAGAAGAGGGGGAAGAAACAGTAAAAATAAAAAAGCACACATATGCATGACATGACAACAGGCAGAGCTAGGGGTGTTCTAACGCAGTGCTACGTGATACCGGCGATGGGGGAAAACATCCGGGAAAGTTTTCCCGAAGTTTGGTAATTTCGGACGGGTGAAACGGAGGGGGACAGTTCCATTTTCGCCATGCTAGGGATGTGTGGCAGACGAACGGATTGCGTATCCGGATTCGTCTCGCTTTTCTGAGCAACGTTCATGTATAAAACTTTTTCATCTGACTTACGGATTATTTTTTATTAATTTTCAAAGGTTTAAACATTTTCTGAAATTATTAATAAATCTGTATGGAGTTATTGCATTAGCATGACATCATCATGACGTCAGCAGTCAACTGAGTTGACCAGGGGTAACCCTGACGTGTGGGGCCGTTCTGTCATGGACTGATAACTAATTAACAGTTAATTAGGGTTAATTAACATGATTAATTAAGTTAATTAATTAATTATTATTATTTTTCAAATTTTTTACATTTACATTTCTTTTTAAAAAAATACAGGGGCGTGGGGCCCCACGATCAGTGGCACAACTATGCCCAGCCTGGGCACGCACGGGCATAAGGCGCCGGTGGCCACAACGCCTGGCCAGGGGCGGCTAGGGCGTGCGCTGGGGAGGCAGAGGGCTGCGGGGCCGCGGGCACCACCATTGGCTCGTGCTAGGGGTGGCCGGCGCAGCGGCTACGTCGTCTTCCGACGGCAACGGCGGCAGCTACGACGGGGCATGTCAACAGCGGGAGCTAGCAGGGGAGCGCGAGCGAAGCGGGACAGGGGCTCAGTCAGGGCGCGAGCGGCACACGGCCATGCGAGGGAGGGCACACGCGGCTGGGGATGACCTACGGCGACCGGAGCAGAGGGGAACGGAGCGAGGGCGGACGAGGCCTCATGTTGTGCAAAAGTCAGCTCGGGGAGGGGCGCCGAGGCTGCGGCGCGACGGCGACTTCGGTGGCATCGGGGCGGCATTCGGGGAGGAGGCGAGGCGTTCCAGCGAGGAGGGCTCCGTGGAGGAAGATGAGGCGTCCGACGAGGTTGGGCGGCGGCGCGGGCGCAGGGCGTCGGGGGCGGCGATTGCCCCCGATCGGATCCACGCGGGGGGAGGGAGAGAGAGAGGTGGGGGAGATCAAGGGGAGTGGGGGGGGAAGTGGATCGGGTAGGCTAGGGTTTGGTTGGGGTGGTGGTTAAGCAAGGGGGTGAGGGGGGCCGTGTGGGCCGGCCTGGGGGTTAGCTGGGCCAAGGCCCAGTGGGGGCTGGGGCCTCTCCCTTTTTCTCTTTTTTTTAATTATTTTCTTTTCTGTTTTATTTATTTTAGAGCATCTAAACATTCTATAAAAATTTGGTTTCTCGACCATATTTACTTATGATTTATTTGCCACCTTTAGAACATTTTAGCTTTCATGTTTGACAAAATTTGAATTTTGATTTTAAACTCGGTTTTGAATTTGAATTGCGATTTGGATCAAGAGAAGATTAGCAACAGTAACATGATGACATGGCACCATTAACAGGGGTTTACTGTAGCTTAATTATCCGGGCATTACAACTACTCATGCTATGGATGTGGGAGGAAAAGAATGAAGGTGTGGGTGGGAAGGAGGAGGCATGCCCCCCTCATTGTGTATTGGATGGAATTCAGCATTGCATATTCACTACCGAGATCTCTTATAAGTTTTGGGAACCAGAATGAGATTGGGATCATCATGTGGTTACAGGATGATGGGAATAACTAAGCAGAAATTCGGAAATGAGCTCATCAGCAACAGCGGCATATGTTTCATCCTTGGACGAGACAGCTTAGTGCGACCTCACACAGTTGAGATCCTGCTTGCACTTATCCCTGGGTTTCCACTTACCGGCGATTTACGGAGGTAGGGGTAACATCCTACGAACTAAACATAGCAACCAATGCCTTTATGGTTTAAGATATACTACTGAAAGATACTGAATTTTTGATTTTTTTACTTCATTTTGCTAATGCGGATAAGCCGAGAATTTTTAACATTTTTGAATCTCTATTGAAATATAGAATCACAAGGTATCCTTTCTGTAAAAACACATGAACGAGCACCCTGAATGAATAAGAAATCGCTGCTATAGCAGAGAGTTGCCCCGCCAGGCCTAGAAATCCGGAATATTTCTATGGGGAATGAGCATTCTCCATATTATGCCTTGAACAGGACTCGAACCTCCACACTCTTCAGCACGAGATTTTGAGTCTCGCGTGTCTACCATTTCACCATCAAGGCATCTTGAAAGTGAATCATATTTAGAGCATCGCATTTGTAATGCGAGGGTCATCGGTTCAAATCCGATAGTCGGCTTTTTTTCTCTATCGTCAGAAGTGGATGGGATGTCGATCACCCCACATGAGGGGTCGACCTCATTATCGTTGGCGGTGGCCCGACAAAATGGCTTGTTCTCCTTTTCCTTGTCCTTCGAATCCTCTAGCAGCTCACTGAGCTCATCATAGTATGCGTTGTTCTTAGCGTCATGGCGGGCGAGCTCTGCACGGTTGTCTTCAACAATGTGCTCATCTTGGACGGATGCAAATAACACAGTGTTGATGGTGACGAGCTCCATATCCTCTTTGACGAGCTTCACCAAATACTCGTGGTCGATGCGCTCGGCCTCCCGGTGCACCTTCATCACCTTGTCCTCCAGCTCTTCTACCTTGTCAGAATCACGATTCTGTTGTACGATTCTACAACTTTACTATCCAAACTAACCCCTCTGATTCTACGATTTTGGTCTCTAAAATCTATGTTTCGATGATCCGGATAGTGAAAATTCTACGATTTGCGATCCTACCATCGGAGCTCTGATCCGATTCAGAATCACAATTCTGACAACCTGGAGGGACAATACTCCCATTTGCTGGGGCACGGGCTTCAACGAAGGCGGCATCACCCGCGTCCCAAAGAAGCGGACATCAATGGCGTCATAGTTGCGTGCCGCCTCCTATGACATGTCGAAAGTCCCGAGCCACCGGTGGCCAAAGTCCTTGTGCTAGATCTCGATCGTATACTTCTCCCACGGACGACATAGGACACTGCAGAACGTCGCCGGCGGGTGCAGTGGCTATGTCATTGGCGCATGCAGATGGCGCGGATCGAAGAGAGCACGACACTAGAGTCAAAGAAGATGACGAGAGGCGGTGACTGGGTGGCGGAGGAGGGCTGACTCAGTGGCCACAGATGCGGCAACATCCCGAGGGTGGCAGAGGGCAGGGGATATGGGGCATGTGAGATTGGCCGCCGCTCGGGTGGTGGTGGGCCTAATCGATGGTGGGAGAGGCCCGATTTGGGGACAACGCCGTGATAACAGAAGGATGGCAGGGTGGACTAGGGTTTAGGGTAGCGATGCTGACTTTTATAGGGCGAGTAGGCGCAATCGGCCCATGCGGGGGTTGGTCTCCCATGAAGGAGATTGTCTTTATTTTTACCGAGAGTGCCTCTCTTTGGACTAAATATAGGCAAGTGAAGGATAGTTTTAGGGATACAAAAGCTATATTTTTAGGGATTATACGCTTTATGAGATCGGTAGTGCTTAACTCATTAAATACACCTTTTCTCCTTAAATAGAGCTTTTAGAGGATATGCTAGAGATGCCCTAACTCCTCAAAAGAGCTACTCCCTACTCAAATTTGAGCAGGATAGGCACCCTCGTACATCGACAAACCTACACGAGAACCGCCTCAGTGTTTAGGGGGCTAAAAACTCAGCCACGGTCCACCTCCTCCCTGACGACACCTCGGAACTTCCTGCCGCCCTAGCGACCCCGTGTGCCCCCTGATCTCCCCGCACCTTCTTTCCTCCCAGTTAGCCTCTCCCGCTTATGGAATCACTGTTGCCACCCTGCATCACCAACCGAAGCTCCACCCCACAACCGGCCAGATTGCCCCATCAGGTTGCATCCACCAGAGGAGTAGGAGCCCAACAATGACCCGCGTGAGTGCTTTTGGTGTTCACCTCATCTCCTCCTTGTCAACTGCCCCCGAGCGAAAGCCGAGCCATCGTAGGCTTCTTCGCCGTTGTGTAGTTCGACAACAAGGACGATAATTGGTTCCTATCATGTCCACGTCTCCCCCCGCATCGCCTTCGTCTTCGGTAGTCTCATCGGCGCATCGATAATGACAACCGCGACACTCGCCTCTTGATGCCCATGAGGTGTTCAGTGAATTGTCCGAAGGTGTTTTTCTCTCCCTTTTCTCAGTTTTTCATAATTATGCACTGTATTTGATCATTGGGCTTTGCAATGTATGGATGAAGAGGCTATGTGAAGAGTTTTTTATGACTCTTTGCTGGAGGAAGAAAAAGAAGATGATGATGATTTCAAGATGGCATTGGTCGTGATCATTTGAGAGGAGCATGAGATGAGGTCACGACAGGGAGAGGCATGATGTTTGTGTGAGCTTAGAAGGAATGCATTTGGCGAATTGGTGCAAGCCCACTGGTGAAGTGTAGCATGACGGTTCAAGTTCTTGCATATGGAATTGCGGCTAGAAACATTGTGACATTGATGAGTACATTGACATTTGGGAAGATATCATCCTTGAGTGTATGAATACATATTGTGGCAGATCATGACAACATGTGTAATCTTGTACAACATGATCATCGAGGATGACAGAGGATCGTTAGAGCACTATAACTTTGATTAAAGTTAATGGGTTACATCCGTACATGTGAAGCCAGAACATCAAGCAACCAAGATCGAGAGATTCCTCACAGTGCATCGCATGGGCGAAAACTGAGAAGCTCATCACCAACACAAAGATGATCTTGTTGAGCACTTGTATTAAATTCATAGTTCATAATTATTGTGCTTTCATGTTTATTTGAATTATTACTTAATCTAGGCCATGCGTGTGTTTGAATTTGAATATTCAGGTTTAAAAATATTGAATTTAAAATGTTTTGGAAATATGTGCATTAGAAATATTACACTTTGAATTAATATGCTGTGTAAATGTAGTTGAAGTGGGGTTCGTATGCAAATGGATAGAGTTAGTAGCAAAGATAAAATTATAGATAGTCAAATTTTGGAGGGATGGCTAGGCGCGACAACGTTAGGCCCTCAAAATTTGATGAGGTGGTCTGAGAAGTTAAGTTTTAGGGGAAGGGTTAGAGATGCTCTCATGCATGCTATTTCTAGCTCAAAGCCAACTTAACACCTAATACCATGAAATATTATTAAAGTTGGTTGATGTTATAAGAATCTGGTAGCAGATTCTTAAAGCAATTTTTCTGTTAACCACACGTAACCACGGGAATGTAAATAAAGTTGGTTGATGCTATAAGAATCTGGTAGCAGAAAAATTGTTGGTAAAACAAATAACAAAGAGAAATCACCTAGTGCATGCTAAAAGGTAATGTAACAATACCTTTTTTAGGGAATATGTAACAATACCGTCTTTAGGGAATATGTAACAATACCTAAAAGAGTTGGAAATATGTAACAAAGCCCATAACTTTCCATGCCAAATGATTGTAGTCAAGTTAAGTGAATAATACCATGAAATATTATTTTAATCAATAAGATCAAATCATGGACTATGGCAACTATCGAGTCTAGAAAAACTTCGCTTTCAGCATATACATTATATTTGAAATATTTAATTAGGACTATTTAGAAATTTTAGGCACCACATTGGTTTAGATACAATATTTGGATTTATTTATAATTAAAGTAGAGATAACGTCAAATAAATAAAACACTAGAAGGAGGGCTCAAACCTTGTGGTTAATAGCCACAAGCTATGACCAACTAAGTTATTCGGGTATTCTTCATGTTATTTTATTTTTTAACTAACAGCTAGATTTGTCGGCTCAATTAGACTGCCACCACACATAATCTGATGTTTATCAACCTCACATATCGATGTCGTGATGCGTGTGTAGTGGTGAAATGTTCAATGGTCCCAAAGACATGGTCAGTATCGAGACGAGGCCTTTTATGCTCGTGTCTAATACTGTCCAGTTCTTCACCTTTAAGTTTCAAGAAATGATGATGGAATACTTGTCTCTCATGTCGACAAATGACTTATCAACAAGTTGTAGATAACTATGAATACATCCCTTTTCATGGCAATTTGTTAGTATATATTTTTTTGACAGAAAGACTGTAAGGGAGGCCCTTACAGTATAATTGGTGCAACAACCAAATTGCAAGTAGCATGCCTTGAACCTGGGGGTGGGAAGGCATTGGCCCCTTTCCACCACTAGGCTATGCCTTAGTCTGCAATTTCTTAGTATAAATTACTCATTATTGATCATATTTTGCACATTATCACATCATTATTAGGTCTTTTCCTCTTAATTTTCATGTTGCAATGGAGGAGGGGAATTTCCTAAAAAGATGCACAAAAGCACCAAACTTAAGTCCAATGGAGAAAGTAATTTTTTAGAGCCAGAAAAAATCAAGAAAAAAATATTGGCAGTTTTTCACCGAAAGAGAGCCAAGGGTGATGGAGCCCTGTACCGGGGGTGGTTCGCGTAAGGGAGCCCGGCCTCTGTATCTACAAGGGGGCACTTGGCCCAATACAATGAAGAAGCCCTAGGAGGTGGTGGCGACCTTTGTGCCCTCCAAGACTAGAGGGCGGTGGCGCCCTAGATTGCATCCACCGCCATGTAAACCCTAGACCTCTATTGCCTATATAAAGGGAGGTCTAGGGTCCTCATCCCCATCTATCCTCAGATAGGCAAACTATCGGTAGCAAGCTCATACACCATTGTAACCCCTCGCATGAGGTATCCATCCACCACAAACAAGCAGGACGTAGGGTATTACTCTCCGGAGGCCCGAACTTGGAAAAACCCTTTGTGCGGCCTCCGATCTAGGACTTCCAGCTGCGCTCAGACCCCTACCGAGGGATCTGACGGTATTTTGCACTGTCAAAGGGGGCCAGACCATAGCCGAGGGGATGCATGCGGGCCCCTCGCAGCCCCAACTCGTGACCTAGGCTGGGTCGCGAGCCAGGGGTGCATGGGGCCCACATGCCGCCCATCCTGCATCGCCCGTCATCGATGGTACTATTTTACCTAAAACTAATATGGAAAGATTTACGAGAGATTTTTCCGCTTCCATCTTCGAGGCAGAACCAGAGTGCACTTCTCTCTCCTGGTGGGCTGACCTATCGGGGTCCTCCCCTTCGGTTGGGGGAAAATATAAGCCTTTGTCATCACCATCATCTTCACCTACACCATCTCCATCATCACCTCCATCTCCCCCTCTTTTCAATCTATGAACTATTACCTCACATCTGTTGCTGAGATCACTTCTTGGTGTTAATTGTTGTCCAGTAGTTGATGCTTAGTGGTTTATTTGTGAAAGATTTGTACGTTCAGATTATTTTCCATATCATTAGCCCACTAATCGTGATCAATACGATGTCTTGTAAATATCCCGTTATGTTCTTGAGGCCTTGGGAGAAACCTTGTTGCTAGTAACCATGTGAAATTGAGTAGACTACAATGTTTCGATATTTTGTTGTGGTGTAATTCTCTAGAGATGATGTGAACATCAACTGCATATCACTTCACCTTTTATGGGCCTAGAGGAGAGCATTATGTGATAAGTTTTCTTAGGATGGGTTGTTGGAGTGACAAAAACTACCATGTCCCTGAGTTTGTGAATTGTTACAGAAGGAGTATTTGGGACCCCAAAGGTTAATGCTATCATTAGATGTTATCTTAATTATTGTTTTGTATTTGCGGATTCTTGCATGGAGGGTATAATCATAAATATGTATTATTTTCAAGTAAGAACAATACGTAGGCGTAAGATCCACCACTCAACATTTATCAAGGCAATAAAAGTTAAAGTTAGAGGAACTAAGTGAAAATCCCGTTGTCCTTGAGAACGATTTTATCCCTCTAAGTAAAACAACTGGCTTGTCCTTAGCACAGTTAAGTACTGGGACACTTGCTGCACCATTATACTTTTGTTGCAAATTACATTCTTGCAATTGCTCTCTTGATCAAACAAACAACCAAATAGTCTTTGCAGCTTTTAAAGCAATTCCTTGCTATTTTCCATCAACCAATTCCTTCTGCTCTTCGTTGGGTTCAACACTCTTATAAAAAAAATCTACAATTGGTCATCCACACTTGTGGGTTATCAATTCTTTTCTGGCGCCGTTCGGGGAATGTAGCGCTCTTGGTAAGTGGAAATTGGCAAGGGAAACATTTACCCTGCTTGCTATTTTTTATTTGAATTTAAAATGGATCACAAGCTCATGGGATCATTGTATTGACTAATGGGGGAGATATTATGTCATGGCTACTGCTATGAACCCGTAGTCCAAGGGATGTGCTACTCACTCATTATCTTGGGAGCAACAATCTCGATGAAGATGATGATGTTGATGATTTCCTCCTCCGAGAGAGTATCGAATTGGATCACCTCGTAATGTGTCGCAGTGGGGGGGGGGTGCGATTTAAATAAGAGAAGGGTTTTGGGTGTATATAAGCCATTGGGGCGAAGTGGTGTAAGAGGAGATGCATGTGGGGCCCATACTCCCTAAACATGTGTCCCAGGCCTAGGACGTGTGGGCCACGCGAACGTATAGGGCCCAAGTCTCCCAAGATAGGTTTCGCGGGCATGGACCTGGGTAAATCACCATGTCACCCACATCACCAACGAGATCTCTTGGGCACCACCCGACCTCTATTCCTCTTACGTAGATCATAAGATCGACTATGCACTAATCGTCGACATGTGGGCTCTAGGGATCCCTAGTCATTCTTCATTCAACTAGGTTTGTCCATGCCCATAGGGTATATACCTCTGATAGTCCGACATTACCCACCGTCAAGCCTCTCACACAATATAGTGGTGACTCGAAGCTAGTCTACAATTCACAATAACAGGTTGATGAATAAGAGTTGTCGGCTTTGTTTGGGTTTTAGCTCATAGATCTAAAGATCATTGGGAGCGATTCTTGTTAATAATCCATTATTATTGGATAAATATATAAGGTTTGGTCGGAATGTTTGCCAATACTCGTAGAAAACAAATGTTGCATCTGAGTTGCTTGTGATTACAGTATCTAAGACGAGTTGGATGAACCACCCATAAATAACATTTTTGGATAAGGGTTTCTATAGTAGTGCCCCATCTTGGGTTCCTAGTCTTGGCGTAGGGATGACAGAATTTGGCATCGTCGAAATGGCTGCACTAGTAGGGGATGGGGTATTGCAATATGTATGCGTTTAATTTTCTATAGTTGTTTATTTATAATGGAATTTATTTATGTATAATAATAATAATAATAACTGCTAATAGATAGAGGGAGACATGGTTTTTTAAGGACAATAAGTTAATACACTCAGAGTACATAAAAGTTACGTGTCTGAACAATACATGAACTATAGTACATAAATCATTAATGAGCCAAAAGCTTTGAAAGTACAAGGCAAGGAGATGCAACATTTTTTTTCTTTTTCTTGACAAAATTATAGATGGCAAGCGGCACAACTGCATTCTCTTACAAACAATAAGTAGACACGTTGATATTTGTGCAATCGCCAGTAATTGCCTGAAAGAGGGGAAAGATGACATTGTTAACAATTTTTATGATAGGAATAATGTAGGGTAGTAAATAACATAAGGGAACTAAGTTTTTTCCTTTTAAAAGTGCCCGCCTAAAAACTTGATCATGTGAGAAACTTCCCAAAATGAGACAACTACACCCAAAAATCAGAACTTCACGGATCATAATTAGTGCCTAAAATATCAGGTAAGATGAACTCACATGTTCCTTTTCATCATCGGATTGCAATTTTATCCAATTCTAGTAATTGAGTCCAGTGTCGCCCTTAAAACTAGATCGTCTTTGCTTGAGTTTTTGTAGTATTTATTTGTAGCTTTTGTAGACTTGCCAGGTTGTTCCTTCCTGTGGGTTAAAATAAAAAAAATAGTGTTAATTCATGGCCAATGATCAGTTTAATAGTAATTAAGATTATGTTTGCCATGATTCTATTTATAAATTAACCTAGATGATAAGTGCCACACGTGTGGCACGAAGTCACACCGCCCTGACATTTTTACAACTAAATTAATGTCTCTATTTTATGGCGGGGGTAACTTTAGTGACCTCCAAATGGTTGGATCACCCCAAGAATACAAGAACGATCCATGTATTATGACATATGTTTCTTTGGCTGAAGAACATCCATATGGTTTTAGGCCCGGTATAGAATAAAAGGAAAAGTGCAGAGACTTTGAATGAGTAAATTCATATAGAAAAAATTGCTACGATCTTGTATTGTGTTCAACAGGATTCCTATGAAATCAGGTAAAGGAAAATCCATAAGTATTTTGGAGGAAAATAAACATGAGGGTTTTCTCCATAGTTTTAAATAGCCGGCTATAGCTCCGCTATAGCCCGCTATAGTCTTTTCAGCAGGGTGCCGCTAAATGGTTGCCTTTATAAATAGCCCGCTATAGCCCGCTTTAACCCGCTATAGCTGATTTAGAGGCCCGCCGCTATTTTCCATAGCCCGCTATTTAAAACATTGGTTTTCTCCTATTTTCCTCCGTACATGCCTAGAATCCATATGTTTTCCCTTTGTGTGTCGGAAGTTTGGAACGGCGGTGAAGTATATTCATGACTTCTTACATGACATCTCATTTTCTACGTGTTTTCAGAATTTATCTTGGGTAAGTTGGTTTTCTGGGTCATTAGACTAAGATCCAACAGCTCGTCCTTCTTTTTTCTTTCTCCAGCTTTATTCCTAGTCCAACCGTTTCTCCTCCCACAAAATCGACGAATCCAAATTGCAAATTCAGTAAACTTACATATAGCTATTGTGGTGTTTTTAAGATCACTGCTTTCTAAATTTGACTTAGCTTTTGATTTTCTTGTCGATTTTCCCACTTACAACAGGTTAACGTGATCCTAACGATAAATTGAGCTACACCTCTTCTGTATATATATAATATAAATATATAAAGCACCGGTTTCATCATAAGCGCCATAGCCAATAGCGCGTCCGATGCTCTCAAGCTAACAACTGCGCTATTTTTCTTCCTGATGAAAGGCAGTAGTAGCACACACACATGTCCAATTAAACATGGCGAAGCTCACCTCGTAAGTTCATCTATTCACTTTACGATTAGCTGCAGCTGCAGTTGTAATTAGCCAGCGGCAAGAGCCGATTCTGGTGAATAAACATAACTTTCCCGGAAAAATCACCTGTTGCTGCCAGCGGTGGCCACCTCTGGCTGAACCTGCTCTGCCACCGGCAGCCGGACAAGGGGGCTCTGACCCATCCTTGCTCCTTACTCCTCCTCCTGCTCGTCGTCGTCGTCCTCCTCCTCCTCCTCCTCTCTCTCTCCCTTTCCCTCTCGTGTGACCCGGTTGTTGTTTGCTGCCTTGGGAGCGCTGCAGGATGCAGCTGTATTTAAAGAACTGTATTCGAGTACAAAATTACGGATTAGGTGTATGCGCTTTTTGATTTATTTTGATTACTTTTTTTACGCTTTTTTTGCAGGCATGAAGTGTGCCGCTTCACAACTGTCATTTGTCAAATCATGGCCATTTGTCTCTTGGTCTTTACCCTGACGTAGGAGCGGTTTCAGACTTCTATTCTGTACCGTCAAGTTGAGGTTGCTGACTGCATTAGTACTATATATAAATGGTTTTCAGGAAAGCTGCACTTTGTAAACTATCCAAGTTTCAAGGAAAAGGATTTCTCAAGTTCCAAACGGACTACAATACTACAAGTGCACCACGTCCGAGTGCAAAATGATTAGTAAACTCCAAAAGTTCCTTCCATACCTTTTCCCGGAACACTTCCTTTTCCCTTCGGACTCTAAATTCAATGTAGGTTATTTAGATTTTTAGTAAATAGTGGTTGCAAATTCAACTCTCAATACCACATAATTTATGCCCATGAGACTGGCAGGTCCAATTTGTCTTTCACCATTCTGAATGGTTTCATGCCGACATATGCGTGGACCATCTGGACTGCGTGTGTTGATCGATGCATAGGCAAAGGATCTCTCCACTTTTCAGAAGAAAAACTTTGTGGATTCTAGGCAGCATAAGAATAGATTAAATAACTTCATTCCACCATGCTCCACATGTTATTCTATTCTTCCTTTCAACACCAACTCTGATAAAAAAATGAGGTAAAATTTTCATTTTTAATATCAACCGATTTAATTTCACAAATTTCATGGCGAGGCGATAGGAAGTTCAGTGCCAGCGGCATGCAAAAGTGTTAGAAGGGAATATAGAGGGATTGGTGGAATCGTTGTTTATTGTTGAGCCTTGTGGGCTACAGCGAGAAGTGGCGGTGCAGCGGCGGAGCGCGGGTCGGTGCAGCCACGAGAACGGCCTCGGGCGGCGGTGGGGATCGCGTGCCGCGGCCTTACAGCCCGAAGGGGCGGTGTAGCGGCGCCTCACGGGTCAGGGTGGCCACGGGTCAGGGTGGCCACGGTGATAACCACTGGTCGGTGGCGACGGCCCGACGGGTAGCGGCGGCGTGAACCATGTGTCACAGCGTGACAGCCCGAAGGGTCGTCGGCAGGAGCAGCGCGTGGGCAGGGCAGCCGGCGGGATGACCTCGGGACGGCGACGCAGCGATCCTAAGGGACGACGTGATGGCAACCTGTGGATCGATCGGTGGTAGGCGCGTGCTCGGGGACGGCTTGACGAAGACAAGCGCGTGATAGGTTGATCAGACTGACGGCGGCGCTGTACGCGCCGTGGCGGGGACGACGCGCAGATCGGAGTCGATGGCGAAGTTGTCGGTGATGTCCTGGGCGATGAAGACGAAGACAGACCGACAATGGAGACCATGCGGACGAGCGGCCGGCAGCGACACGAAGGCGTCCCTTGGGCGGCGCGTCTAGCCTTGCTGCGCGGTTGATGACGAAGTGGCCGGTGTAGTCGACGCCGATAACGGAGTAGAGGCGCGGGGGTCGACGGCGGCGGCGCATGACGCAAACCGGTCTTCGATCATAAAACCAAAAAGAGAACCCCGATCAAGATGACCGGTGGGAGAGAGAAAACCCGAAGCAAGGGCTCGGGAAAAAGACTCTTTAGGGCTGCCAGACAACATGACCGGCGAACGAACCCTAGGTACGGGCGGCGCGGCCCCCGGCAGCGGTCATGGAGGCCGACCGTCCTGGGGCGGCGCGGGGCGGATGCGGCGGGCGGCGGCTAGGATTGGATCGGTTAGGCTGATACCATGTTAGAAGGGAATAGAGAGGGATTGGTGGAATCGTTGTTTATTGCTTGAGCCTCGTTGGCATATATATAGGAGTACATGGTCAATTTGAAATACAAGACAAACCAGAACATATCCTAGTCTATCTCATATTTCCTAATTAATCATAATGCTCGACAAAAAGATAATCATGTCAGATTGCATTCCATTTGAATTTATTTCCTTCTGTCAGATGACCTGGCATTAGGGTGACGAACACATATTGGATGAACCCACTTTGTATAACTGCATCAAGGATGAACATTGCCAATTAAGAGATCAACATTCAGTGGTTTCCTATTTAGAGTTTAAAGATAAAAGTTGCACTGCAATCAATTGTTAGTGATGGAAACATCGCCTTTTCTAGTACACAATCTTCTGACCGTACAATCAGAATAAGTGACTGACTCAGCTTACAGCTCGTGGATGACTTAAAATACCATCATTGGTAATAGAAGTAAGGGAGTCGTCACTGTCATAGTGTCATCCAGAAACAACAAAAAGTTTTTCAGATTTGATAACATTCAAGTGTTCCAACAATTTGTCCTGGGCCACTTGCCGGCCTCATTATATAAATTCTTTCAAAATAAAGGGACTTGGTAGGATCAGTTGATTACTCCACTGTTTAAACCTAGCGATAAAAAGATGATGGGTGGTCCTTCCCGCCGGCCTAGGATGCTGACAATGCTTCGGGCGCTGCTCTTCTTCCTGCAGAGAACATCAAGATATATCCCCGGCATTCCACCTCCCGGTCCGAGGTGAAACCCTAAAATCCCTTGGATTTGGCGGCGATCACTCTTCGACGTTGTTTCTCTTCTTGAAGGCGCCTCCTTGGGACGGTGGTGTGGTGGTCGGGGCTTCACGCGGGTGGTGGTCTGCCGATGATGCATCAGGGGTAGTCCTACTCGGCACCTTGCGGTGGGCTTCTTGGTGCTTGTCGGAGGAGGCCACGATGCATAGGGGGTGCTCTGTGAGGTGAGGTAGCCGTGCCTGCCATCCTCTCCCTGGCAACATGTTGGTCCTTCCCATGCGTACTCAGAGGTGAGCTAGTCCATCTGTCGATGGCTCAACGTCCTACGATCCAGGACGAGAGGCCAAGGGACCTTTCACACATACTGGTTCACAAGTACTTGCAGTGGGCTCGATTCACACATGTTTAGGAGTTAGAAATTGTATTTCAAATCATACAATTGTGAAAGGTTCGTCTGTTTTGATCATTACGTGTGTTTGGGAGTCAGCGTGTCTTGCTAGAGGTCGCTGCTGGTTGCTGGTTGAGTAGGTGTACTCAGGCCATGTCCAAGTATATGTGAACGTTTGGGGTTACAGACTTAAGTGGCTTGGAATAGAATTTGTATGTGATCCATCTTTTATTGGGTTTATAGTGCTAATGGGCATCTAAGGTAGAAGCCCATTAGGAGGTCCACATAAGTGAGGGATGGGCAACATTAGGGTTAACCTGAATGTTGCTGTGAGACACAAACCCTAGACGCTGCACTCCCTCCATCCAAATCGTGCCTTCGGAGCAAGAACCCCGGTGTGTGATCTTCCAGCCCTCATACGTGTGTATACCTTGGTGGCGATGTGCCTACATCACTTGGACTAATCGCTCATGAGATCTACAAGGAGATGTACGTGTGATTGTCTGACGGAGTAGTACGACTACATCGGCAGACGAGCGACATTGACCGTCTTTTGATGCACTATGCGTCGATAGGTAATTCATGGCTCCATGGTCGATTACTTGCAGTGGTTCCTAGGATAAACGCGGTAGAAAATTTTGATTTAGGCCAGTGTAGCCTACCCGTTATTCAACAAAGCCATCAATGTCGTCACGCTGGTGTATCATGCAAACCCTAGCCTCACCGGCTATCGCCATAATAACCATCAGTATGGTGATCAACACATAAAAATGCACTCTAGTAGAATCGTCATATGTGTCGCAATCATTGTATATTATCTATCTTATGGAGCTTCCACTCTAGTGGAGGCCTCGTTTAGAGCTCTCTTCAAACCAAATTCCGTGGCACGAGTGAGTTTCATCTTCTTCCTTCTCGCGCCACAACTAGGTTTTGAAGCTTCGTGCGCCTGGACACGCCCCACCACACACAGAGCATCACCAGCGAGGGAGCGACGTGATCGCCAGCCCCTCGCCCCATTAATATGGTGCCCTCTTCCTCGAACATCCGAGGCGGCCCATTCGATGGCCGCCATGCAGCATCAACTATCGCCGAGCCGCCCGTCATCCTTGAATATAAAAGCTTACCGGCAACATGTCCCCATAACCTAAAACCTAGCCTTCATATGGTGGACGGCGACTCCAGTTTTGACGACTCTACTAGAGTTGTTCTAATAGATGCAAGTAATATGTCAACATGAATACATGATACCACAAGAACTCAAGGAAGAATGTGGCAAATAAGTTTAGAACAATTAAAAGACAACACTTCCAGAAATGGATTATCTGCTCCCGAGCTCAAATACACTCGCATAAATTGTAAATTGTTTAAAGAGTGAAACATGATTTTTTTATGTACATCAACGAATGTCCTAACATCCTGCAAAATTCACCTTGAAAAAGCATTTATGGAGGCCTGTACCAAAAAAATTCAAGACTCAAAAACACATTTTGAAGCACTCATTTTTTTGGCACACACCTCTACAGATGTTTTATCGTGGTGAAATTTGTAGGTTGTTAGAACACTTGTTAATGTTCATCCAAAAGAAAGAATCAAATTATATATATTTATTTATTTCAAAGTTTACTGTTCATGCGGGTACATTTGTACTCAAGATTAGAGTAACACTTTCGAACGGTTCGTAAGATACTGCAACTGGCTAGTATGATAGCGCTTGCCCTCGAGCACATGCTAAGTGGTCCTTGACTTGATATCACCTTCTAAAGGGAGGGTGTAATCCAAATGGGAATTGGCATATCCAACCAAGGATGACTGTGAGACCACACATCGACGGTATTGTGCATGTTTTCGCTCTCGAACTTCCCTAGTCCCCATGTCTCCACTGAAATTTCAGACCAGATTGCCTCCGATCTTGGGTGCTCGCTCTCTTTCTTCCCTCAAATCTACCTAGGGCTCCCCCTTTCCCCTACAAAACCGCCTGCCTTCACCTTTCACCCAATAGTCAACAAATGAAAAAAATTCCTAACAGGGTGGCGTGCAAAACTCCTCGCCAAGGGTGATAGACTAATTTTCACTACTGTCGTTCTTGACTTCCTTCTCACCTACTTGATGACTGTTTTCCAAATCCCCAAAGAGAGTTCTCAAAAAAGTAGACGGGATTCGGGGTGCCTTCTTTTGGATTATAGAGGAAACCTACTCTGGTGCTTATTTCCTCATAGCTTGAAAAAATGTTTGCATACCGAAAAGGCATGGTGGTTTAGGGGTTAAAAACTTGCACATTCAAAACAACTGCTTACTCATGAAATTCGTTGTTAAATCACTACTCCCCTCAACTGCTCTTTGGTTGGAATGGTTAGACCTTCAACACCAGAATGCCCTCATGGCACCCGCTTCCAACAACTCCTTTCTCTACCAAGTAATCAACAATCAGATGCCAACACTCCACAAAATCTCCTTTTTTCCTCACAAATAATGGGCCCTCCACCTACTTTTGTTTGAACTCTTGGCTGACACCGCAACCACTAGCTTTGATCTATCCCTACTTGTTCTGTCACTCCACTAGACCACATGTCAGAGTAGCAAACATTTTGTGCTTTGGTTTAGTCTCTGACCTGTAAGTACGTCTAACCACTGCTGCCACACAAGAATTGGATGTTGTACTGGTGGTTTTGCAGGATTTCTTGCCATCGCCACAACAAGACGAGTGCTTCCTGATTAGGGGCAAGGGCTTCTCTACAAAGCAAGCTTACGACACCATTCTCCGTGAGGAAGACATCGACATCAATGCAGCTGCAATTTGGACCTCCAGGGTTCCAAACAAGAATCAAAGTCTTCACATGGCTCCTCTTTCATGGACGGCTCAACACCAAGGCAAACCTGGCACACAAACATATTTTCACTTCTGCTCAATGCCTCAGATGCAATCATTGCTGTGAAGACACGAGCCACCTATTTATTCAGTGCCTGCTCTCAGATATGATCTGGCAGAGACTTGGGTTCCCCCCCCCCCCCAACAACATGCAGGATCTTTGGGACGTCCCACCTCCCAATGGGGTTGAACCACATGCTTGGACCTTTATTCTGTTTTCCATCTCATGGAAGATTTGGGAGGCAGGCAACGCCAATGCCTTAAACAAGAATGACATTCACTCCTCCACAGTGCGACATATTATTGATGAAATTGTCTTATGTTCACACCGCCTCTTCAAGACCACTCATAAGGAGGTTGTTTTTTCGTGGCTGTTTTTCCGGTCCTCATGTGCAAACGTGCTTAATTGCTTGTAAAATTGTGAATGATTTAAGTACTCTTTGAGTAATATATTTAGATGGGGGAACTCCCCCTGATGATTCTAAAAAAAGGTCCTAGATACCGAGGTCCCCCCATGTTATGGGTAGACTAGTCTACTGACAATCATCGACCAGGTAGGTGCAGTTTAGCTCCAGCATGGGGAAACGTGCGATGGGAAGCCATATGGGTGAGTTGCGCCCAAGGAACATACCACCACTCCTTTCAGCCTCTCTAACCTTCTCTCGTGAAGACCAATCAGTTTATATAGGTACCGGAGGGAGCTAGGGTTACAACAAAGTCAGTTACATATAAGGAGAATGTGTTGTAGATGGCCTCTAATTGTCTTGGAATATACGTCAAGTATTCGGGAGCTTCCTTGTATACGTCATGGGCTGCCCTGACGTGGCCCATTGGTGAACCGACAGGGGGGGTCCTCGGTCCAGCCCACCAGCCGGGGGACAAGTGGTGAGTGACCCCAAGTTCCGGAAACTATCACCCGTGAAAAAGCTCTCGGCTTACTGCCCTTTACCGACCGACATATGGTTGGCCGAGTTTGATGGTGCCTATAGAATTTTTTTGATGGGAAAAAAATAATACATGTCACTTGTTCGGTACATCTAAGCACACCATAAAAACCCCTATAAAAAATGGTATAAAACCAAGGCCCAACGCCTTACCATGTAAAGAATTTGGTATGTAGAATGGAAGAATTTTTTTTTTAGGGTATGGCAGACTTAGGCAGCCAGGCGCGCAACAATAGAGACCAAGAAGCTTACCTAAACGCCAAAATTCATATAGTATGAAGGTGCAAAAGTTCAAGGTGTGGCGGAGGCCAAAGCTTGCCAGATTGCTACACCAATCGTTGTCGACAACATGTAGTGAAAGTGCGTTATATCGACTAGAGGGGGGGTGAATAGGCGATTTTTACAAATTCGTCACTGAGGAATTTCAAGGTGAGGAAATTCCTAAGCGACAAACTACTTAGCAGCGGAATGAGTACTCAGATGCAAGCATAACAGAGCAGTAGCACAGTCATCATGATGAAATGAAAACAAGCACAGAGTACGAGTAGCGTAAACACAGGATAAGCAGGCTGAAGACAAACTGACTGAAGAATTTGAACTGAGGAAATTGAGAAAGTCTTCAGACAAAGTCTTCAAACAGTAATGATCAATTACATAGCAAGTATGCGAGGAAATGAAAGGGTTGAGGAAATAGAACCAGTAGCTCGGTGAAGACACTGATTTGGTAGACCAGTTCCAACTGCTGTGACAGTTGTACGTCTGGTTGGAGCAGCTAGGTATTTAAACCTGAGGACACACAGTCCCGGACACCCAGTCCTGAACACACAGTCCAGGACACCTAGTCCTCACCGTATTCTCCTTGAGCTAAGGTCACACAGACCTCGCCCAACCACTCGTGGTAAGTCTTCAGGTGACTTCCAAACCTTCACATACTCGGTCACTCGGCAATCCATAATTTCCTCTTGGATGCTCTAGACCATGACGCCTAACCGTCTGGAGGATGCACAGTCCTCAAAGGTAACAAGCGTCGGTTCCACACAGGAACAATCTCTTCAGTGATGCTCAATCACTTTGGGTTTGTAGGTGTTTGGGTTTTTGGGTTTTTCCTCACTTGATGATTTTCGCTCAAAGTCCTCGGAGGATGGGATGCTCTAAATGACAAGTGTCAATCTATTTCTTGGAGCAGCCAACCAGCTAGTGGTTGTAGAGGGCGGCTATTTATAGCCTAGGGAGCAGCCCGGCATGATAAGACATAAATGCCCTTCAATGATATGACCGTTAGGTGGGTAGATATTTTGGGACAGCTGGCACGTAGCACAGCAACAGTCGGAAATTTGAGTATCAAATTCCTCAGGGCTATCATAATCCTCACTTGTAGGCAATCCGCACTGGCGAATTTCTAACTCCTCAGTCAGAACAAATTCCTCAGAGAACAGAAGAACTTCGTCTCTGTCACTGAAGAACTTGACTAAACTGTATGAGATTTCCAATGGCTTCACTCGAAAGGATTGGGTAGGTGTAGGATTTTGAGTTGAGCATCACTTGGAAATTTTTCCTTAGTTTTACCTCGACCCCCTTTAACAGTACGGTGTTTCCTATGACTCAAGAAGAAGAAAATGAAACTACGAAAACAAAAGTCTTCACGCTTCATAATCCTCGCATGAATATCAAGTCTTCAGGGTTACACCAATTTCTTCACTTTCAAAGTCTTCAAGAAAACCAAAGTCTTCAGTTGAAGACATTCATTTTTAGGGGTCGACATTCATCGTAATTAACAAACTCCTCATAGACTTATAGACCTGTGTACACTCACAAACACATTAGACCCTTAACCTATAAGTCTTCAATACACCAAAATCACTAAGGGGCACTAGATGCACTTACAATCTCCCCCTTTTTGGTGATTGATGACAATATAGGTTAAGTTTTCAACGGGGATAAACATATGAAGTGTAAATATTAATATTGAGGAATTTGATTGCAAGATATAGAGGAACTCCCCCTGAAGATGTGCATATTTGAAGAATTTGCTTTGAAATAGCAAATGCACATTGTTGAGTAATATCATGGAGATCTCCTCCTATATCTTGAAATTCATACACGCATTTATCATATGATATGAAGAATTTGAAATGCATGATGAAATATGGTGTCTGACGGAATTCAGCATGCGTGCATTAAGGTACTTGAGGAAATAAGCATGCAGAAAGCAGTTCAAAAGTATCAGACCACCATAGGACTTAAGTTTACAACACATCAGAGCAAACACCTCAGAAGAGCAAGAGTTGAAACTTAACAGAAATATAGCCCATATATAAGACCCGCTTGAAGACTAAACTCAAATTTCTCCCCCTTTGTCATCGAATGACCAAAAGGGACGAAAAATGAGGACTAACGCCCCTGAAGAATATCATCATGATGTCGATGGAGGAGCGCCAGCATTGTTGGGGTCGACTGTTGAGGTAGGGCCTGCCGCAGTGTCGTTCAAGTCTTCAGCTTCATCCGTCTCGCGCGATGAAGAATATGAACTGGCAACAAGCTGAGGAACTTTGACTTTCTTGAATTTCTTCGAAGGTGGCTGGGACCAGTCAAAGTCCTGTTGGAAGCCCATCTCCTTGAGTTCTTCAGCACTATGAAGATTAGACAGAATCGCCCAAGTGCGGTCAAAGACTTCATGCAAGTAGTAGTGATTCTTCTTCACAGTATTTTGAGTGACTATCATGTTCTGAAGAATTGCACCAAACTGACGCTTGACCCACTTGTGATTTCGATCAACTTTCTGATGAAGACTAAGGAGAAGTTCACGATTAGTCATCACACGCGGAGCTATGGCTTGAGGATGATGTTCTGAAGCTTTGGCGGCAGAATCTTGAGTTGCAGAGTCATCATTGGTGGAATAGGAAGTAGCTTTGCGAAACTGTCCATCCAATGGACGAGTACCTTCATCAATAACAGCAGCCTTGCCCTTCTCGTCAGCTAAGGAAATAGTCCGTTTGAGGACTTCAATAGGGGGCAAATAGCTGAGATGATTTTGAAAGTCAGCCATGTAATGAATTGAAGACCTTGATCTGATGAATCTCATGATCCAGGGAGCATAAGGCTTCAACTCAAAAGGTGACAGTGCAGCATTGGCCAAAGTCCTCATGAAGAAATCATGGTAGTTGATAGGAATACCATGAATGATATTGAATAGCAGATTCTTCATAATGCCAACAACTTCTTCATCATCAGAGTTGTGGCCCTTGATTGAACTGAGGGTTTTGGTCAATATGCGATAGACTGTCCTTGGCACATAGAGCAATTCCTTGACGAGGAATTTGGTCCTTGGAGCTTGGCCTGGCTTCAAAGGCTTCATCAGCACTTGCATCAGATGATCAGACAGTTTAGGTTCAACATAGAGAAGCCTAGCACCTTCAGTGGGAGGACTGACTGGGACGTCATGAAGCAATTCAGAGGCCGGTGCTTTGAAATGAGTATTATCGGTCATCCAGTCCAATACCCATGAGTTGACATCATCAACATTTCTAGTAATGTGCAGCGTGGCGAAGAATTGAAGAATGAGTTCTTCATTCCAATCGCAGATGTCGGTGCAGAAATTGAGTAGCTCAGCGTCATGAAGAACACTGAGGACTGGGGTGAAGCAGGGTAGCGATTCCATATCTACATGAGGAATTTGCTCATGTTCAAAGATCTTATCCTTATCAACCAACAATGAGGAGTAGAAGTTCATCTGGCTTGCAGTCCAGAAACGCTTGCGACGAAGACGAGCAGAGTCATAGGGATTGTAGTCAGTGGAGAATATGTGCTCGTTGAAGAAATCCTCAGCATTAAACTTCTGCTTCTTGGAGTGAGGGTTCTGTGGCTTGGGCTGAAGATTAACAGTTGAAGAATTTACAGCCTCTTGAGGTGTAGCCACTGGAGCCACTGGCTGAGGAATTTCAGCAGCAGCCTTGGCCTTCATTTCTTCAGACATATGTACATCAGCGCTAGTGACTGGAACTTCTTCAGGTATAGAGTGAAGTGAAGCTTGACGTTCATCAGAGCCCGTATGAATTTCTTCAGTTTGCACAGGAGACTGAGGAACATGATGTAGAGGGGTTGTCAGAGGTGAATTGGGGTGATGACTTTCCCAAAAGTCATCATTCAGAATAGGTGTTGTAGACCCAATATCCACATCCTCATCTTCTTCAGTTCCTTCGATGCCTGCCTCTTCAGCTGTGAACTGAGGCATGGGCGATGATACCAGCGGAGTTGAAGGGATATTATCCACTTCAATTTCTTCATCCATCTGCTTTGTCGAAGCAGCAGAAGGATCTTCGTCATAAGATTTACTTGGAATTTCATATTCCTCACCAAAGGGAATGATCTCCTTTGATGGCATGCTTGATATTGGAATAGCATCAATTGGGTTTTCAGATGAACTCGTCAAAGTCTTCAATTTCTTGGGAGCTGAAGACTCTGAAGATGCAGATACTTTCCTTTTCTTCACAGCTGCTCGCTCCGCAGCCTTGGTTTTCTTCGCTTCTGATGCAGAAGGAAGGTTGATGCTTGTCATCGGTGCAGGAGGAGCAGAGGAAATTGGTTGAATTTCTTCAGGCACAACTGATGCAGTTGCCCTGGCTTGTTCAGATTCCTCAGGCACAGTAGCAGATGCTTCAACTGGTCTGGATTGCTCTTCAGGCGCAATATTGGAGGTTGCCCTGGCATTTTCTTCAGAGACTGGAATTTCTTCATCAGCTCTGGCGCTTTCATTTTCTTCAGCAGACTGAACAGATGTTCCAGTCTGAGGAAATTTGGGTTGCGATGAAGCTGCAACACTTGGAGTAAATCCTTTTGCCATTCTGACGAATCTGACTTTGGCACCTAGCCAATCTGCATGGAATTCATCACTGAGTGCTTTGATCTCAGCCTGCATAGTCACAAGTTCTTCAGGAGACATTTTCACAACATTGTTCTTCAGAAAACGCTTCTTCTTGTACTGAGCCTTCTTCACCTGCCTGGCCTTTTCAAATTTCCATTTTTCTTCATTTATGAAGGCCGTCAACATGTGACTTTGACCAGGAGTGAGGTTTAATTCAGGCAAAGGTGTGTTAGGGTTCTTGTGCCATAGATCAATAAAATCAAGGATCTTCCTTGGATCCAGCATGAGGGGCACAACACTGCCTTTTGCACTAGAGGCCCTTTGTTGTCGATCTCTGATGATCTCAGCTAATTCTTCATCATCAGCTTCGTCTTCGCTTGACGGAACCTGAAAGGCGACTTGCTTCTTGTGAGGACTTGGCCTTGTGCCTCGTCCAGCAGTGGCCTTTTTCTTCAGCAAGGTCGGAGTTGTTGAAGACTGAGGTGGAGCTGAAGAACTTGCAGAGACTCCTGAAGCAATTGAGATTCCAGTAGTCCTTTGGCATGTGGCAAGATGCACAGGTGCTGAGGACATTGCAGGAGCAGCTGAGGATTTTGCAACCGAGGGAGTTGGAGCTGCTTTTGAGGAATTTGCTTGAGGAACAGGCCGTGAGGGCATTGCAGCTGAGGAACTTGTCTTAACAGCTGATTTCTTCAGCATAGCCTTCTTAGGCTTGATAGCAGAGGCCTCAGCGGCGGCAGCAACAGAATCTTCATTGAATTTCTTTACTGACTCTGAAGATGCTGATACTTTCCTTTTCTTCACAGCTGCTCGCTACCCCTTCTGTCACTGGGTGAGAACACCGCAAGATCGAACCCATCACAAATCACTCTTCCCATTGCAAGAAAAATTAATCTAGTTGGCCAAACCAAACCAAAGTTTCGAAGAAGAAATACGAGGCTATAACAATCATGCATATAAGAGATCCAAGAAGACTCAAATAATATTCATAGATAGAACTGATCATAAACCCGCAATTCATCGGATCCCAACAAACACACCGCAAAAAGCCATTACATCAAATAGATCTCCAAGAACATCGAGGAGAACATTGTATTGAGAATCAAAAAGAGAGAAGAAGCCATCTAGCTACTGCCTACGGACCTGTAGGTCTGTGGTAAACTACTCACGCATAATCGGAGGAGTACCAAAAAGGATGATGAACCCCTCCGTGATCGTGTTCCCCTCCGGCAAGGTGCCGGAATAGGGCTCTAGATTGGATCTCATGGTTCTGGAACTTTCGGCGGCTGGAATTGTGTTTCGTCAACTCCCCTAGGGTTTCTGGAATATTTGGGTATTTATAGAGCTGAGAGGTGGTGGAAAGGACCTCCGTGGGCCCGACCACCCATTAGGGCGCGCCAGGGGCCTCTGGCACGCCCAGGTGGGTGGTGGGCCGCACGGGCCTTCCCTGGTGCACTTCCTTGGCTCCCAAGTCGTCTTCTGGGCAGAAGAAACACTCTAAAAAGTTTTGCTGCGTTTGGACTCCGCTTGATATGGATATTCTGTGAAGTAAAAAAACAAGCAAAAAATAGCAACTGGCACTGGACACTATGTCAATAGGTTAGTCCCAAAAAATGATATAAAGTTGTTATAAAATGAATGTAAAACATCTAAGAACGATAATATAATAGCATGGAACAATAAAAAATTATAGATACGTTGGAGACGTATCATGGAGTATATGGGTAACTCCATGGCCATCAAAATTGTATCCTCAGTTTTAGGGCAGTGGGTAGAAATGCACCCATGGATGCTCGTTTTAGATCAAAGCAAACTTCTATGCAAAATGCATACCAACAACCAACTCGAGATTACTGAGCTAGCAATAGGCGCACACCAACACCCGCGGTGTCAGATTACAATGTCATGCACTAGAAGTTTCTTCATACACTCTTTTAGTTGACTCCTAAGACTGTATCCGGAAAACAATGCTCACCACACATATCCGGGGTGTGAACAAATATAAATAAAGTTTGTTGATGCTATGAGAATATGGTAGCAGAATAGTTGTTGTAAAATAAATAAAGAAAAAAGTTACCTGCAACTTGCTAAGGCAATATGTAACACAATACATAAAAAAGGTAATATCTAACACGCCCACATATATCCATGCCAAACTATTGTAATAATTTAAGTAAAAAATGTCATGAAAAAACATTTTGTATCTCTAAAATCAAATGAAATACTACGTCAATTACCTGTTTTAGGAAATATGTATTTGAAACTATTTTGAAAATTTAGGCACCTCAACCGTTCAGATAAAATATTTGGATTTATTTATAATTAAATGAGAGGAAACATCAAATAAATAAAACGCTAGAAGGAGAACTCAAACCTTGTGGTTAATAGCCACACGCTATGGCCAACTGAGTTATTCCAAGAAATGATCTTCGCCTTTGACTTTTAAGAAACGATAAAAAAATACTTGTCTCCCGTGTCGACAAAACCCTTACCAACAAGCTGCAAGTGAATACAAATTGCAAGGAAATCTGAATACCATGGTATTGAATGGCCGACTTCTCATGGTGATGAGATCAACTCCTAGTTATGACACCTGAAATGATGTACTAATCAATATGTTTAGCTTGATATCATAAATGGCAAGAACTTGTTCATCAACACCACCTCGAGAAATCAAATTCTAGCAAGCATGTATGACAAATTGGAAGGGGACATTGTCCACATAGTTGACAAGAATCTCAAGGCTGGAGTTTTTAGGTCTAACTACTCGATGCAACAATTTCACATGTACTCTTAGACATTCCAGTTCTTTTTGGTAGTCAGTAAGCGGTGATGTCAAACCATTTCTCCTTTTTTTAGTTGAGTGCCTAGCCTGGAAGAGAAAATCTATAGTAATTTCATGCGTATCTAAACCAATAATGACTTTGGAACATCGTAGCTAAAGAAGTCAAATGTCATGTGTTTTGACTAACTTCTCTACTGAAATTTTGTAGTCGTCTTCTATGATATTCAGATATCTCAACATATAAATAGCATTCTACTATATATTAACATGTCGACTTAATTTCATGAGAGTGCCTTTTGCGATCAACGTGGTTATTCAGATTACCACTTTCACTCGGTCTATCTTTGTCAATGTTAGCTCATATTTGATGATCTACATTTCTCTTTTTTGGGGATAAGAATAGGATAAGTTCTTTTTAAGAAATTACTCATTGGACAAGTCTATGAGATAATGGTATGATGTGCCGAGAAGCAACTTCTCTGTAACAGTCACATATTTTGGAGCGAATACAACGCGATTGTATGCCTCGTGTGCCCATGGAGCAATGAGAGGTACACTCACTATGGTGTACGCGTGCGACGGAATTGTCCCCTTTGGAGGGCCCTTCTACTCAGCGATCATGAGTGCGCGATATCGCATGAACGTGAATCATGGCGTGTTTCTATTCTTTCCGCCACGAGCATGAGTGAAAAAAAACCCTGCTACCAAACCTCCTCCCACGTCTTCTTCCTCCACAAGAAAAAAACCGTGCCCCATAGGCAGCCTCCTTCCCATCTTCTTGATTTCAACAAACAAATTGCCCCCTAGATCAGGATGTCAGCCCCCACCCCTCCCCAGTCTCCACCAACATTTGTGGCTTAGGATCTAGGTTATCTGTGTGCTGCCCTCCCACATCCCTATCCCACTAATTATAACGAAATAACGTGGTTGGCTAGCAATTTCCAAGGGAGAACATTAAACTTTTCAATCCCTTGTGTAATTCACCACGATATGAAGATAAAAAACCATGCGAGATCCCAAAAAATTGCCACAAATCCCCATTTGAACTTGTCATGAAGATGTGTTGAATATTACCACCCCTCCCCTCCCTACCCTTCGGGCATTCCCTTACTTCGCTAAGCAAAACTCAGAAAGTGCACTTTCATTAGGGAGGAAAATTATGTTCAAGACAAGGATTTGCTCCTCTCACGATCGCATGGTCATTAGTTGTCGGTATTTTCAAATAATATGTTAACATTTACTTACATCCTTAGACCATGAGAATATCATATACCATCATACCAGATGGTTATTTTGGGTTTGTTAAATGTCACACCATAAGTAGTGATAATAAAATTAACTTATGGGTATAACGCAAAACTATCGGTATCGGTAGTTCAAGGCTGGGGTTTGCTACTCCGACGATGGAGAGATACGCTCCGGGTCCACTCGGTATTATGGTATCATCAGCGTCTATCCAGACAGATGTCATTGAGATCACAGGGATACCAGAATACAAAAACAAGCAAAGAGAACAAAACTGGCAACGAGGATAACTGGTATAATGATCAAGGTGTTGGTCACAGAGTTACTAATAAAAGTCTCCCCTTGGGTTTTGTAACGTATCCCGAAGCAAACGAAATTGTATGCAGTAAAAATGTTTGCTCAATAAAGATCTTCATGAACATGTGGGAATTATCAAGGATGTCCAGACCCCATTATTAATTACTGGCCAGAAGGTATTCTGGGTCATGTCCACATGTTTATGAACTTGCAGGGCAACACACTTAACGACTAGTAATTTATATGAGAACTAGGAGACCAAAGAGATTGAGAGAATGGGCTTTGTAAGTGTTGTGGATGGTTTCGGATGATCCTGGGAGTTCTGGTAGTGATCCGGAAGTGCCTGGGAAAGTCCGAGTCCATTTATGGAAGTTCTGAAGGTTCCTGGAAACTTCTGAAATCTTCCAGAAGGTTCCGGGGCACAAACCTCCTAGCTAGGCCCAAGGAGGTAGCAGTCACATGGGACAAAAGGGGCAAGGGATGGCACCCCCTAATTATGGCATGGAGACAAACCGAATTCGGGAGGGAAGGAGTCCTCCTCCCTTGGTTCACCCGACTAGATGGAGAGATCCTCCTCCAAGTCGGTTAACACACACACACACACACACACATGTGTGTGTGGGAGAGCTTCCCCTAGAGCACACCAATCCTTTGGAGGAGCCTCCAACCCTACCCCACCCCGATGCACGTGCCCAATTTTCGCTTCCTAGTCTAATTAGAATTAAGACTTATTATTAGTCTGGAACATTGCTAGGTTGTCTCTCTCTAGTTTTCTTGCAGTTCTTCTGGGCAAGGAAATGCTATCGGATTACTATTTCGCTGGCTTGGATACATCGGTGTCGGTGTCAAAACCGGCAGATCTCGGATAGGGGGTCCCGAGCTGTAGATCTTGGATCGATGGGTAACAAGAAACACAGAGACAGTATTTACCCAGGTTCGGGCCCTCTCAAAGAGGTAAAACCCTACGTCCTGCTTGATTGTATTGATGTGTTTGTATGATGATTACAGAGTTGATCTACCACGAGATCGGATGAACTAAACCCTGGATGAGTAGGATGATGGTTCTAGCCTCTACGGACTAAACCCCCTACTTTATATAGACACCAGGGGTACCTAGGGTTACATATGTCGGTTACCAACAAGGGATAAACACACAAGGCACATTAAGCAAGCCTTGGAGGATACGTCAAGTCTCTGGAGGCTTCCTTCTGGAGCACGAGATCGTTCAAAGTCCGGTCTTCCCCTGACGAACAACAAGCAGCCCACTAGTCTGCCCACGAGAAATAGGCCGGCAGCCCGAGGACCCCTTAGTCCAGGACACCCTCAGTAGCCCCCGAACTAGCCTCCAACATTGAGGTCGGTAATTTTCCATTAACTCTGTGGTTCTTGAAGTCTTCGGCTTGAGGAGCGAGTTCTTCCTTTCTCCCATATCCGGCTGATGATAGCTCGGCCGCCCTTGATGCTTCGGTCAGTGAAGTATTGCGGGGTTCATCGCATCGTCTTCTTCATTCAAAATTAATGACATCCCTAGATTTATGTGCATTAGAGGAAAACAAATGGCCCCAAAGCCTTTTACAGAAATGCCCCTTACGCGCCTGGGAGAGGCGCCTATTTAACGGGTCCAAAAGTGTGAAAGCTGTCGCACCCGATCCCAAATCACCACAAAGCCAGAACTGAGCAAGCCTTGAACAATGGTGAGCGTCCCAAGCTCCTCCTCGCATCTTCACGGCCCCCGTTAAGGTGACTGGGCGAGCTGCTCTGTTTCTCGAATGAGGTTGAGAAATCTTGAGACTCAAGGATATCTACCTACATCAGATATCGCGTCCACCCGCCCCGGATTGATCTCTGCGAACAGCGAGGCCTTTGTGAAAAACTTCCCCATCCCGCATGGGGAAGAAAGGGTATGCTTCGTGCCCTTTATCTTACGGGGTCTAGGCTTCCCCATTCATCCCTTTCTGAGGGGTTTACTAGAGTTTTATGGGATCCAACTCCACCATCTCACCGCGGGATCAATTCTACTCATCTCGAGTTATGTTGCCCTTTGCGAGATGTTCCTGGGTTGTGAGGCACACTTCGAATTGTGGAGGAAAATTTTCTGTCTTGTCCCCCGCACCCGAGGAGGGGCAATTCACGATGTCAGCGGAGCCGAAGTATGGTGTATTGCTGGTACAGGGTATCCGGTAGGGACTCCCAAGAAGGATGTCGAGGAGTGCACCTCAGAGTGGTTCTACATCAAGGACGTCCCCCTATTCGATCCAACTCGGAGGGGGCTGCTCGAATTCTCTCTTGCTTCTCCGAAGAAGCAATTTAACTGGCGACCGAAGAGTCCTTCGCGAAAGGAAAGTGCCGAGGTATCGCTCCTAGCTGCTCAAGTAAGGTGGTTGTCCCACAATGGGGTTAACCATCATTGATGTAATGGCCGCAGCCATTAATTGCCCGGTGTGTCCAACCCCTTCAACAAAGGGTGCACCCTCTATGGCGTTACAACAGGGTGAATGACTCGACCCATTCCATACAAAAGGAAAACACCGATCAGGTGGCAATGGCAACTGTCTTAGCCGGCCTGTTCAAGGGTGAAGAGCAAGACTTCGCTCGATTGAAGCCCAAAGAGTGCTTCTCAAGCTATAAACCCATCAAAATGGTGAGTCTTTCTATACTCTATAGTTCAGATGATATGTTAATCTTTCTTACTCGGGTATCTAATCTATCCAAGCAGAGCTGGAGGGGTTGGATCGAGACGGTGAGCTGCCCTGCTCCTCAACCGAAGAGCTACTCTCATGCTGATGATCCTGGGTTTCACGATGATCCCGAAACATCGATTGATTTCGAAGAGGGAGTCTTCTATCAAGAGAGCCTTGATGGCTCTAAAGTGGCCCTTTTGGCCGATCACCCCGGACGCTTCCTTCCTCCATCGTAAGTGATAAAAAGGTTCCTTCCTGAAAAAGATGCTTACCTCATGCCGCCCCTAGCACAGTAACTTCTACCCCCAAGGGCCTCCTCACAATGCGCCGAACACCAACGAGAGCGGTACCGGCTGTGTCAACGCTGAACGGCCACAGGGCGTCCAAACGTGTGGCGGAAGTGGGACTTACATCAACCGCTCCCGCGACCAAGAGGCAATATGTTCACTGCACTTTTCGGCATTTTTGACAGCCGCTACAATTACCCATAATTTCTTTGCTGCGACCTGCAGGCGATATGTAGAACCACCTTCGTCCGAGGACGTTGAGGAGGTGTAGGGGGTAATAAAAAACCAAGGTCTTCGGTTATAGCCGGCGCCACCTCGGAGGTCCCTCCAGAGGAACAACATCCAGGGGAACCTGGGGACGTCTCAGTTACCAACTCCGAAGTCGAAAGTGTGATGAATCATAGACGGCGGAAGGAGTCGCTGCGTCATTCTGTGTTTTCTGAATAGGAGTTTAACGCTCTTAGTTCAGTAGACACATATCTTGGAGCCGCCCGAGCAGGGCTCGAGGGAGCCGCCAACCTTTTGTCGGCCAACCTGCATGTACGCTATTGGTTTTGATAACTGAACACATAACCTAACCCAGTAGCCCCCGGGCCTTAATTTCGGCAGGATGGCTGAGGTAAGGGTCTGAATGTGTATAATCTTGTATTATTGTGCAGACTGCGAGGGAATAAAACAAAAAATTGTCCGAGGACCTCGAGCTAAACCGAACACAGTTGGAATCTGTGAAGGCCGAACTAGAGGAGGTCAAGAAGTTCACCAGAGAAGCACATGGTGAGCAAAAGACGTAATATGTTGAATGAAGAATTGTTTGGGACACCTTTTCTAATGAAAGATTGCCCCGTAGCAGCCGAGTCGATAAGTCAGCTACAGATGGATCTAGACGTGGCTAGAGAATCTCAAAGATATGCGGAGTCACAGCAGGAGGCTGGCCACCGTGTACTGACCCGAAGTCATGAGGAAAAGAATAAGCTTAAAGCGGAAAACCAGGAACAAGCTAAAGATATTACGAGCTTAAAAACTCAACTGGCACAATCCCAGGAGGAGAACCAGAGACTAAAAGCTGGCATGTTCGGTGGGTGCAATCTAGCTTTTTAATGTGTAGATTATATGCATGATACAAATGTAAGAACAATTCCACATCTCTTTTTAGTTCTCCTTATCGAGCGTGCCGATGAGGAGGCCAGCTCATTCGAAGGGATTCTGCTAAAGGAACTATCCGCAGTGCATGAGTGGGCCCGGAAAGCCATGAAGAGCATTGTCGGGGCGTTGTCCCTAGACGAGGCGGCTCCGGAGGGGATGGCCGAGCTGGCTAACCGGTTTAAAGGAGCTCAACGCTGCTTTAAGGTATGGAAGATATCAACCTATCGAGAGGGAGCACGGCAGGCTTGGGCGATGGTCAAGACCCGCTTTACCAAGCTTAATCCAGAGCATCTAGCTCGGGTTGGGCCTGTAGGGCCGGATGGGCAGGAAGTGCCACTATATTTGGTATATGACCAAGTGATGCCTGCTGCTCGAACGTCTCAAGAAGATTGTGCCCTGAATGCCATAATAGCTGGCCTGGACCGAGAGCAGGGCATTTGATTCTATGTAGCTATGTACTTTACATCAAACTTTCTCCGAACCATGCTTCAAACGTTGTCTTAACCGGCCATCGGCTTCTACCTCCGCTGCCATCGGCCGGGGAGTGTTTTCCTACTATGTAATCCGAAATTATCGGAAAAACACTTCGGAGAACCAGGCAATCTGGCCATGTGGTGCGAACAGACAAAACGCGCTCGGGGAGTTAGTATTACTCTTTAACGTAAGAAACATCTTCCGAAGAAAATAGTTCCTCCATGGGTTCCTTTCTTCAGGTTGTCATGTTAACCATAGACGTTTAACCGAAAACCCGCATTATACAGATAATGGTTACTTTGGGAAAATAACCCCGGACATTGGTGATGACTACCAATTATTTTCACTTCCTTCGTGGCCAGCCAATTATATTCTTAAAAACGCTAGCTTTCGGCTTCACTCGTCTGAGGTACGTACCCGGGTTATTCGGACGTAACAATCGTAGATGTGCTCCCTTTACTCCCTAGCTGAACAATCGGGAATGTAGGGAGTAAGCATAGGAGCAAGGCAACCCAGCTTGGCCAAATCTTAAGTTAAATTGATGCATATAGTGGGTTTAAGAAGATACTGGAAGGGTGCAAACACGACAGAGACAAATGAGTGCACTGAGGATGTATTTATTGGCTTCGTAAAAGAAGCCCCAGGTATGACCGTGTGGTACATTTGAAGATGTCTACCGAGAAAAACTTAACGTAGCTCCGCTTAACCGAACACAACCTGGGAAATACTAACCAAAAAATAAAAAATGGAACAAGAAGGAAAGACTAGGGAGGGTGACGACACCGGTCTAGCCATAGAAGCACCGAAGCCGAGCTGCATTCCATGGGTTTGGTTTGAGGCGATTGTCCGTTGGGTTGCGGAGATGATACGCTCCCCCTATAAGCACTTGATCGATTATGAAGGGACCCTCCCATTTGGGTGATAGCTTATTCTTTCGCTTCTCTGGGAGGCGTAGGACCAGTTCGCCCACGTTATATGCCTTCGCCCGAACTTCCCTACTCTGGTAGCCACGGGCCTGCTGTTGGTAAAAGGTAGAGCGAGCCCGAGCTATGTCGCGCTCTTCCTCCAGAGCGTCCAGGTTGTCTTGTCGATCTAGCTCAGCCTCCTTTTCCTCGTACATGCGCACTCTAGGTGCATCATGGATAAGGTCGTTGGGGAGGACCGCCTCCGCCCCGTACACCATAAAGAACGGCATGTATCCCGTGGATCGATTAGGAGTGGTGCGCAGGCCCCACAATACGGAGTCGAGCTCCTCCACCCAGTGGCAGTCGTACTCTTTCAAGGAACGGACTAGTCGGGGCTTAATGCCACTCATGATTAGTCCGTTGGCTCATTTGACCTGCCCATTGGACTTTGGGTGATATACGGAGGCATAGTCAAGCTTAATGCCCAAGTTGGCGCACCAGTCTTTTACTTCCTTGGCTGTGAAATTGGATCTGTTGTCTGTTATTATACTATGGGGAACACCATAACGGTGGACCACGCCGGATATAAAGTCGATGACCGGTCCGGACTTGGCTGAAGTTACTGGATTGGCCTCAATCCATTTAGTGAATTTGTCGACCATGACCAGCGGATACTGCTTTTTCTTGGTCCCCCCTTTAAGTGGTCCGACCATGTCCAGCCCCCAGACCGCAAAAGGCCAGGTGATCGGTATCGTCTGAAGAGCCGTGGGGGGCATGTGACTTTTATTTGCAAAGGGCTAGCATCCAACACAATGTTGGACCAGTGTGTGGGCGTCTGCTCGAGCGGTGGGCCAGAAGAACCCTGCTCGAAAGGCCTTGCTGACTAGGGCCCGAGCTGACGTGTAGTGACCTCCCATGCCAGCGTGTATCTCGGCCAAGAGCTGCTTCCCCTCCTCTTCGGATATACATCTTTGGAGGATCCCGGTAGTGCTTTTCTTGTACAGTTCACCTTCATGGACCTTATAGGCTTTAGATCACCGAATTATGCACCTTGCCTCGGTCTGGTCGTCGGGTAGCTCTTGGCGGAGAAGATAGGCAAGGAAGGGCTCGGTCCATGGTGCGATCACTGCCATGACTTCGTGGGCCGAAGAAGTTTCTTCAAGTGCCGAGCCCCCAATAATTTGTTCATCTATTTCAGTGATAGGAGGGATGATCTTTCCTGGATCATCAGCCTCGGCGTTCCTGCCGCCATCTTGCCACACCACGGATGGCTTAAAGAGCCGTTCCAAAAAGGTGTTTCAGGGCATAGGGTCACGCTTAGCACCCATGCATGCAAGGACATCGGAAGCTTGATTGTTGTCTCTAGAGACATGATGGAATTCCAGCCCCTCAAACCGGGTGGATATTTTGAGGACGGCATTGCGATATGCTATCATTTTGGGGTCTTTTGTGTCGAATTCGCCATTGATCTGAGAGATGGCGAGGTTAGAGTCTCCCCGTGATGTCGCTTGAACTACGTTGGTATTTCCCCAAAGAGGAAGGGATGATGCAGCACAGCTATGATAGGTACTTCCCTCAGTTATGAAACCAAGGTATCAATCTAGTAGGAGAACCAAGCAACACTATGTAAATGGTACCTGTACACAAATAACAAATACTTGCAACCCGACGATTAGGAGGGGTTGTCAATCCCTCTATGGGTAACGGTGCCAGAAATTATCAAGTGGACGGGATAAAAATTGTGTAGATTGGATAAATAGATCTTGATAAAATGCGAAATAAAATATGCAAATAAAAAGTGCAGCAAGGTATTTTTGAGTTTTTGGAATAATAGATCTGAAAATAAAAGCGAATAAAAAATAGAACTCAAAGCAAATATCATAAAGAATAGACCCGGGGGCCCTAGATTTCACTAGTGGCTTCTCTCAAGAAAAATAGCATACGGTGGTAAATAAATTACAGTTGGGCAATTGATAGAACCTCAAATAATTATGACGATATCCAGGCAATGATCATTATATAGGCATCACGTCCAAGATTAGTAGACCGACTCCTGCCTGCATCTACTACTATTACTCCACACCTCGACCGCTATCCAGCATGCATCTAGTGTATTAAGTTCATGGAGAAACGGAGTAATGCAATAAGAACGATGACATGATGTAGATTAGATCTATTCATGTAGGAATAGCCCCCATCTTGTTATCCTTGATATCAAACGATACATGCGTGTCTTGCTGCCCCTTCTGTCACTCGGAAAGAACACCACACGATCGAACCCATCACAAGGCACCTCTTCCCATGGCAAGAAAAATCTATGTAGTCGGCCTAACTAAACCAAAGATTCGAAGAAGAAATACGAGGCTATAAGTAATCATGCATAAAAGAGATCAAAGAACTCAAATAAATTTCATGGATATAGATCTGATCATAAACTCAAAGTTCATCAGATCCCAACAAACACACCGCAAAAAGATTACATCAAATAGATCTCCAAGAGACCATTGTATTGAGAATCAAAAAGAGAGAAGAAGCCATCTAACTACTGCCTACGGACCCATAGGTCTACAATGAACTACTCACACATCATCGGAGAGGCACCAATGAGGATGATCAACCCCTCCTTGATGGGGTCTAGATTGGATCTCGTGGTTCTGGAACTTGCGGCGGCCGGAATTGTGTTTCGTCGACTCCCCTAGGGTTTTTGGAATATTTGGGTATTTATAGGGCGAAGAGGCAGTGCGGGAGGCCACCGAGGTGGGCACAACCCACCTGGGTGCGCCTGGGCCCCCAGGCGCGCCCTGGTGGGTTGTGCTCCCCTCGGAGCCCCCCTCTGGTAATTCTTTGGCCCAATAGGTGTCTTCTGGTCCAGAAAATTTCTCCAAAAAGTTTCGCTGCATTTGGAATCTGTTTGGTATTGATTTTCTGTGAAGTAAAAAACAAGCAAAAAACAGCAACTGGCACTGGGCACTATGTCAATAGGTTAGTCCCAAAAAATGATATAAAGTTGCTATAAAATGATTGCAAAACATCCAAGAATGATAATATAACAGCATGGAACAAGCAAAAATTATAGATACGTTGGAGACGTATCAGCATCCCCAATCTTAATTCCTACTCGTCCTCGAGTAGGTAAATGATAAAAACAATTTTTTTGATGTGGAATGCTGCCTAACATGTTCATCACATCTTCTTTTCTTTTGTAGCATGGACATATGGACTTTTATATGATTCAAAGCAATAGTCTAGTTTTGACATGAAGATTTCAATACTCAAGCATATCGACAAGAAACCATGTCTTTCAGAATATCAACACTAAAGAAAGTTATCCCTAGCCCATCATGCTCAATCATTGATCCATTCATGAAACATACTCGCATATTAGCTATACCCAATGCTCAAGTACGATCATAGTGCCCCTTAGTTGGTGCTTTATATATAAGAGAAGATGGAGACTCAAATACAAATAAAAATTGCATAAAGTAAATAGATAGGCCCTTCGCACTGGGAAGTAGGGATTTGTAGAGGTGCCAGAGCTCAAAACTTAAATTGAGAGATAATTTTTTTTGAGAGGCATACTTTTCCCGTCAATGAAAAAGACCGAGTAATTCCCAACACTTCCGATGCTAGATATATCATAGGTGGTTCCCAAATAGAAAATAAAGTTTATTCCTTTTTCCACCATTCTTTCACTTTCGATGGCTAGTCGTATCCACGGGTGCCCTCCATACCAACACTTTCCAAGGAATTTATTATTTGACAACATAAAGTAAATTTCTTTTTCATTTCGGGACTGGGCATCCCTAATACCGCCGCACTCTCGTGCAATGACAAGTAAATAAACACTCATCTTGAGAATAACACATCTAGCATGGAAAATATTGGCCACCCCCTGCCGCTTCATGAGCGATACGAGCACACAAAAAGAAAATTTATTTTGAAAATTAGAGATGGCACATACAAATTTGCTTAGAACGGCATGGAAATACTGCATATAGGTAGGTATGGTGGACTCATGTGGCAAAACTGGTTTAAAGATTTTGGATGCACAAGTAGTATTTCTACTTAGTACAAGTGGAGGCTAGCAAAAAGATTGAGAAGCAACCAACCAAGAAATGAAAAATCTCATAAGCGAGCATTAAGAATAACTAACACCGTATAATGCACCACAAGTAGGATGTAATTTCATTGCATGACTATTGACTTTCGTGCTTGCATAGGAAATCACAAACCTTAACACCAGTATTCTTACTAAAGCATAATTACTTACCAACATGACTCACATATCACTATCATCATATCTCAAAACTATTACAAAGAATCAAGTTTATTTTGTCCAATGATCTTCATGAAAGTTTTTATCATATCCCTCTTGAATATCTATCACTTTGGGACTAGTTTCATATATTGCAATTGCTTTTGACAAGCTCAAACAAATCTAAGTGAAGAACATGAGCATAAATTTTTCCATATCTCAAAATAATATAAGTGAAGCATGAGAGAATATATTCAAAATTTTACTAACTCTCAAATAAATCTAAGTGAAGCATGAGAGCATTTCTTCAAACATATTAAAGCACACCGTGCTCAAAAAGATATAAATGAAGCACTAGAGCAATTCCATAGCTCAAAAAATTTAAGTGAAGCATATAGAGCAATTCTAACAAATCATAGCATAATTTGGCTCCCTCAAATAGGTGTGTCCAGCAAGGATACTTGTGACAAACTAAAAAGAAAAACAAGCAAAGACTCATATAATACAAGACGCTCCAAGCAAGAATCATGATATGTGACGAATAAAAATGTAGCTCCAAGTAAAATACCGATGGTCGTTAGAAGAAAGAGGGGATGCCACTTGGGGCATCCCCAAGCTTCGTTGCTTGTTTCTCCTTGAACATTATCTTGGGGTGCCATGGGCATCCCCAAGCTTAGGCTCTTCTTACTCCTTATTCCTTCATCCATCGTGATCTCACCCAAAACTTGAAAACTGCAATCACACAAAACTTAACAAAACCTTCGTGAGATCCGTTAGTATAAGAAAACCAATCTTTACTTTAAGTACTATAGAAAATCCATTCTAATTTTTTTATTGCATTATATCTACTGTATTCTAACTTTACCATGGCTTATACCCCCCCCCCCCCCCCCCGATACAATCCATAGATTCATCAAAATAAGCACACAATGCAAAGAAAACAGAATCTGTCAAAAACAGAACAGTCTGTAAAGATGCGAATTGTTCTCATACTTCTGTAACTCCATAAATTCTGACAAATTAGGAAAACATATAAAATTTGTATATCAATCTTGTGTAAAAAATTCAGAATTGTTCGTCTCTGCTGTGACTTTAGACAATTATTTTACTGGACGCAAAAGTTTCTGTTTTTCAACAGGATCAAATCAACTATCACCAAAGCTATCCCAAAGGCTTTAATTGGCACAAACACTAATTAAAACATAAAAACACAATCATAACAGAGGCATAATTGTTCAAACACTCAAGAACAGAAAGAAAAAGGCAAAAATAAATTTTATTCATTGGGTTGCCTCCCAACAAGCGTTATCGTTTTATGCCGCTAGCTAGGCATAATGCATAGATTCAAGTATTGTCATCTTTAGTTTCCAATTCCTCAATCACACAACCAATATTCTTCCAAGATTTAGCATATAGATTTTCAATAACAATACTCCTAGGAATGAGATTGAAAAAATCATTCTTGCAAGTAGGGTTTCTCACAACTTCAACAAAGTCGGGGTGAAGACTAATCATCTTAAGATCTTCTTTGTTATTATTAGAAGTTGCACCCTTGTTCCTAGTGACTTGAGCAATCTTGCCAATTTTTACGGGATTTTTTTTCACTAGTTTTAACAGAAGCAAAAGCCAAGCTCAAATTACTAAAAAATTCTTCCAACTTATCAATCCGGGAAGGACTCTCTCCAATTCTTTCGTTAATTATGGTTTCCTTTTCCCTTAGTAATTTGAAAACATCGCCCGCTTTTGACCCAAATTTATTAGCAAGATTCTGCATCTTTGTATCTAAAATTTCAATTTGCTCTAAGGTGACCATCTTCTTTTCAATAGCATCTAATCTTTGCATAACATGCTCAAGAGTTAAGATTGTTTCATTAATAATGATAGGTGGTGCACCTACTAGATCTCCCATGGCATTAAAAGCATCCAAAGATGGACACATCTAGAAATTCCCACCGGTAATCGTATCAAGGACGAATCTATACCAAGTGGTAAGGCCCACATAGAAACTGCGAAGAAGAACAACGGTAGATTGCTTATGAACAGATCTATTATGAGCATTGCAAATCCTATACGAAGCATCTTTTAGATTCCCCCCCCCCCTTTGTTTAAAGTTAAGAACCTCGTTCTCGGGGGTACACACAATAGAGGAAGAACTAGCCATAATGCCAAAGTGGCAAACAAGATCACACACAAAAAGATAGATCTGACGAGAAAACGGCGAACGAAAAAGAGGGCGAATAAAACGGCAATTTTTTGTGAAGTGGGGGAGATGAAAACGAGAGGCAAATGGCAAATAATGTAAATTGCAAGGAGATGAGATTTGTGATTAGGAACCTGATAGATGTTGATGGTGTCTCCCCGGCAATGGCGCCAGAAGTTCCTTTTGATGTCGCTTGAACTACGTCGGTATTTCACCAAAGAAGAAGGGATGATGCAGCACAACTACGGTAGGTACTTCCCTCAGTTATGAAACCAAGGTATCAGTCCAGTAGGAGAACCAAGCAACACTATGTAAATGGTACCTGCACAAAAATAACAAATACTTGCAACCTGACGATTAGGAGGGGTTGTCAATCCCCCTACGGGTAACGGTGCCAGAAATTGTCAAGCGGACGGGATAAAAATTGTCTAGATTGGATAAATAGATCTCGATAAAATGCGAAATAAAAGATGCAAATAAAAAGTGCAGCGAGGTATTTTTTGGTTTTTGGAATAATAGATCTGGAAATAAAAGCGAATAAAAATAGATCTCAAAGCAAATATAATAAAGAATAGACCCGAGGGCCGTAGATTTTACTAGTGGCTTCTCTCAAGAAAAATAGCATAGTGTAGGTAAACAAATTACTGTTGGGCAATTGATAGAACCTCAAATAATTATGATTATATCCAGGCAATGATCATTATATAGGCATCACGTACAAGATTAGTAGACCAACTCCTGCCTGCATCTACTACTATTACTCCACACATCGACCGCCATCCAGCATGCATCTAGTGTATTAAGTTCATGGAGAAACGGAGTAATGCAATAAGAACGATGACATGATGTAGATGAGATCTATTCATGTAGGAATAGCCCTCATCTTGTTATCCTTAATAGCAATGATACATGCGTGTCTAGTGGCCCCTTCTGTCACTGGGAAAGAACACCGCATGATCGAACCCATCACAAATTACCTCTTCCCATGGCAAGAAAAATCGATCTAGTCGGCCTAACTAAACCAAAGATTTGAAGAAGAAATATGAGGCTATAAGTAATCATGCATAAAAGATATCAAAGAATTCAAATAACTTTCATGGATATAGATGTGAACATAAACTCAAAGTTCATATGATCCCAACAAACACACCGCAAAAAGAGTTACATCAAATAGATCTCCAAGAGACCATTGTATTGAGAATCAAAAAGACCATCTAGCTACTGCCTACAGACCCGTAGGTGTACAATGAACTACTCACGCATCATCGGAGACACACCAATGAGGATGATGAACCCCTCCATGATGGTGTCTAGATTGGATCTCGTGGTTCTGGAACTTGCGGCGGCTGGAATTGTGTTTCGTCGACTCCCCTAGGGTTTGTGGAATATTTGGGTATTTATAGGGTGAAGAGGCGGTGCGGGAGGCCACCGAGGTGGGCACAACCCACCTGGGCGCGCCTGGGCCCCCAGGCGCGCCCTGGTGGGTTGTGCTCCCCTCGGAGCCCCCCTCTGGTATTTCTTTGGCCGAACAGGTGTCTTCTGGTCTAGAAAAATTCTCCAAAAAGTTTTGCTGCATTTGGACTCCGTTTGGTATTGATTTTCTGCGAAGTAAAAAACAAGCAAAAAACAGCAACTAGCATTGGGCACTATGTCAATAGGTTAGTCCCAAAAAATGATATAAAGTTGCTATAAAATGATTGTAAAACATCCAAGAATGATAATATAATAGCATGGAACAAGCAAAAATTATAGATACGTTGGAGACGTATCACCCCGCACCTCGAGCCGCTGTACACGTATTGACACTGCCATCCGAAGCCCATGTAACAGAGCCTCATATTCGGCTGCATTGTTGGAATCGGTGTACATGATCTGTAGTACGTACCGGATATTATCACCAGTGGGGGACGTGAGAATCACTCCAGTCCCTAGTCCGGCAAGGATTTTGGAGCCGTCAAAGTACATCATCCAATGCGAGTATGTACTGTATTCCCTAGGGAGCTCTGCTTCCGTCCATTCGGTGACAAAGTCAACCAACACCTGAGACTTTATAGCTCGGCGTGGTCATTATAATCTCGAAAGGGAGGAGCTCGATGGCCCATTTGGCTATGCGTCATGTAGCATCCCTGTTGTTAATTATGTCTGTCAGTGGTACTTCGGATGCCACCGTGACCGAACACTCTTGAAAGTAGTGTCGGAGCTTTCATGATGCCATGAAAAGTGCGTAGGCGATCTTTTGGTAATGCGGGTACCTTGTTTTGCATGGGGTGATCACCTCTGATACGTAGTAGACTGGCTTTTGCACCCGGAGCTTGTGACCCTCTACCTCTCATTCGACGACGAGAATTGCACTAACCACTTGATTTGTGGCCGAGATGTATAATAGCATTAGTTCACCAGTGCTGGGTGCTGCTAAGATGGGATTGCCAGCCAATAACGTTTTAATTTCCTCCAATGCGGCCATTGTTTCGTCAGTCCATTCAAAGTTTTTGGTCCGTTTAAGCAGCCTGTAGAGAGGTAAGGCCTTTTCACCAAGGTGAGAAATAAAAGCGGCTCAAGGCCGCCACGTAGTCGACCAGTTTTTTGACGTGCTTCAGCTCCGTAGGTACCGCTAGCTGGGACAGGGCTCAGATTTTAGCCGGATTAGCCTCTATTCCTCTATGGGATACAATAAATGCGAGCAGCTTGCCTGCGGGAACTCCGAAGATACATTTGTCCGGATTAAGCCGTATATCGTAAGCCCGCAGGCTATCGAAGGTTTGGCGGAGGTCGTCCACCAGCTGACTAACGTGTTTGGTCTTGATGACCACGTCGTCCACGTATATGCCTCGACCATTTTGCTGATTTGCTTTTCCACGCATGTCTGGATCATGCGCTGGTATGTAGTGCCTGCATTTTTAATCCGAAAGGCATTGTGTTGAAGCAGATTGGCGCGTAGGGGCTAATGAAGGCAGTTGTAGCTTGGTTGGACTCCTTCATTTTGATTCGATGGTATCCAGAGTAGGCATCGAGGAAGCACAGTGAGTCATGTCCAGTCGTGGCGTCGATGATCTGGTCTATGCGGGGAAAAAGAAAGAGATCCTTAGGGCAGGCTTTATTTAGGTCTTTGAAATCGACGCACAACCGCCAGGATTTGTCTTTCTTGGGTAGCATGACTAGATTAGCCAACCACTCAGGGTGTTTGATTTCTCGGATAATCCGGCTTTGAGTAATTTCGCTAGTTCTTCACCCATAGCTTGACGCTTGGGTTCAGAAAATCAGCATAGCGCTTGTTTGACTGGCTTGAAGCCTTTAATTATGTTCAGGCTATGCTCAGCTAGTCTTCGTGGGATTCCTGCCATGTCTGAGGGGTTCCAGGCGAATATGTCCCAGTTTTCATGCAAGAAGGCGTGCAATGCCCCATATACTGTGGGGTCCAGCTGAGCTCCAATGGACGCTGTCTTATTAGGGTCCGTCGAATGCACCTGAAATTTGACAATTTCATCTGCTGGCTTGAAAGATGTGGATTTGAACCTTTTGCTGAGGATTACATCGTCCCTATCCACTGTTGAGCGGAGCGTGGTCAATTCCTCGGTTGCGAGAGCCTCGGATAATGCTTCGAGGGCGAGCGATGTTGTTTTGTTTTTGGTCCAAAGAGCTCTATCTGGATCGCTTATTACTATGATCACACCATTAGGCCCTGGCATCTTGAGTTTCATATACCCGTAATGTGGTACAGCATGGAATCTTGTGAATGTGTCGCGCCCCAATAGGGCGTGATAACCTCTATGAAAGGGCACAATGTGGACGAGTAATTCCTCGGACTGGTAGTTCTGGGAGTGCCGAATACAAATTGATAGTAACTCATCCAGTGCAACGCGCCTCTTTTCCAGGGATGATCCCTTGAAAGGTGGTGTGGCTTTGCTCAATACGAGATCTGTCGAATTGCATTTTGTCCAGGGTGTCCTCATAAATGAGGTTTAATCCGCTACCGCCATCCATTAGCACCTTGTGGAGTCTGAATCCGTCGACTATGGGATCAAGGACCAGGGCGGCAGGTGCTCAGGCAGGGCGGGCCCTCGGCTCGTCTTCCTCGCCGAAGGTGATGGGTGTATCTGTCCATGAATTGGTTGCTGCCACCTGGTGGATTTGACCAAACTCTCGAAGGGCTCTCTTCCTTTGATTTTTTTAGGAAAACATCTCGTAGATCGTTAGGGTCTCAGCATTGCCATCCAGGGGCATTGCTGAACGTCTACTTGAGGGTGAGCCTCCGAGGATAGTCTCTCCACTCTTTGCAACTTGCCTAACCACCCAGAAAGCTCGAAGGCTATGAGTTGGGTTTGTATTCAGCAGGACAGAGTGTATGGGGCATGGTTTGTCCGGTAGTTCATCGAGGACCATTCTGGATCTTGCAAGTGGTTTCTTCTTTTTCTCAATCGGCTCGTATTCGGCTGACCGGCGTGGGGGCACGCGCTTCGCCCGAGCTCTTCTGGGTTCCATGTCAGGGATTGACTCCGGTTGCACTTGCTGAGCCTGCCAAGCGCTTTCCATAACGATGTACTTGCGTACCAGATCTGATATCTTGGCGATGTTTCGAATGTGACGGTGGGCGAGGGCGTTTAGGATTCCTTCGTCTCGGCACTTATGCCGGAAGGTCGCTAGAATTTCCTGGCTACCGCAGTACACTGTCTTATTTTTAATGAGGAGGAATCTAGTCCAGAATTGCCGGACCATTTCCCCGGGTTGTTGTTTTACGTACATTAGATCCCATATGTCAGGCCACCCTGAGTTGCTTGGAGAGTACTCGAAGCTGGGGGTGGGTGGGAAAAAACTTTGTATCCCAACAGGGTGCGAGTCCGGAGTTTTTGCGGCGGTGTCCTGTGTCATCATGGAATCCGACGCGCCGAGCTCGGGATCCGGATTATCAACCGGGCACGGTTGCATAGACTCGAGGTCGTGTGATGAATCGGAGCTCGACTTTGGATTCTTTTCGGGCGGAGATCGGATTCCGAACTAGACGATGGGACTTGATGATCGGAGACTTGCACACAATCTGTTCTTAGCTCTGAAGGTCGCAGGGGCGAGTCTTCAGCCAAGACTTCGAAGGTGGCAACCAAGTGAGTGATAGGTGGGACGTAGATTTCCCTATCGTCGGGTTTAAGCCCGATCTGATCGTAAACCGAGGACTGGCTGTCAGTAATCCCCATGGCTTGGATCCGGTCTAGCAACTCGTTTAATAGCGAGAGATCTTTCGGGTCCATATTCCAGGAGTGCTCGGGGTCGATTCGCAGTATTGCTGCTCCAGGGGCGTTCGAGATTGCGTCGGGGCAATGTCTGGGCGGGGCTGGCTCCAGGCCATCAGGGGTGGAGAATGTATCCACGCTTAAGGCCAGATTCGAGGTGGCGGCCGCCCCAGTGGTGGGGTACATCGCGCCCGAAGTTAAAGCCTTGGGGTTTGTGGGCTCTTCAGGCGAAGCTGAGAACCTTGTCAGAATAAGATCTCCCCGGGAGTTGGCGACAAGCTCTAGGTTTCCGAACCTGATCTCCTGGTCGGGGACAAAGCTACCAACTCGGCCAAGGTGGTCGGTCGGACCAGCGTGTAGTACGATGCTGCCGAACGAGAAAAGTTGTCCGGGAACAAAGACGTCCCAGTTGAAGATGTCGACTAAGCGAGCCATCGATCCTTCGCCGATTCCATAGCGAAACTCTCAATGAAAGCACCAATGTCGGTGTCAAAACCGGCAGATCTCAGGTAGGGGGTCCCGAGCTATAGATCCTGGATCGATGGGTAACAAGGAACGCAGATACAGTATTTACCCAGGTTCAGGCCCTCTCGAAGAGGTAAAACCCTACGTCCTGCTTGATTGTATTGATGTGTTTGTATGATGATTATAGAGTTGATCTACCACGAGATCGGATGAACTAAACCCTGGATGAGTAGGATGATGGTTCTAGCCTCTACGGACTCAATCCCCTGGTTTATATAGACACCAGGGGTACCTAGGGTTACATATGTCGGTTACCAACAAGGGATAAACACGCAAGCCACGTTAAGCAAGCCTTGGAGGATACGTCAAGTCTCCGGAGGCTTCCGTCTGGAGCACGAGATCGTCTGAAGTCCGGTCTTCCCCTGGCGAACAACAAGCAGCCCACTAGTCCGGCCTATGAGAAATAGGCCGGCAGCCTGAGGACCCCTTAGTCCAGGACACACTCAATTGGAGGGGTCGTATACTTCGACTCTAGATTGGTGGACCGTCTCAGAAAAATTCTTGCAACTGGGAGGTATAACCTAGCTGCAGGAATCATCGCACTTTACCAATAATCTACATTGCTTCCGCTACTCTACTAGTTGGTGAGATTGATCGTTACCCGCCTCTTCATATATAGCGTTCCTGGGTGTGATCATGTAGCATTTTTATATGTTGCATGTTCCCCTTCAAGAGGGGCTTGGACCAGGTGTTGTGTGAGGCCGTAGGCATCATGGCTCCTCGGTGGGTTCCGCCTGAGCATCTGCTGCCCCGTCAGATCTGGCGGAGCACCGGCAGGTGTTACGGCGGCTCATACGTCACCAACTTATCTATAATTTATGAAGTATTCATGCCAAGTTTATAACAATTTTATATAGTTTTGGGGTACTTCTATATGATTTTCATGAACTAACCTATTAACCTAGTGCCCGGTGATACGTCTCCAATGTATCTATAATTTTTTATTGTTCCATGATGTTATATTATCATTCTTGGATGTTTTACAATCATTTTATTGCAACTTTATATCATTTTTTGGGACTAACCTATTGACATAGTGCCCAGTGCCAGTTGTTGTTTTTTGCTTGTTTTTTACTTCGCGGGAAATCAATACCAAACGGAGTCCAAATGCAGCGAAACTTTTTGGTGATTTTTTCTGGACCAGAAGACACAAGTTGTGCCAAGGAAGTACCAGAGGGATGCCCCGAGGGGGGCACAACCTACCTGGATGTGCCTGGAGGCCCAGGCGCGCCCTGGTGGGTTGTGCCCACCTTGGTGGCCTCCCGCACCACCTCTTTACTCTATAAATACCCCAATATTCCAGAAACCCTAGGGGAGTCGACGAAAATCAATTCCAGCTGTCGCAAGTTCTAGAAACCACAGATCCAATCTAAACACCATCACGGAGGGGTTCATCATCCTCATTGGTGCCTCTTCGATGATGCGTGAGTAGTCCATTGTAGACCTACGGGTCCGTAGGCAGTAGCTAGATGGCTTCCTCTCTCTCTTTTGATTCTCAATACAATGGTCTCTTGGAGATCTATTTGATGTAACTCTTTTTGCGGTGTGTTTGTTGGGATCTGAAGAACTTTGAGTTTATGATCAGATCTATGTTTTTATCCATGAAAGTTATTTGAGTCTTTTGATCTCTTATATGCATGATTACTTATAGCCTCGTATTTCTTCTTCAAATTTTGGTTCAGTTAGGCCAACTAGATCGATTTTGCTTGCCATGGGAAGAGGTGCTTTGTGATGGGTTCAATCTTACGGTGCTTGATCCCAGTGACAGAAGGGGAACCGACACGTATGTATCGTTGCTATTAAGGATAACAAGATGGGGTCTATTTCTACATAAATAGATCTTGTCTACATCATGTCATCATTCTTATTGCATTACTCTGTTTCTTCATGAACTTAATACACTAGATGCATGCTGGATAGCGGTCGATGTGTGGAGTAATAGTAGTAGATGCAGGCAGGAGTCGGTCTACTAATCTTGGACGTGATGCCTATATAATGATCATTGCCTGGATATCATCATAATTATTTGAAGTTCTATCAATTTCCCAACAGTAATTTGTTTACCCACCGTATGCTATTTTTCTCAAGAGAAGCCACTAGTGAAATCTACGGCCCCGGGTCAATTTTCTCATCATATATTTTCAGATCTATTTTGCTATTTGCCTTTTTATTTATTTGCCACTTTTATTTTCACATCTATATTTCTAAAAACCCAAAAATATTTTGCTTCACTTTATTTTATTCGCGATCTATTTATCCAATCTACTACCATTTATCTCCCGTCCGTTTGCCAATTTCTGGCACCGTTACCCGAAAGGGATTGACAACCCCTTTAACACGTCGAGTTGCAAGTATTTGTTCTTTGTGTGCAGGTGTTGTTTACGTAGTCTTGCTTGGTTCTCCTACTGGTTTGATAACCTTGATCTCATCACTGAGGGAAATACCTACCGTTGTTGTGCTGCATCATCCCTTCCTCTTTGGGGAAATACCGACGTAGTTCAAGCAAACATCACCCGGTGCTAGTTGTTTTCTGCATGTTTTTGATTTTCCAGAAAATCCATACCAAACGAAGTCCAAATGCCACAAAATTTTACGGTGATTTCTTATTCAAAATAAGAGACCCAGGAAGCTTCGGGAGTGATCAATAAGGTGTCCAAGGGCACAAGCCTAGGTGGCGCCCCCCTAGGGTGCGCCACCTAAGCTTGTGGGACCCTCGGGAACCTTCCGCAATGATCCCAATGCTGAAAATTCCTATAAATATAGATACCCTCGAAAGTTAACCTAGATGCATGTTTTCACCGTTGCAAGTCTCAGTTTTGAAGCGATCTGATCCGGAGCTCTGTTCCGGCACCCTACCAGAGGGAGGAAGTCATCACCGGAGGCCATCTTCATTATCCTTGCTGCTTCCATGATGAGGCGGAAGTCCCCAGGGTTAAGGGTATGTTACAGTAGCTATGCGTTTGATCTCTCTCTCTCTCTCGTGATCTTGATTTCGCACGATCTTCATGTACTATGAGCTTTGCATATGATGTTCTTCCCTCTCTATCTTTGTTATAATAAATTGAGTTTTTTCCTTTGAGGTTTCATTATTATTGGATTGAACATTGGATTTGAGATCACTTGGTGTATGTATTGCATGCGGATACCTGTGGTGATAATGGGGTATTCTATTGAATTACTTGATATATGTTTTGGTAATCAACTTGTCAATTCCCGAGGTGACATTGGGCTAATCTAGGCACATGGGTTGATACACGTTTTCATCCTACTTTCTCTGATATAAACTTTGGGGTAATCTTTGAAGTTCTTGTGTTGGATTGAATATTATGAATCTGAAATTGTTTGATGCATATTGAATAATTGACTCATGGATACTTGTGGACATTGGAGTATCTAGGTGACATTAGAGTTGATTGATGCATATCATATGGTGTTGTTGTAGTACAAACTCTAGGGTTGTTGTGACACTTATAGGGATGGCTCAATAGATTGATCGGAAAGATAACTTTGAGGTGGTTGGCTACCTACAACAATTTCATCTTATGTTCTTCGCTATTGATAAGAACTTTGGATTGATTCTTTGTCGCAAGTTGAGGGATTGTTATATGATTCAACTATGTTAGCACTGTTGAGAGTTTGCACTAGTGAAAGTATGAACCCTAGGCCTTGTTTCTAAGAATTGATATACCATTTTGCTCGTTGTTTGTTACTTGCTACCTTGCTATTTTATTATATCAGATTACAAAAACCTATATCTACTATCCATACTACACTTGTACCACTATCTCTTTGCCGAACTAGTGCAACTATACAATTTACCTTTGTATTGGGTGTGTTGGGGACACAAGAGATTTCTTGTATTTGATTGCAGGGTTATTTGAGAGAGGCCATCTTCATCCTGCACCTCGCACGGATTGATAAACCTTAGGTCATCCATGTGAGGGAAATTTGTTGATGTCCTACAAAACTCTGTGCTTGGAAGCCCAACATAGTCTACAAGAAGAAAAGTTGTGTAGTAGACATCAGCGGCTGATGTATGACGCGGGGCTACCGTGGAGCCATGACTCCTCCTATGTGGCATCCCCGTCATGGCCACCCTGCCTCCGGTCGACCGCATGATGTTGGCACTCATCCTAAACAGAAGGAGCTTGTCCTCGTGCTGGAAGGCTTCCTCGTCACAACTGCCGAGGTCTCCTCGCGCCTGGCGGTGCCGCCATCGAAGTTCCTCTAAAACAAGGAGCTCATTATCCAATGGTCTCTCACCCAGTAGTAGAAGATGAAGGAAAACAACATTATTGCCTCTGTGCATGATGCCCACCAACAACCAAAGAGCGCGCACGTAGGTCCAAAGCCCTTCTCCGTGAGCACCAGGCCACAACCCATTGAAGATGTCGTCGGGGCGATGATGACTGGGGAGGATCATTCAGTGACAATAGCGGCAACCCCACCACCTTTGAGTTGCACCTCAACTTTGAGCATTCGTTCAATAGCTATTTGATTAGGTTTTAATCCTAGTTTATGTTTCAAGTATGCCTTATATGTGCTATTATGTGCTGAACTATGTGTGTCATATGTGCTATGTGCTGATGAACTGTGTTTAATTTTTGCACCAATGGTCTGTTCAGGATATAGAAAAGAAAATTGGCCTCTACCTCTTTTTCTTTTTTGAAACTGGACCTCTCATTCCATTAAACGGCTTTCCCAGCATGATCACTGCCAATCAAGAACTGAGCAAAGGTAGGAAGACCACCCGGCCATACGGCTTCGGGTTGATGCTCCATCTTTGACCCAAACAGCGCGAGAGCGTCTGCAACCTTATTACATGCTCGTGGGCAATGAGAAATCGAAAACGAACTAAAATTAAGTACAGCAAAAGCTCGAATCTCTCTGAAAAGGACCCCATTAGGTGCAAGATCGAACTCTATTGATTTGATTGCATGGACAAGCTGCAAAACATTTGATTCCACCACCACATTGGTTATCCCTGGATGCAGATTTTTTGAGCATATGCACCCAGGCCTCGCTATCCTAGCGGCTCCAATGTTGCTTTGAGATATGTGCTAGACAACTAACTTACTACATGAAATTTTCTATTTTTGTTTCTCTCATATAAAACATGTATTCAACTTCAAACTTTCAAGCACAACAAAGCTTCCTAGCTAGAATGTTGGATAAAATTTTCAGATTTTTCGATCCAACATAAGTACTAGAAATAAGATTTTTTTTTAATCAAACAAATCGCATTTTGTATATTTATGTTGGACCAAAACATCTGAAAAATGTGTCCCACATTCTAGTTAGAAAGCTTTGTTGTGCTACAAAATTTGAAGTTAAAGACATGTTTTATATGAGAGAAATGTGCTTGCAAGAATCGCGATGCAGGAAATGAGGGGTTAGATAAGAAGGGGGCCCGAGTGCATATGCTCAAAAACATGTTTTCGGGTTATCCCCCACTCATGAGCACGATTCATAGCTTGGATGCATGCTTCTGCTTCAACATGAAGAGCATCTTGAGCATGGGACATGTATCCCGCTTCAGATCCCACAACATTGCCATCGGCATCACGAATTACGAAGCCCCATCCACCATTAGTTGATCTTTCAATAAAGCTTCTGTCAGTATTTATTTTCAGCAAACCTATCGCTGGTTTCTGCCATGCGTGATTCATAGCACCTATAGTTCTCTTCTCTGAACTAAAAAATTCTTTGTATTCCCATTGAGCGTGTTTGATCTAGCAAATAATGTGATCAGTATTACTTGTTCGTCCTTCCATACGTAGTTTATTTCTAGCAGTCTACCATGACCTAAGAATAGCTATGCACGTTGTTTTTTGGATGTGGCTAGGTCTCAGTCAACTGAGATTTAACCAAGTCTCAGCCAAGTGACTTAACATGCAAGAGAGAGAGAAAAGTGAAAAGAAAATTTTGCATGAATCTCAATGTAAGATCTCACGGATATAGTATCAACTGAGACTTAACGAAGTCTTAGTCGACTGAGACTTAGTAAGACTATTTTTTATCAACATCTCCATGAAGAATTTCCTACATGAAGATCAGCACACTTTTCACAGCAATGTTGCAACACCAACTCCCTCCATATCTTCCTAGCATTTTTGCATTGAAAGAAAAGATGATTGACATCTTCATCACATCTATAGCAGATGGGACATAAGGGCTCCACCTCTAAGCCTTTCCTCTTCAGATTAGTGCATAGTGGCAGGCTTTTGTGAGCAAAGCGCAAAAGAAATTGTTGCACATTTGGTGGACAAGGTGATTTCCATACAATCACCCACCTGAAAGCTTCCCTCTCCTCCATTTGACACTTTTGACCACATGCAACCTTCCTCCAATTAATGGCTTAGTCTATTCCGGGCAGACACGCGGACGACGCCCGTGAGGGGCCGCCTCATCGCACGAGGCCGCCGGGTCAGAGAAGAAGCCGGTCGGTCGCCCGGTGTTCGAGTAGAGGCACGCGGGGGTCGACGGTGGTGGTGGGGGACACAAACCGATCTTAGATCAAAAAACCAAGAAGAAAAAACCGATCAATGCGGCCGGCAAGAGAGAGAGAAAAACCCGGATCAATGGATCGGGAAAAAAACTCTCTAGGGCAGCCGATCAACACGACCAGCGGACAAACCCTATGTACGGGCGGCATGGCCCCCAGCGGCGATCATGGAGATTGAGCGCCCCGGGGCGGCGGGTGGCGGCTAGGGTTTGGATCGGTTAGGCTGATATCATGTTAGAAGGAAATAGAAAGGGAGATTGGTGGAATTGTTGTTTATTGCTTGAGCCTCATGGGCATATATATAGGAGTACATGACCTTCTTGAAGGACAAGACAAGCCATAACAAGTCCTAATCTATCTCATATTTCCTAATTAATCACGATACTCAACAGTTGGATCCATGGATCCTCCCATACTCTTTTTTTAAAGAAAAGGCAGACCATTGTCTACCTTATTCATTCAAAACAGGCCAGAGCCTGGATGACCAGGGGTCAATTACATGCATGAGTTCAGATGAAAGCTAACGCTTTATCCCATGATTACAACGAGAAGAAGCAAGAATAAAGAAAGATATGGGTGGCAAAAGCCATGCAGGGGTCAGCTAGATAGCGTATGTGCCCATAAGTCGAGCATCCCCTTGTCTTATGTACGTCTAGCCCTATCCATAGAACTAGAAGCTGTGCAACGTGACAGCACACCATAGTTAATGACCATGATTTGTTTTCAAAGGTCCTATCATTTCTAGCTTGCCATAATAGAGTGATGGCACAGGCAGCAAAGAGCACAGTCTAGAGAGGGCCAAAAATATTGCTTTGTGTAATGCCTTCAACAAATTCAGATATATTCGCAGCACTTCTTGCCCTTCTTGCAATGCCCAATCTTGCCCATGGTTCATGACTTAGCTTACATCTCAAGATAATGTGGCTTATAGATTCCGTAGCTGGGCATATTGCACAATCCACCACTGGGGATATGGTGATCCAGTGCTTGCGGACCATGTTATCCCTAGTATTCAAACATCCTAGGAAGGCAAGCCACAGGAAGACTTTATGCTTGAGGGGAACGATGGCATTCCAAACATACTTACTGTATTGCCATGAAACTCCTCTAAAGGTCATCAATCTATACAAGGAGGATGTGGTTGGGCCTGAGTGGTGTAAGATGGATAGACGCCAATCCTTGCCTTCACAGTCTGGTTCTGTATCAGCCTAATACAGCATAAGTTGGTCAAGTTATAAAGTAGCCATGTGCGAGAGGTTTGGGTGCAACTTTAGCTCCCATGCTCCATTTTGGAATTGAGAAGAAATGCTGCAAAGAGGATCCAAAAGAAAAGAGTATTGGGAAGGCAAGAGACAATCTCCCCAATGATAGCCAGTGGTCTTTGCAAAAGGAGATGAGGAGACCATTTCCGAGCAAGCAGTTTGTGCATTGCATGACCAAGGGGAAGCAAGCTTTAATCGTTTTCCATATAGATGTGTCCCTATTTGTATTGATCAAAGGGATCCTCTGTCGACAGTATTTTTGCGCAAACCACTAATAACAAGGAATGTTGCTTGTCTACAAAACCTTGGCAGCAAACTTGCAGATGAGTGATACATCTCAAACGTATCTATAATTTTTAACTGTTCCATGCTATTATAGTATCAATTTTGGATGTTTTATATGTCATTATATGCAATTATATATCATTTTTGGGGACTAACCTATTAACTCAGTGCCCAGTGCTAGTTGTTGTTTTTTGCATGTTTTTGGCTTTTCAGGATATCAATATCAAACGAAGTCCAAACAGAGAAAAAGCTTTGGATTAATTTTTTCATGACCAGAAGAGACCCTAGGAGGTTCGAGAGAAGGCCAGAATAGCCATGAGGGAGCGACAAGCCCTACGGGCGCGCCCCGGGGTGCGCGTGTGGGCCCCTCATGGCACCTCCAACCCTAATTCCACCTCTATAAATTCTCAAATATTCCCTTGACATCAGAGAGCCACCCGAAATACTTTTTCCACCGCCGCAAGTTCCAGAACCACGAGATCCCATCTGGAGGCCTTCTCCAGTACTCTATCGGAGGGGGAACCGATCATGGAGGGGCTCTACATCAACCTTGCTGCCCTTCCAATGATGCGTGAGTAATTTACCACAGAACTATGGCTCCGTAGTTAGTAGCTAGATGGCTTCTTCTCTCTCTTTGATCTTCAATACAATGTTCTCCTTGATGTTCTTGGAGATCTATTCGACGTAATGACTTTTTGTGGTGTGTTTGTTGGGATCCGATGAATTGTGAGTTTATGATCAGATCTATCCATGAATACTATTTGAGTTTTCTCTGAACTCTTTTATGCATGATTACTATAGCTTCATATTTCTCTCCGATCTATTGATTTGGTTTGGCCAACTAGATTGATTTTTCTTGCAATTGGAGAGGTGTTTTGTAATGGGTTCGATCTTGCGGTGCTCAATCCTAGTGATAGAAGGGGACATGACACGTATGTATCGTTGCTATTAAGGGTAAAAAGATGGGGTTTATTCATACGTGAGTTTATCTTGTCTACATAATGTCATCTTGCTTAAGGCGTTAGTCCGTTTTCTATGAACTTAATACACTAGATGCATGCTGGATAGCGGTCGACGTGTGGAGTAATAGTTGTAGATGCAGATGCAGAATCATTTCGGTCTACTTGTCTCGGACGTGATGCCTATATATGATCATTGCCTTGGATATCGTCATAATTATTTCCTTTTCTATCAATTGCCCAACAGTAATTTGTCTACCCATGATACGTCTCCAACGTATCTATAATTTTTTATTGTTCCATGCTATTATATTATCCATCTTGGATGTTTTATATGCATTATTATGCTATGTTATATCATTTTTTGGGACAAACCTATTAACCTAGTGCCCTGTGCTAGTTGTTGTTTTTTTCCTTGTTTTTGTCTTTACAGAAAATCAATACCAAACGGAGTCCAAACGGAACGAAACTTTTTGACGAATTTTCTTGGACCCGAAGACACCCAAGAACCTTCAGAAGAAGGTCAGAGGGGCCACCAGTTCGTGGCAAGCTCGGAAGGCGTGCCCTAGGGGGGTGCAAGCTTCAAAATATCAGATATCGGGTTCGTATCGGTTTGTCTTTGACATATCGGATGTCGGATATCGGATGATATATCGGACGATATGTAGATATATCGGACAAACGATCTCTAGTTTTTTTTCATTATTCTTGTTCAAAACATTTATTTTTAGTAAAACAAAATGTATGATACCAATGCTTTAACATAATACTTTTTGATTCCTAGTTTATTAACTTGTTCGTTAAGAAATTATTAAGGAAAGATTCACAAAATCCTTACCCTATGATTAAAAACAATACGATATATATGCATTTGTATGAAACATTGTGCATGACTTTGATAATATATAGTGAAGTTGTAAATGCATAACCATATTTTCTGCTTTCTAATAAAGAATTGTTGTCATCTACATATCATTCTATATCAGTGGACATATCGGGCTAGATATCGGCCATATCGGTCGATATTTCGGTCCATATCGGATGATATGTTTGAAAATGATATTTTCAAAATGATATGCTATGTTTATATCGGTAGAGCCCCAAAAGTGATATATCGTCCTATATATCGGTCGTATCGGCCTTGATTTAAAAAACTTGGGGGTGCCCCCCAGGCTTGTGGGCCCCCTGATGCTCCTCTAACCCTAATCTTTGCTCTATAAATACCCAAATATTCCCCGTATACCAGAGGGCACACCAAAAATACTTTTCCGCCACCGCAAGTTTCCGTCTTCGTGAGATCCCATCTAGGGACCTTTTCCGGTACTCTGTCGGAGGGGGAATCGACCACGGAGCACTTCTATATCAACCTTGCTGCCCTTCTGATGATGTGTGAGTAGTTTACCACAGACCTACGGTTCCATAGCTAGTAGCTAGATGGCTTCTTCTCTCTCTTTGATCTTCAATACAAAGTTCTCCTCGATGTTCTTGGAGATCTATTCGATGTAATCTTCTTTTGCGGTACGTTTGTTGAGATCCGATGAATTGTGGATTTATGATCAGATTATCTATGAATATTATTTGAGTCTTCTCTGAACTCTTTTATGCATGATTAAGATAGCTTTGTATTTCCCTCTGATCTATTGATTTGGTTTGGCCAACTAGATTGATTTTTCTTGCCATGGGAGAGGTGCTTTGTAATGGGTTCAATCTTGTGGTGTCCTCACCCACTGACAGAAAGGGTAGCGAGGCACGTATTTGTATTGTTTCCATTAAGGATAAAAAGGTGGGGTTTATTTCATATTGATTGGATCTATCCCTCTACATCATGTCATCTTGCTTAAGGCGTTACTCCGTTCTTGTTAACTTAATACACTAGATGCATGCTGGATAGCGGTCGATGTGTAGAGTAATAGTAGTAGATGCAGGCAGGAGTCGGTCTACTTGTCACGACCGTGGACCCTATATTCATGATCATTGCTTTAGATATCGTTGTGACTTTGCGCTTTTCTATCAATTGCTCAACAGTAATTTGTTTACCGACTGTATGCGTTCGTTCAAGAGAGAAGCCTCTAGTGAAAACTATGCCCCCGGGTCTATTTTTATCATATTATTTTCAGATCTATAAAACCAAAAACCCTAAAATACCTTGCTGCAATTTATTTACCTTTAATTTATTTTGCACTTTTATTTATCTTTTATACCTATCGCTATGAGATCTCATCCTTGCAAGTAACCATGAAGGGATTGACAACCCCTTTATCGCGTTGGGTGCTAGTATTTGTTTGTTTGTGTAGGTGCAATCATTGGTGACTTGTGTGTTCATCCTACTGGATTGATACCTTGGTTCTCAAACTGAGGGAAATACTTATCTCTACTTTGCTGCAACACCCTTTCCTCTTCAAGGGAAAAACCAACGCAAGCTCAAGAAGTAGCAGGAAGAATTTCTGGCACCGTTGCCGGGGAGGATCTACATCAAGGCTACCAAGTACCCATCGTAAACTCTCATCTCTTGCGTTTACATTATTTGCCATTTGCCTCTCGTTTTCCTCTCCTCCACTTCAAAAATGTTTTCAGAAAAACACAAAAATATTTGCCTTCTTTCCGTTCGTCTTTTTGTTTGCTTTTTGTTTGCTTGTGTGCTAGATTGCTTTTTTTGCTATCATGGCTAGTCCTTCTCTCGTAGCATGTACCCCTGAAAGTGAGGTTCTTAATTTTAAACAAAGGGGAGCAGAGAATTTAAAAGATGCTTGGTATAGAATTTGCGATGCTCAAAATAGATCTACCCGTAAGCAATCCACTACCGTTCTTCTTCGAAATTTTTATGTGGGTGTTACTACTTGGTATAGATTTGTGTTAGACACCATTACTGGGGTAATTTCTTGGGTAGTCACCCTATGGATGCTTTTAATGCTATGGGAAATTTGGTGGGATCACCACCAATCATGATTAATGAAATAGCTTTAACTTTGGAACATGTGATGCAAAGGCTTGATATTAATGAAAATAAATTTTCTACCATAGAGCATATTGGAAATTTGGATAAAATGATTCATAATCATATTACTCAAATTGGATCAAAGGTAGGAATCACTTTAAAAACTCTAAAGGAGAAGGAGCCTATAATGGATGAGAGCGTAGAACAAGGTTCCGCTAAAATTGATAAATTGGAGGATATTATTACCAATTTGGGTTCCGCTTTTGCTTCTGTTAAGACTACTCCAAAATTTCCTCCTAATAAAACTACTAAGTTTATTTATGTTTCTAAAAATAAGGGTGGATCATCTAGTAGAGGACACGAGGATCTTAAGATGATAAGTATCTACCCTAGTTTTATCAATATCATTAAGGAACCTATTCTTACGAATGAATTTCTTGATTTTCTACCTAGGAGTGTGATCATCAACAAATATAATGAAATCCCTAGGAAGTATGGGTGTGCAATTGAGGAATTGAATACCAAAGATGACAATACCTAGATCTATGCAATATGCCTAGCTAGTGGCGTAAAACAATAGCGCTTGTTGGGAGGCAACCCAATTTTATTTTTTATTTTTTTGTTTTTGCTTCTGTTTTTCAATAAGTATGCAATTATACCTCTGTTATGATTGTGTTTTAATATTTTAATTAGTGTTTGAGCCAAGTAAGATCTTTGGGATGATTTGGAAGATCATTGATTTGATTCTGAGAAAAAACAGAAACTTTTGCGTCCAGTAACAGAATTGTTAAAATTTTCTGGAATGTGAAAAATTCTGAATTTTTTACACATGATTTATATAAAGATTGCCTATGTTGTGCTAATTTTTCAGAATTTGTGGAGTTACAGACGCTTGATCTTGATTTGGGTCTATAAAGATTGTTCTGTATTTTACAGATTCTGTTTTCATTGTGTTGTGCACTTGTTTTGATGGATCTATGGGTAGTATCGGGGGGTATGAGCCACGGTGAAGTTAGAATACAGTAGATATAATGCAAATATAAAATTGTAATGAGTTTACAACAGTACCTAAAAGTGGAGATTTGTTTTATTATACTAATGGACCTCGTGAGTTTTTTGTTGAGTTTTGTGTTGTGAAGTTTTCAGGTTTTGGGTAAAGTTTGGATGGACTATGGAATAAGGAGTGGCAAGAGCCTAAGCTTGGGGATACTCAAGGAACCCCAAGGTAATATTCAAGGACAACAAAGCATCTAAGCTTGGGGATGCCCCGGATGGCATCCCCTCTTTTGTCTTCAATCTATCGGTAAATTACTTGAGGCTATATTTTTTTATTCACCACATGGTATGTGTTTTGCTTGGAGCGTATTGTATTATATGAGTCTTTGCTTTTTAGTTTTCCACAATCATCCTTGCTGTACACACCTTTTGATAGGGACACACATTAATTGTGAATTTATTAGAATACTCTATGTGCTTCACTTATATATTTTTTTGAGCTAGGTAGTTGCTCTAGTGCTTCACTTATATCTTTTAGAGCGCGGCGGTGGTTATATTTTGAAAAAATTGTTGAACTCTCATGCTTCACTTATATTATTTTGAGTGTCTTATAAATAGTATGGCAATTTTCTAAGGATATGAATTTAGTCCTAACATGATGGGTATTCAAGAGGGATATAGTAAAAACTTTCATGAAGATCATTGAATATATGAGAAGTTTGATTCCTTGCATTTGTTTTGAGATATAAAGATGGTGATATTAGAGTCATGCTAGTGAGTAATTGTGGTTTAGTAAGAATATTTCTGTTAAGGTTTGTGATTCCCGAAGCATGCATGTATGGTCTCTTGTTATGCGATGAAATTGGAGCATGATTTATTTTTTATTGTCTTCCTTGTGAGTGGCGGTCGGGGACGAGCGATGGTCTTTTCCTACCAATCTATCCCGCTAGGAACATGCATAGTAGTACTTTGCTTCGAGGTCTAATAAACTTTTGCAATAAGTATGTGAGTTCTTTATGACTAATGTTGAGTCCATAGATTATATGCACTCACACCCTTCCGCATTTTGGTAGCCTCTTCGGTACCGTGCATTGCCCTTACTCACCTTGAGTTGTGGTGCAAACTTCATCGGTGCATCCAAACCCCGTGATATGATGCGCTCTTCCACACATAAGCCACCTTATATCCTCCTCAAAACAGCCACCATACCTACCTATTATGGCATTTCCATAGCCACCGAGATATATTGCCATGCAACTTCCACCGTTCTGTCTTATTATGACACATACCATCATTGTCATATTGCTTTGCATGATCGTATAGTTGACATAGTATTTGTGGCTTGGCCACCGTTCATATTTTTTATGTCCCGCTAGATCATTGCACATCCCGGTACACAACCGGAGGCATTCATATAGAGTCATATTTTTGTTCTAGTATTGAGTTGTGATTCTTGAGTTGTAAGTAAATAAAAGTGTGATGATCATCATTATTAGAGCATTGTCCCATGTGAGGAAAGGATGATGGAGACTATGATTCCCCCACAAGTCAAGATGAGACTCCGGACTTAAAAAAGGCCAAAGAGCCCAAAATAAAAAAAGAGGCCAAAGAGCCCAAAAAATAAAAAATAAAGAGAAAAGAAAAAGGAAAAAAATGAGAGAAAAAGAGAGAAGGGACAATGTTACTATCCTTTTTCACACTTGTGCTTCAAAGTAGCACCATGTTCTTCATGATAGAGAGTCTCCTATTTTGTCACTTTCATATATTACTAGTGGAAATTTTTCATTATAGAACTTGGCTTGTATATTCCAATGATGGACTTCCTCAAATGCCCTAGGTCTTCGTGAGCAAGCAAGTTGGATGCACACCCACTTAGTTTTCGTTTGAGCTTTCATACACTTATAGCTCTAGTGCATCCGTTGCATGGCAATCCCTACTCCTTGCATTGACATCAATTGATGGGCATCTCCACAGCCCATTGAATAGCCTCGTCAATGTGAGACTTTCTCCTTTTTTGTCTTATCCACACAACCTCCACCATCATATTCTATTCCACCCATAGTGCTACATCCATGGCTCAAGCTCATGTATTGCGTGAGAGTTGAAAAAGCTGAAGCGCGTTAAAAAGTATGAACCAATTGCTTGGCTTGTCATCGGGGTTGTGCATGATAAATTCTTTGTGTTAAGAAGATAGAGCATGACAAGATTATATGATTTTGTAGGGATAACTTTCTTTAGCCATGATATTTTGAGAAGACATGATTGCTTTACTAGTATGCTTGAAGTATTATTGTTTTTATGTCAATAGTAAACTTTTGTTTTGAATCTTATGGATATGAATATTCATGCCACATTAAGAAAGATTACATGATAAAAATGTTAGGTAGCATTCCACATCAAAAATTCTATTTTTATCATTTACCTACTCGAGGACGAGCAGGAATTAAGCTTGGGGATGCTTGATTTGTCTCCAACGTATCTATAATTTTTTATTGTTCCATGCTATTATATTATCCAACTTGGATGTTTTATATGCATTATTATGCTATTTTATATCATTTTTTGGGACTAACCTATTAACCTAGTGCCCAGTGCGAGACGCTGTTTTTCCTTGTTTTTGTCTTTTACAGAAAATCAATACCAAACGGAGTCCAGACGAACTGAAACTTTTTGACGATTTTTCTTGGACCAGAAGACACCCAGGAACCTTCGGGAGGAGGTCAGAGGGTCCACCAGTTGGCAAAAAGCTTGGGAGGCGAGCCCTAGGGGGCGCCCCCCAGGCTTGTGGGGCCCTTGATGATCCTCTAACCCTAATCTTTGCTCTATAAATACCCAAATATTCCATGTATACTAGATGGCACACCAAAAATACTTTTCAGCCGCCGCAAGTTTCTGTCTTCATGAGATCCCATCTGGGGACCTTTTCCGGTACTCTGCCGGAGGGGGAGTCAACCATGGAGCGCTTCTAGATCAACCTTGCTGCCCTTCTGATGATGTGTGATTAGTTTACCACAGACCTACGGGTCCATGGCTAGTAGCTAGATGGCTTCTTCTCTCTCTTTGATCTTCAATACAAAGTTCTCCTCGATGTTCTTGGAGATCTATTCGATGTAATCTTCTTTTGCGGTGCGTTTGTTGAGATCAGATGAATTGTGGGTTTATGATCAGATTATCTATGAATATTATTTGAGTCTTCTTTGAACTCTTTTATGCGTGATTAAGATAGCTTTGTATTTCTCTCCGATCTATTGATTTGGTTTGGCCAACTAGATTGATTTTTCCTGCCATGGGAGAGGTGCTTTGTAATGGGTTCAATCTTGCGGTGTCCTCACCAAGTGACAGAAAGGGTAGCGAGGCACGTATTTGTATTGTTGCCATTAAGGATAAAAAGGTGATGTTTATTTCATATTGATTGGATCTATCCCTCTACATAATGTCATCTTGCTTAAGGCGTTACTCCATTCTTGTTAACTTAATACACTAGATGCATGCTGGATAGTAGTCGATGTGTGGAGTAATAGTAGTAGATGCAGGAAGGAGTCTGTTGTGACGTCCCCGGCTCAATCGTGCACTAATCATACACGCAAATGCACACGATCAAGCCTAAGGACTCACGGGAAGATATCACAACACAACTCTAAAACATAAATAAAGTCATATAAGCTTTATATTACAAGCCAGGGGCCTCGAGGGCTCGAATACATAAGCTCGCATACAAGCGTCAGCGGAAGCATTAGATATCTGAGTACAGATATAAAAGAAAACACAGATAGGCCCTTAAAAGGCGGGGCAAAAGAAAACACTACGATCGAAAGGCGCAGGCCTCCTGCCTGGGACCCTTCGATCCTACTCCTGGTCGTCAGCCAACTCGTAGTAGTATCCACCCTCGGGGTAGTAGTAGAGATCGTCGTCGGGGGCAGCTGTAACCGAGGCTCCGTCATCTGGTCGCGACAAACTGATATAGGGAGAAAAAGAAAGCAAAGCAACCGTGAGTACTCCGAAGTACTCAGCAAGCAAGGATCTACACTACATATGCAACATTATAAAAGGAAGGCTGTATATGTGGACTGGGCTGCAGAAATGCCAGAATAGAGAGGGGGGCCTAGTCCTATCAAAGACTAGCATCTTCAGCGGTCTTGCAGCAATAGAAGAGAGTAGATCAGCACAGTATAATGTAGTAGTAGTGTCATCAACCTCACCCAGAGATCCTTTCTCGACTCCCTGCGAGAAAGTAATCCCAGAGCCATAGAGTCATCAACCTCGTCCTGAGATCCCTTCTTGACTCCCTGCGAGAAGCAATTCCAGAGCCACATATCCAGGTCTCATCTCAAGTTCTAGCTGTATCGATCGGGATACAACTCCGAGTGTCCTTTACCGTAGGACCGGCTATCGATAGATGTGTTCTTCCCTGCAGGGCTGCACCAACTTACCCACCACGCTCGCTTAACTCTGGCCGGTCACACTTTTCCGGGTCATGCCCGGCCTCGGCCAAACGATACACCGCAACCCTACCTACAGCTCAGCAGAGAGGTCCCCGTCGGTCTATATCCTAAGCGCTCAGGGGTCTTGGGCCATCGCCATGTGCACTCCGGGTCGGTGTGTGCAGGGTCGGGACAAGCACCACCTCAGTCCTGGATGGCACTGGCCCGGCCCGGCCACGAGGCTGAACTGGACGTCTCACAAAGCTTTCGTCTGATGCATACGATGCAGAGTGCCCATAACTCTTCCCACGTGATGGTTAGTGCTATCAAGCCAGAGGCCTGCTCGGATCAAATATCCAAATCGTTAGTGGACTAAGGGCTTGCGGTAACGAGCAGAGACTCACGATCGATGTGACCCCATCGCCCCGTCTCGAGGACTTGCTACAAGGGCTAAGAATGCCCAGCCGCGCCTCGTATTCATCACTCGGGCACCATCCAGGTCAACCCGTCTCCACAACACTCGCCACTTAGGCTCACGCGGGTACCTCTCAGGGTCGATCCGCCTTTCCAAGTAACAGTGTAAGGTCCAAGTATCTGTGTGTCCATAACATCAGGGGAATCCGAGGTATCACCCTCGTTGGATACCCACTCGATGTAACTGTCAAGGTGAACATCGGAGGAATCACCCTCGATGGGTTCACACTTGATGTGTTGCACGACAGGGTCGTATCGGAAGTGGAGAAGGAGGAATCACCCTCGATGACCACGACCAAATAGCTACTCTACAGAGTTAACATCAGAAGTGCTACAAGAGGTTTCACCCTCGGCACTCGATAGTAACGCTGCAGTGTCGTTACAACTAAGGGGGTGATGTGCGGTGCCGGGGCCTGGTCTTCGATTCCGTTGATCGGGTCTTCTGATAATCCAGCGGGACAGCCGGGATAAGTGGGGTCACTGATAGGTCTCTACCCAGCATATACTAAGCAGTTTAGGTTATGCAGGTAATTATCAACAGCAGGTTACAATAAACAGGCTATGCATCAGAATAGGTAAAGCAGCAGCAGTAGCAATTCTAATGCAAGCATGATAAAATAGAATGGGTGATATCGGTATGCTCAAGGGGGGGGCTTGCCTGGTTGCTCGGCGGCAAGGGCAAGGTCGTCAACGGTGTCGTCAATCTCCGGAGCTGCGTCGGCACCGGGAACTGCGTCGGAGTCTAACGAGAGAGAAGAGGGGGAGGAAACAGTATAAATACACAGCAAACATGAGCAACAAAAAGCAGGCTACGCTAACGTGCAGTGCAGGGTTGCCTAAAGATATGTCTAAGTCATTTAGTTATTTTAGGAATTTGTTTGGATTTATTTTATAAAAGCCAGGCACTATTCATTTATCGAAATCGGTCCAAAAGTTCCATGTTCATCTAGCTAGGGGCATCTGACAGGAATACGAAGGGTGTATTCGGGTTCGTATCGAAATTCTGAGCAAGTTTCATGTATAAATTATTTTCATCGGGGTTAAGGTTTATTTAATATGATTTTCTAAAGTTTTTATTAATTTCTGGAATTTAGTTAATTATTTAAATTCAACATTATCTGAAACAGTAGCATGGTGATGTCATCATGACGTCATAGTGACGTCAGCGGTCAACAGGGTCAGTTGACTGGGTCAACTGACGTGTGGGTCCCACCTGTCATACTCTGTTAGGTTTAATTAGGGTTTAGCTAATCTAATTACTGTTTAATTAAACTAACTAATTAATTAGATTAATTAACTTAATTAACTCACTAATTAATTAACTAATTATTTATTTTATTAATTTTAATTCTTTTAATTCATTTTAAACTCTTTTTTTAGGGGCGTGGGCCCCGGCTGTCATTGGCCCATTCGTCCACACGCAAGCACACACACACACGCACTGGCGCAGGAGCCGGCCAGGGGCTCAGCAGACGAGATGGTCGGGTGAAGGCCGACGACATGGCGGTGGCGGCAGAAGCTGGGAGGGTCGCATGGCGTTGGCGCGGCGGAACAGGGTTCAGGCCGAAACGGACGCGGGCACCAGCGCGGGGTGCGGGAGAGCTAGGCAGCGGCGATGGCAGGACAAGGCTGCGGTGGCATCAGCGACAAAGGACGGCGGCCGCGGGCGACGCAAGTGGCCGGGCGGTGCGCGAGCAGTGGCCGAGACCAGCGAGGTGCGGGGAGGCCATAGCGATGAGGGGCACGGCCACGCGCAAGTCGGGGGCGGGCGAGCGTCCGGGTGCGCGCGAGGCGAGACGCGAGGGGGCGCGAGCGGGCGGCGGTGACCGCGGGCAAGATAGAGAGAGGGGGGAGGGCGTGGCCCTCACCGGCGTTGCAGGGGCACAGGGGGCGGCGAGGCTTGAGGGAGCGGGCCGGGGAGGAGGACGAGGACGGGGCGGCGTTCGGGCCGCCGGGGACGAGGGTGGCGGGATGATGGCGTGCGATGGCGACGGGGTGTCGGGGGCTGCGGTTGCCCCCGATCCAGATCCACTCGGGGGCGGGGAGGGGAGACGAGAGGGAATGGGGGAGGAGTGGGGTAGTGGGCTTAGGGTTCCTCGGGGGAGTGGGGTTAGTAGGGGGTTTAGATGGGCCGGCCTGGCTGGTCGCCAGGTGGGCCACTTGGCCCAGGGAAGAGGGGGTCTTTCTTTCCTTTTGTCTTGTTTTTACTTTTTATTTATTTTCTTTTCTGTTTTCTCTTTTATTCTTATTTCAAATGACTTTTGTATTTTATGAAACTTGCCCAAATATTCACAATGCAATATTAGACATTGTTAGAAAATGGTTTGGAGTACAAATGATTTTATCTTTATTTTATTTAATTGAAAAAGGGTTAAATAACTCTATTTTGTGGTTGTTAGAGTCACATAATTTATCTAGTATATGTTGAATATAATTTTAGAATTGTCTCTGGATTATTTACAATATTATGAACAATTTAGTTTCTGGGTTTGGACAACTTATATTAGCACTTTCAGTTTGAATTTTCATTTGAATTGGAATTTGAAAAGAGGTATGATCCCAATGATGATTAAGCATTGTTAATCATGGTGACTTGGCATAATCAAAATGGTGATTACTGTGGCTAACCACTGGGGGTGTTACATATGTCTACTTGTCACGGACGTGATGCCTATATTCATGATCATTGCCTTAGACATCGTCATGACTTTGCGCTTTTCTATCAATTCCTTAACAGTAATTTGTTTACCCACCGTATGCGTTCTTTCAAGAGAGAAGCCTCTAGTGAAAACTATGGCCCCCGGGTCTATTTTTATCATATTATTTTCAGATCTATAAAACCAAAAACCCAAAAATACCTTGCTGAAATTTATTTACCTTTACTTTATTTTTCACTTTTATGTATGTTTTATACCTATCTCTATTAGATCTCACCTTTGCAAGTAACCGTGAAGGGATTGACAACCCCTTTATCTTGTTGGGTGCAAGTATTTGTTTGTTTGTGTAGGTGCAATCATTGGTGACTTGTGTGTTCCTCCTACTGGATTGATACCTTGGTTCTCAAACTGAGGGAAATACTTATCTTTACTTTGCTGCATCACCCTTTCCTCTTCAAGGGGAAAACCAACGCAAGCTCAAGAAGTAGCAACCCACTGTATGCTATTTTCAAGAGAGAAGCCTCTAGTGAAAACTATGGCCCCCGGGTCTATCTTTTATCATATATTAAAACCAAAAATACCTTGCTACCTTTTTATTTTATTTATTTTGTGTTTTTGTTTGATCTATCTATCTATCACCATACAATTTAATCTTGCTCGTAACCGTTGAGGGATTGACAACCCCTTGTTCGCGTTGGTTGCAAGGGTTTTTTGTTTGTGTGTAGGTGCTGCTAACAAGGTGTTGCTTGGTTCTCCTACTGGATTGATAACCTTGTTTCTTAACTGAGGGAAATACTTATATCTACTGTACCGCATCATCCTCTCCTCTTCGGGGAAATCCCAACGCAGTTCACAAGTAGCAGGAAGAATTTCTGGCGCCGTTGCCGGGGAGACATCATCAACATCTATCAAGTACCTTCGCATAAACTTTCATCTCCTTGCATTTACATTATTTGCCATTTGCCTCTCGTTTTCATCTCCCTCACTTCTAAAACGTTTTCACAAAAATATAAAAATATTTTCCGTTTGCCTTTTTGCGTATTTTCTTGTTTGCTTCTTTGCTTGCTTGTTACCTTGTTTGCGTAGCCATGATGTCTCAAGAAAATTATCATGATATTTGCTATCCTAATATATTGGTCGAGATTGAGAAAAATACTAAGGATTACATGTCTACACAATTTGAGCACAACAATTTTTTTACCGAAGAGCTTAAAGAACACTCTATTTTGATTGACGCTATTGCAAAATAGCTTGATCATGTTAGTGATGAAGTTGCTAATCTTCAATCTCAGTTTGCCCATACCAAAAATTTGCTAGGAAAAATTTCTGATGCACAAGCTACGCTAGTAAATCAAATGGCAGCTAAGCTGGAATCTTTACACATAGTAACGTTGAAGATATTAAAATGATTGGTGTTTCTTCCATTGAATCTTTGTTAGTAATGTTAAACTTGATGAAAGGGGACTGAAGAAGAGTCAACTTTAGCTACAAGGCGTCCCCATAATTCGGAGGGTGAAAAACTTAATGAAAAAATTGATAAAAGTGGGTTTGGAGAGGTAAAAACTTTAAATAGTAATGTGCCCACTCTTTTGGATTACAAAAACTTTAATTATGATAGTTGTTCTTTGATTGAGTGTATTTCTTTGTTGCAATACATGCTAAATTCACCCAATGCTTATGAGCAAAATAAGGCTTTTACTAAACATATTGTAGAAGCGATAACGAAAGCTTTAGAAGAAAAGCTAGAATTAGATATTTCAATTCCTAGAAAATTATATGATGAATTGGAACCCACCATTAAAGTCAAGATTAAAAATTATGAGTGCAATGCTTTATGTGATTTGGGTGATAGCGTTTCCACAATTCTGAAATCTCTATGTGATGTGCTAGGTTTTACCAATATGGATGAATGTTCCCTTAATTTGTAGTTGGCGGATTCTACTATTAAAAAGCCTTTGGGCAGAATTAATGATGTTCTTATTCTTGCAAATAGGAACTATGTGCCCATTGGTTTTATTGTGCTTGATATTGAATGCAATCCGTCTTGCCCCATAATACTTGGTAGACCGTTCTTACGAACTATAGGTGCCGTTATTGACATGAAAGAAGGGAATATAAAATTTCAGTTTCCATTAAAAAAGGTATGGAACACTTCCCTAGAAATAAAATTAAGATACCATATGAATCAATTATGAGGGCCACCTATGCAACTAAAACCAAAGATGACAACACTTGAAACTATGCATTATGCCTAGCTAGGGGCGTAAAACAATAGCGCTAGTTGAGAGGCAACCCAATAGTTATCCTTTAATTTTTTTTTGTTTCTTTTATGTTTTTAATAAGCACACAATTATGCTACTTTTATGATTGTGTTTTTGTGTTTTAATTAGTGTTTGTGCCAAGTAAAGCCTTTGGGATGATTTCGAAGATAGTTGCTTTGATTCTGTGCAAAAACAGAAACTTTTGCGTCCAGTAGCAGAATTGTTAAAATTAGCTGGAGCATGATAAAATTCCCCATGTTGTCCTAATTTTCAAAAGTTTTGCAATTACATAAGTATGGTCAATGTTCAGGCTACTGACTGTTCTGTTTTTGACATATTCTGTTTTCGTTGCATTGTGTGCTTATTTTTGATGAATCTATGGATTGTATCGGGGGTATAAGCCATGGTAAAGTAAGAATAAAGTAGGTATAATGCAATAAAAAAATATGAATGGGTTTGCAACAGTACTTAAAGTGGCGATTTGCTTTATTATACTAACGGATCTCACTAAGGTTTCGTTAAGTTTTGTGTGATTGAAGTTTTCAAGTTTTGCGTGAGATCGCAATGGATGAAGGAATAAGGAGTGGCAAGAGCCTAAGCTTGGGGATGCCCGAGGCACCCAAGGTAATATTCAAGGACTCCCAAGCAACTAAGCTTGGGGATGCCCCGGAAGGCATCCCCTCTTTCTTCTATTAACTATCGATAATTTTACTTGGAGATATATTTTTATTCGTCACATATCATGAGTTTTGCTTGGAGCGTCGTGTATTATATGAGTCTTTGCTTTGTTTGATTTTTAGTTTGTCACAATCATCCTTGCTGAACACGCTTATTTGAGAGAGCCGCATGTTTATCATGATTTGTTAGAATACTCTATGTGCTTCACTTAAATTTTTTGAGCTAGGCAGTTGCTCTAGTGCTTCACTTATATTTTTTTGAGCACGGCGGTGATTATATTTTAAAGAAATATTTTCACTCTCATGCTTCACTTATATCCTTTTGCGAGTTGATAATAGTGATGGTAATTTACACAAGATATGAATTTCGTCCCAATATGATGAGTATCCAAGAGGGATATAATAAAAACTTTCATATAGATCATTTGATGTGATAAGCTTGATTCCTTGCAATAGTTTTGCGATATGGAGATGATAATATGTGAGTCATGCTAGTGAGTAATTATGCTTTAGTAATGATATTGGTGTTAAGGTTTGTGATTCCCTATGCATGCACGTAAAGTCAATAGTTATGCAACAAAGTTACATCCTACTTATGGTGCATTATTCAGTGTCAGTTATGTTCAATGCATGTTTATGACCGTTTTCATTTTTTGGTTGGTCGCTTCTCAATCTATTTGCTAGCCTCCACTTGTACTAAGTGGAAATACTCCTTGTGCATCCATTCCTTAAACCTAAAGTTGTGCCAAATGAGTCCATCATACCTACATATATGCTGTATTTACATGCCATTCCAAGTAAATTTGCATGTGCCAACTCTAATCATTAAAAAAATCCGTTTTGTGTGCCCATTCCGCTCATGAAGCGGCAGGGGTGACCAATATTTTCCATGCTAGGCATGTTATTCCGACGATGAGTGTTTATTCACTTGTCATTGCACGAGAGCGTGGAAGGTAATAGGGATGCCCAGTCCCAAAATGAAAATAATAATAATATTAAATTCCTTGAAAAGTGTTGGTATGGAAGTGATGGGGAACAAAGCATGAAAATTAAAAAAATTGCATGTTATGAAGTGTGACACTCTGTTAAAATTGCCAAGTCATGATCATTTGCAGTGCCAAGTCATATGGGTTAATGATCCAATTCAAATTCACATCTGAAAATCAACTCAGATTCAAAAGTGAAATATGAAGTTGATCAAACACTGTTGGAAAAATGTTCATTAAATGGCAAATAATCCAGGAACATTTGTAAAATCATCATCAATAAAGTTGGAGTTAGATAAGTGACTCTAACTAGATGAAACAGCACCAAAACAGGATATTTAAATCCATTTAAAATCATTTCAAACACAAATGAACTCCAAATCTGCCCAGACCACTTTTTGGTGAGAGCCAATATTGCATTGTAATATTTGGGACAACTCTCACATTTTACAAAAATACACAGGTGGCCTAACTATTATAAAACAGAAAAAGAATAAAAGAAAAAGAGAAACAGAAACAGAAAAATAAAAACGAGGCACTGTGCACTGGGCCTTAGTGCACAGTGCCCCGAACCCCGGCCCAGCAGGCCCGTTCCTTCTCCCTCCTCATGCGTGTCGGCGCGCCCCTGGCCGAGCGCGCGCGCGCCAGCGAGCGCGTGACACCGGGGCAGCCACCGACGATACAGGGCGCGGGAGGGGATAAGGCCGAGCTCCGCCACTCCCTCTAGCTCCCTCGTTCACTTCCCCGTCCTCTCCTCGCTCGCTCCGTCCTCCTTCCCCCTCAGATCCACGCGAGGCCGAGCGCCACCGCCGCCGCGCTCCGCTCGGATCCGCGGCCACCGTCGTTCCCGAGCTCCGTCAGCACATCCACGAGCTCCGCCACTGTCTGCTACTTCGTCCTCAACCACGAGCAGGAGCCCGGAGCCCCTGCAGCCGCTGGGCGACGTCGACCCTTTCTTCTCGGCCTCCGGCGATCTTACTCGTCTCCGGCGCGAACTGCTGCTACTAAGCCGTCACCGGGCCACCTTGTGCCTCCTCAGTGAGCTCCTCCTCCTGCCTCTCCTCGTTGCCCTCCTCGCACGCCGTAGCTAGTTGCCGCCGCACCCGAGCTCTGCCCGCCGCCGGCGAGCTCGGGGCCGTGGCCATGGCCATTGCTGTGCTCACCTGAGGCCACCATTGAGCTCCTAGTGCTCTCAGGAGTTCGACGAGCTCGCGAACAAGCCTCCCCGTGCCTCCTAACCTAACTCCCGGCGAGGTCCAGATTGCGCCGCCACTCGCGCTCGTCGCCGGCGCTGTTCCGATGACCAAATGGTCACGGGGATGGGCCTGTTGCACTCGTCGCGTCGCGCAGCTCCTTCCCAGCCTTTCCTTTTGCCCCGTAGCGCGCTGCTACTCCGTTTCCAACTACGGCCGAACTCCGGCGTCCGCCGCGATGCTCGCCGCCGTCGCTACACGCCGTCTCCGGCGACGCCGCCGCCACGGTTGGACGCGGCGTTGAACGCCCGTTCGAAAGAACCTAACCACGGGTCGAACGGTGCCCCGTAGAGCATTTCCGGCCACCTCCGGCGATCGGCCGCCACGCCATTGGTCGCCGGCACAACTCCGGCGCCGGCGCCGACGTGGCTGGCCGGCCCCACCGGTCAGCGACACTGGCCGTGGGCCCAGGGGGCCCCCGTTGACTGGTTTGACCAGTCAACGCGCTGACGTGGCAGCACAGTGCCACTGACGTGTGGGCCCCGCGCTAATTAAAAGATTTAAAAGAAAAAGAAAATGTTAAATAAGTTAATTAAACTAATCTCTCACTGACAGATGGGGCCCACACCCCTAATTAACCCTGTGGATTAAGTTAATTCACTGTTAAGGTAAACAGAGACTGACATGTGGGTCCCACATGTCATGTTTGACTGGTCAGCGACGCTGTTGACCGCTGACATCACAGTGACATCATGCTGACATCATAATTCATTTTCTGTAATTAAAGTAATTCCAGAAATTCAAATAAACTTCAAAAAATCATAAGTTTTAAACCGTAGCTCAGATCGAAAAAGTTAAAACATGAAAGTTGCTCAGAACGACGAGCCGAGGCTGATCGTGCCGTCTGTTTCTTCATCGGAACCCCCTACGTAGAAGAACTCGTAACTCCGGACCCGTATCCGGCAGATGAATAGTGCACACACCCTGGTTATTAAATCCCAGATTAATTCTAAAAATAACTAAAATGACTTAGATGCATAATTAGGCAACCCTGCACTGCATCATAGCATCACACGCACCGTATTGCATTTGTTTGCATTATGTTTACCTATTTCTTCCCCCTCTTCTCTCTCGGTAGACCCCGACATTGACGTAGCTCCCGAGGCAGACGCGGCTCAGGAGTACGACTACGTCCCCGACGACACCACCGACGACCTTGCCCTTGCCCCAGAGCAAACAGGCAAGCACCCCCATTTTGAGCATGCCTATATCGCCTATTCTCTTCTCTCTTATGCTTGCATTAGAACTGCTACTGCTACTGTTTTCCTATATCTGCTGCATAGCCTGATTATTGTACCCTGCCTTGTTACCTTTCTGGTTATCCTAGACTGATTAGTATAGGCTGGGTAGAGACACGACAGAGACCCCCACTTGATCCCGACTGCCCCGCTGGATGTCAGAAGACCCGATCATCGGGATTGAAGACTAGACCCTGGCACCGCACATCACTTCCCCCTTAGTTGCCGACACTGCTGGGTTACCGTCGAGTGCCGAGGGTGATACCTCGTCAGCACTTCTGATGTTAACCTTGTAGGTTAGTTACTCGGTCGTGGTAAGCGAGGGTGATTCCTCCTACACCACCCCCGGTAACGACATCGTCGCGCAACTCCTCAAGTGTGGACCTCGAGGGTGATTCCTTCTTCGTTCACCTTGATGATAACAGCGAGCGGGAATTCCATCGAGGGTGATTCCTCAGGGTTCCCTACGGTGTCAGACACACAGTTACCTTGGATATTATGACTTGACTATGAACCATGATACTAAAGACGGGTCGGCCCTGAGGGGTACCCGCGCGAGCTTAATGCGAAGTAATGTGGAGTCGGGTTGACCTGGATGGTGCCCGCGAGATAAATACGAGGCGTGGCCGGGCATTCTTAGCCCTTGCCGCAAGTCCTCGAGACGGGGCGATGGGGTCACATCGATCGTGAGTCTCTGCTCATTTCCGCGCGCTCCTAATCCACTACGGTTTGGATATTTGATCCGAGGGGCCTCTGGCCCGATAGCACTAACCATCACGTGGGCATAGTATGGGCGTTCTGCGTCGTATACTTCAGCTGAAGCTTAATGGACGTCAGCAACTGATGCGGCACACGCTGGGTTGGACTAGGAACGCAACCGCGCTTGTATAAGGGGTTGCTAGGTCTGCTCACCGGCGGTGCACGTAACGTGCAGGAGTTCCCGGGGCGATGGCCCAAGACCCTGGGGGCATAGGTTAGTCCGGCGTGCTGACCTCTCTGTTAAGTATTTGGTCGGGTTGCGGCGTGTTGCTTAGCCGAGGTCGGGCATGACCCAGAAAAGTGTGTCCGGCCGGAGTTAAGCGAGCATGGTGGGTAAGTTGGTGCACCCCTGCAGGGAAGAAACTTCTATCGATAGCCTGTCCTACGGTAACGGACACTCGGAGTTGTATCCCGATCGGTACAACTAGAACATGTGATGAGAACTGGATAGTACGGCTCTGGGATTGCTTTCTTGCAGGGAGTCGAGAAAGGATCTCAGGTCGAGGTTGATAATACTACTACTACTTTACATTATGTTCATATGTTTTCTTCTATTGCTGCAAGACTGTTGAAGATTGTTGAAGATGCTAGTCTTCTATAGGACTAGGCTTCCCCCTCTATTCTGGCATTTCTGTAGCCCAGTCCACATATACAGCCATTCCTTTGACGATGTTGCATATGTAGTGTAGATCCTTGCTTGCTGAGTACTTCGGATGAGTACTCACGTTTGCTTTATTTTCTTTTTCCCCCATATTCTTTTTGATGCCACCAGACGACAGAGCCCCTGAGTCAGACGCCCCAGCCGACGACCAGTACTACTACCCGCCTGGCGAGTACTACTACTACGAGGAGCCATTTGACGACCAGGAGTAGGATCGGAGGGTCCAGGGCAGGAGGCCTACGCCTTTCGATCGTAGTATTTTATTTTACCCCGCCTCTGTGAAGGCCTATTTCTCTCTCTCTGTCAAATATCTGTACCCAGATATCTGATGCTTCCGCTGACGCTTGTATGCCATCGAGCTATGTATTCGAGCCCTCGAGGCCCTGGCTTGTAATATAAAGCTTGTATGACTTTATTTATGTTTTAGAGTTGTGTTGTGATATCTTCAAGTGAGTCCTTAGACTTGATCGTGCGCGACGTTTGGATACACACTAAGTATTCCTCCAGTGTCAGGGAGTTACACGATCTCATGGTTTAAGGAACAGATACTTAACATGAAGAAAGCTATAGCAAATAAACCAAACGATCTGATGCTAAGCTTACGGTTGGGTCTTATCCATCACATCATTCTCCTAATGATGTGATCCCGTTATCAAATGACAACTCATGTCTATGGTTAGGAAACCTTAACCATCTTTGATCAACGAGCTAGTCTAGTAGAGGCTCACTAGGGACACTGTGTTGTTTATGTATTCACACATGTATTTAAGTTTTCGGTCAATACAATTCTAGCATGAATAATAAACATTTATCATGAACAAGGAAATATGATAATAACCAATTTATTATTGCCTCTAGGGCATATTTCCAACAGTCTCCCACTTGCACTAGAGTCAATAATCTAGTTTACATAGTTATGAATCTAACACTGTGGAATCTTGGTGTTGATCTCGTTTTGCCCGCGGAAGAGGTTTAGTCAACGGGTCTGCCACATTCAGATCTGTATGTACTTTGCAAAGTTCTATGTCTCCATCCTTAACATAATTAGGAATGGAGTTGAAGCGACGCTTGATGTGCTTGGTTCTCTTGTGAAACCTGGGCTCCTTGGCAATGGAAATAGCTCCAGTGTTGTCACAAATGATAGTCATTGGATCCGATGCACTAGGTATTACACCCAGATCGGATACGAACTCCTTCATCCAGACTCTTTGTGCTGCTTCTGAAGCAGCTATATACTCCGCTTCACATGTAGATCCCGCCACGATGCTCTGCTTGGAACTGCACCAACCGACCGCTCCACCATTTAATATGAATATGTATCCATTTTGAGACTTAGAGTCATCCAGATCTGTGTCGAAACTAGCATCGACGTAACCCTTTAAGATGAGCTCTTCGTCACCTCCATAAATGAGAAACATGTCCTTAGTCCTTTTCAGGTACTTCAGGATATTCTTGACCGATGTCCAGTGATCTACTCCTGGATCACTTTGATACCTTCCTGCCAGACTTATGGCAAGGCACACATCAGGTCTGGTACACAGCATGGCATACATTATAGAGCCTATGGCTGAGGCATAGGGAATGACTTTCATCCTTTCTCTTTCTTCTGTCGTGGTCGGGTTTTGAGTCTTACTCAACTTCACACCTTGCAATACAGGCAAGAACCCTTTCTTTGACTGATCCATTTTGAACTTCTTCAAAACTTTGTCAAGGTATGTACTTTGTGAAAGTCCTGTTAGGCGTCTTGATCTATCTCTATAGATTTTGATGCCCAATAAGTAAGCAACATCACCGAGGTCTTTCATTGAAAAACTCTTATTCGAATATCCTTTTATGCTTTCCAGACATTCTATATCATTTCCAATCAACAATATGTCATCCACATATAATATCAGAAATGCTACAGAGCTCCCACACACTTTCTTGTAAATAAAAGCTTCTCCATAAATTGTATAAAACCAAAAGCTTTGATCACTTCATCAAAGCGAATATTCCAACTCCGAGATGCTTGCACCAGTCCATAGATAGATCGCTGGAGCTTTCATACTTTGTTAGCATCCTTAGGATCAACAAAACCTTTTGGTTGCATGTCACGACCCGGATTTGGTAGAATCCAAGTCTCTGTGCTTACTGTGCTATCCCTGGATCGTAGCTAGCACACACAGTAACACGAATGAATATCAGTAAAACATACATCATTTTACTACAATGATAGATCCAAAATTAAGTAAATACATACCATTGGCACAACTCAATGCTGGCACATAATACATCGGAATAATACGTAGTCGCTAAGTTAGGGCTCCATCAACGCCACTGGGCTCGTTGAGTGTAGGCCATAAGGAAGTTTAACAGAATATATATGCAGGGTAAGTATTGGTGGAGCTTTCCTTTGCATAAAGCCAATTTTCTCCTATACTATTTTTTTAAAACTTTCTTTAAAAACAAAATATATTTTTTTATTATAAGAATAGGAGTGAGACATTTGGATATACGCACCAAAGCTCATTCTCCAAAATTAGTTTAAAACATACATAGAGTTGAAGTGAAACACATTCACTGTGCTCATTCCTTAACTTTAACCCTTAAAATAGACTTTTAGAAAAGAAAGGGGAGATTCTTCTTCAGTCCAAGTCTTTAGTTGCTCAAATTTGCCCGTAACCGGGGGCATGGCTAATCGATTAGGTTTAACCCTCTGCAGAGGTCGTACACGTTCCCCGCACGACACAATCAACCCTGTTTATCATTACACACTTGGGTGCATGACTAGGAGGAGATTGTGACGAAGCCTTTCCGTAACAGCCCCCTATACCGACCAAGCCGCCCGCAACTTTGGCACGAAGGCCTCTCTCCGATGGCGATCCTGGGGTAGGGTTTCCCGTTAGTACTAAGCTAAGCCAGAGCCCATAGTAGCATGCGGCTGTACTGGAAGCTACATCAAACTATACTTGGAAGATCTCAGCCCCCTGGACGGCGGTCCCCACCAAAAACCTGTCTGCAAGACCCCAGTCGGGCGCATTCACTGCAAGACCCCGATGGGCGCTATCACTTGTAGACGCTCCCGTCATACCATCCCGCCCAGGGAGTAGAAGTAAAATAATATATAATTTTGTTTGAAAAGATTTTCTCAAAACTTTACTCCAAAGAGAGCAAGTTTAAGGTTTAAAACAAGTTTGGTTTTTATCCCACCCATTTTGTGCAAGCGTGGCCAAGCATGGTGGTGAGTCTTGAACCTATGGCTCTAGCTATAAAAAAAATACTTTGCAAAACTTTTATAAAACATGCATAGTATTAAAATTTAAAGAGATATGCATAGTATGAAAATATAGGTCGAAGCATGATCAATTTGCAACTTGCCTTCGGTTTCGCAGTCACACGGTTCTACCTCCTCGTAGAATTCACCTTCGCACTCGTCGCAATCTAACGCGATAGATAACTTAAGTAAGACACTCCACATATCAACATTCACATAACAAGTGCTCAAGCAAAACCATCCAACACACAATTCATGCCAAACAACCCTAGCAGTTAACTACATATGACTCAAGTTTATGCAATTGGACCGGTTCATATGAATGGCATATAGTTCATGTTAATAACTAATTAATAAATTTTCTAACTCTAAAATTTTATGATGACAACAACTAACCAGAGAGGTTTTCTACGGATCAATCTAATGGTTTTAACAATGAAACAAATTTTAGTTTAATTAGATTATTAATGGGTGATCAAAGAAGGTCAAAAGTAGGGTATTGGGCAAAAACAGTAACTAAACCTTGCTGAAAAATTATTCTACGAGTTCTAGCAGATTGGCATAGTTGCAAAGACCAATTTTCATATATAAAACCTTTTCATATGATTTACAGAATAAAAGATATAGCAAAAATACTCATATTACCATTTAAATCAAAACAAAATTTTAACTTGCCAAAAACTGAGATATCAAATTTTATAACAAACTAGATGTTCTAAGCAATCCAGGGATATCTTATTTGTCAAATTTGAATAAGTAGATCAAAAGATATGAATTTCTAAAGATTGTGCAATTTTTGTGAAAATCAGTTACGGGATTGGATATGAACTGCCACGTGTCCAGATCTGATAGGCCAGTACCCCTTCGTTTTTTTACAGAAATAGAGAGGGGTCTCACCGGAGTTGGGCGTCCATGTCGCCGGACTTGGGCGGCGCGCGGCTCGGACATCGCCGGCGTAGTCATTTCGATGGACTACGGCGACGGGATGATGGTGTACGGGGTAGGGGACGGCGCGGTGAGTCCGGGAGTCAAGGCCTCGGCCTCGGACTAGTCCGGTGGTGGTGGTGGTGACCCGCCGGAGTTGCACCGAACTCCGGTTGGTCACGTACTTGCGGACGGCGCGTTTCGGCTGCGTATTTGAAGGAGTTAAGACATCAATGAGGTCCGCAAGGAAGTGCAGCATCCAGAGGAAGAAAAGGAGACGCGAGAGACTCACCGGAGGCATGGCGAGCTTCAACGGAAGAAGGCGGCGGCGCTCAGCTCCGGCGAGCAATTGCTTGGGAATCGGAGGGTGTTGGAGAGGGGTTCGTCGACTGAGATATGCGGGGTGGAGAGGGGTTCCTCGGGCACCCTTTTATAGAGGCGGGGAGGATCGGGAGATGGAGATCGGGCTATAAATGTCAACGGGTAGTGCTCAGTTCATCCGTTTCGTGTGCGGCATTAAGTTGAATAAACGTGAAATGAAAGATCTGAATGGGTACGTCGTTTCATGAGGAATAACTCTTGTATTGAACACAAATTGAAACGGTGACAGAATTCATGGGGCAAGAGAAGAAAACGGCAGCCATGGCGTTCTGTTCATGTGCGTGTACGTTTCTGTGTGTAAGCTGGAGGTGGAAGACGAGCAAAGCTCGTTCGGCCTGGTTTGGGCCTGGTTAGCCGGCCCATGTAGAAAGAAGGTTAGGAAAAAAAATAGAGAGAGAGATAGGAAAAAAAAACAGATTGCTAGGAAATTAAGGCCATAGCCTGATTGAGAGGGGGAAAATGATTTTCCTTTGATTTAAGCGCAACTAAATAAAAATATTAGACTGGAATAACAATTGAAAAAAATGTCCGGGAACTCAAAATTATTATTCAAACTTGAGGAAAAATGTTCACTTTCCCTCTTCGATTATTTATAGCCTAAGAAAAGTGGTTTCATAAATAAGTAAGCAATAATTTTGTGCACATGCATGTTTTAATAATGCATTTTGGCTTCAGGATCTTATGAATGCCCAAAATTCCAAACAAGAAATATTAAATATTTCCAATAATAGTTTTGGAGAAGTCATATTATCTCCTCTCATTTTTATTGAAAATATTTATAAAAAAACTCTATAAGCAAATTAGTGTCAAGTACAAAGAGAACCTCTAAATTCCAAAGAACTACTAATTTTTAATTAGATTCTTTACGAAACATTTGTCCACCACATTTGAGAAAGTCATTTTATTCTCACTCCATAATATTGAATATGGTTTCGAAATACTACATGGAAGTTCGAAAGAGAAGAAATCTAAATTCAAAATTTTTAAAACAAGACTCAAAAGGTTTTAATTTCTCGTGAAAATCATAACAACTCACTCAATATTATCTTATTATTAACATTCCAAAATTTGAATTTTTTTGGGATGTTACATTGCATCATATACAACTCTTCCTTAAGAAACCCGTTAAGGAATGCCGTTTTAACGTCCATTTGCCAGATCTCATAATCATAAAATGCGGCAATAGCTAACATAATTCTAACAGACTTAAGCATCGCTACGGGTGAGAAAGTCTCATCGTAGTCAACCCCTTGAACTTGTCGGAAACCGTATGCGACAAGTCGAGCTTTATAGACGGTGACATTACCATCAGCGTTTGTCTTCTTCTTAAAGATCCATTTATTCTCAATGGCTTGCCGATCATCGGGCAAGTCCACCAAAGTCCATACTTTGTTCTCATACATGGATCCTATCTCGGATTTCATGGCATCAAGCCATTTGTTGGAATCCGGGCTCATCATAACTTCTTCATAGTTTGTAGGTTCGCCGTTGTCTAACAACATGACTTCTAGGACTGGATTACCGTACCACTCTGGTGCGGAACGTACCCTGGTCGATCTACGAAATTCAGTAGTAACTTGATCCAAAGTTTCATGATCATCATCATTAGCTTCCTCTTCAGTTGGTGTAGGCATCACGGGAACTGCTTTCTGTGAGGTGCTACTTTCCAATTCGAGAGAAGGTACGATTACCTCATCATGTTCTACTTTCCTCCCACTCACTTCTTTCGAGAGAAACTCCTTCTCTAGAAAGGACCCGTTCTTGGCAACAAAGATCTTGCCCTCAGATCTGTGGTAGAAGGTATACCCAATGGTCTCTTTAGGGTATCCTATGAAGACGCACTTCTACGCTTTGGGTTCGAGCTGATCAGGCTGAAGCCTCTTGACATAAGCATCGCATCCCCAAACTTTAAGAAACGACAGCTTAGGTTTCTTGCCAAACCACAACTCATACGGTGTCATCTCAACGGATTTAGACGGTGCCCTATTTAAAGTGAACGCGGCTGTCTCTAATGCATAACCCCAAAATGAAAGTGGCAAATCGGTAAGAGACATCATAGAACGCACCATATCCAATAGAGTACAATTACGACGTTCGGACACACCATTACACTGTGCTGTTCCAGGTGGCGTGAGCTATGAAACAATTCCACATTGTCTTAAATGCATACCAAACTCATAACTCAAATATTCACCTCCACGATCAGATCGTAGAAACTTTATTTTCTTGTTACGATAATTTTCCACTTCACTCTGAAATTCCTTGAACTTTTCAAATGTTTCAGACTTGTGTTTCATTAAGTAAATATACCCATATCTACTCAAATCATCTGTGAAGGTAATAAAATAACGATATCCACCACGTGCTTCAACACTCATCAGACCGCATACATCAGTATGTATTATTTCCAATAAGTCACTAGCTCGCTCCATTGTTCCGGAGAATGGAGTTTTAGTCATCTTGCCCATGAGGCATGGTTCACATGTCTCAAATGATTCATAATCAATAGTTTCCAAAAGTCCATCAGCATGGAGTTTCTTCATGTGCTTTACACCAATATGACCTAAGCGGCAGTGCCACAAATATGTGGTACCATCATTATTAACTTTGCATCTTTTGGCATCAATATTATGAATATGTGTATCACTACGATCGAGATTCAACAAGTATAAACCATTCACAAGGGGTGCATGACCATAAAAGATATTACTCATATCAATAGAACAACCATTATTCTCTGACTTAAATGAATAACCGTCTCGCAATAAACAAGATCCAGATATAATGTTCATGCTCAACGCAGGCACCAAATAACAATTATTTAGGTTTAAAACTAATCTCGGAGGTAGATGTAGAGGTAGCGTGCCGACAGCGATCACATCAACCTTGGAACCATTTCCGACGGGCATCGTCACCTCATCCTTAGCCAGTCTTCGTTTATTCCGCAGCTCCTGTTTCGAGTTACAAATATGAGCAACCGAACCAGCATCACATACCCAGGCGCTACTACAAGCACTAGTAAGGTACACATCAATAACATGTATATCAAATATACCTTTGTTGATGTTGCCAGCCATCTTATCTGCCAAGTACTTGGGGCAGTTCCGCTTCCAGTGACCATTCCCCTTGTAGTAGAAGCACTCAGTCTCAGGTTTGGGTCCAGCCTTGGGTTTCTTCACGGGTACGGCAACTGCTTTACCATTCTTCTTGAAGTTCCCTTTCTTTCCCTTGCCTTTCTTGAAACTAGTGATATTTTTAACCATCAACACTTGATGCTCCTTCTTGATTTCTAACTTCGCGGCCTTAGGCATCGCGAAGAGCTCGGGGAGTGTTTTCTCCATCCCTTGCATATTATAGTTCATCACAAAGGCCTTATAGCTTGGTGGCAATATTGGAGAATTCTGCCAATAACCGAGTCATCTGGAAGATTAACTCCCAACTGAGTCAAGCGGTTGTGCAACCCAGACATTCTGAGTATATACTCACTAACAGAACTGTTCTCCTCCATTTTACAGCTAAAGAACTTGTCGAAGATGTCATACCTCTCGACCCGGGCATGAGCTTGAAATACCAATTTCAGCTCCTAGAACATTTCATATGCTCCGTGGTGCTCAAAACATCTTTGGAGCCCGGTTCTAAGCCGTAAAGCATGCCGCACTGAACTATCGAGTAGTCATCAGAATGTGCCTGCCAGATGTTCACAACATCCACATATGACGCTGGAGGGGGTGCATCACCTAGCGGTGCATCAAGGACATAAGCCTTCTGTGCAGCAATGAGGATAATCCTCAAGTTACGGACCCAGTCCGCATAGTTGCTTCCATCGTCTTTCAACTTAGGTTTCTCTAGGAATGCGTTAAAATTCAGGGGAACTACAGCGCGGGCCATTGATCTACAACACAAATTTTGCAAAGACAATTAAGATTAAGTTCATGATAATTTAGTTCAGTTAATTAAATTAATAATGAACTCCCACTTAAATCAACATCCTTCAAGTTGCCTAAGTGACACATGATCCAAATCAACTAACCCATGTCCGATCATCACGTGAGATGGGGTAGTCATCAATGGTGAACATCTTCATGTTGATCATATCTACTATATGACTCATGTTCCACCTTTCGGTCTCCTGTATTCTGAGGCCATGTTTGTACGTGCTAGGCTCGTCAAGTTTAACCCAAGTATTATGCATGTGTAAAACTGGCTTACACCCGTTGTATGCGAACGTAGAGTCTATCACACTCGATCATCACGAGGTGCTTCGAAACGACGAACTTTTGCAATGGTGCATACTCAGGGAGAACACAATTTCTCGAAATTAAGTGAAGGGATCATCTTATAATGCTACCATCGTTCTAAGCAAAATAAGATGCATAAAAAGGATAAACATCACATGCAATCAATATGTGACATGATATGGCCATTATCATCTCGTGCCTTTTATCTCCATCTCCAAAGCACTGGCATGATCTCCATCATCGTGTCGTCACGTGGTCGTCTCCACCAACTATTGCTTCTACAACTATTGATAACGCATAGTGATAAAGTAAAGCAATTGCATGGTGATTAATAAATTAAAGACAACCCTATGGCTCCTGCCAGTTGCCGTACTCATCGACATGCAAGTCGTGAACCTATTACAAAACATGATCATCTCATACATCAACATATATCACATCACGTTTTGGCCATACCACATCACAACATGCCTTGCAAAAACAAGTTAGACGTCTTCTACTTTGTTGTTGCACATTTTACGTGGCTGCTATGGGCAACTAGCAAGAACTGTTCTTACCTACGCAAAGCCACAACGGTGATAATCAAGTTGCCTTTTAACCTTCTATAAGGACCACCTTCGTTAAATTAGATTCAACTAAAGTAGGAGAGACAGACACCCGCTAGCCACCTTATGCAAAATAAGTTGCATGTTAGTCGGTAGAACCGGTCTAATGTGCGAGGACATGTAAGGTTGGTCCGAGCCGCTTCATCCCGCAATACCGTCGAATCCAAATAAGACAAGAGAGGTAAGCAATTTGAGCATCAACGCCCACAACTCTTTGTGTTCTACTCGTGCATATACATCTATGCATAGACCTAGCTCATGATGCCACTGATGGGGAACGAAGCATGAAAATCAAAAAAAAAATCCTACGAACACCCAAGATCTATCTAGGAGAAGAATAGCAATGAAAGGGGAGAGTGTGTCTATGTACCCTCGTAGACTGAAAGCGAAAGCGTATATAACGCGGTTGATGTAGTTGTACTCTTCGCGATCCGATCACGATCCAACCGATCTAGTGCCGAATAGACGGCACCTCCGAGTTTAGCACACGTGCGGCTCGATGACGTCTCCCCCTCCTTGATCAAGCAAGAGAAGGCGGAGAAGTAGATGGGATCACAACCAGCACTACGGCGTGGTGGTGATGGTGGTGGTGGAGCTAGTTCAGCAGGGCTTCGCCAAGCGCTACTAGAACGAGGACGGAGGAACTACGGAGTAACAGGCAAATAAATGATCATTAAGACTACGGAGTGAACACCTGACCATTGCTATCCTGAGTGACCTTAGATCTTCTGTCTTCCGAGTGGTTTCTGGTGTGGTCGAGTGAGTACACCCTGGTCGAATGGAATTGGGTTATCCGAGTGAACTGTTGGTCGAGTGGGTTGCACCCTATGGTGATTTCAGTTGGTAGATGATGCTATCCTTTGAATGTCCTTGGCCTTAGAGTAGTGTCCTCGGGGAAGGGTGTCTAGGTCAGGCCTATTACCCTACCCTAGGTACATGTCTTCGTCATTAGCCCCCGAATGGATCTGGGTCCGAGTGGAGAAGGGGTTGAAGATGGTTCCGACCCGATTTATATGCTTCAGAGGCATTTTAACCGGGCTGGTGATCTTTGTAAAAACTTCAACTTCATTTTCAGTCGCCTGGGTCCATTCAGAGGTCGTCGAGTGATTTTTGCTGATAAGCTCTGAGTGTTGGTATGGTATAAAATCCTCAGCGCGATTGGTCACACTACCGCTTCCGGACCTCACGGGATTCGAAATTTGGAGAAGCGCGCGGGACGGAGAGTACCACAGTAAACGAAGCGGGTTAGGCAGGGATGCCTCGAATCTCGTGCCACCTTTTTCGCCACGTATCCAGCGCGCGACTGTTGCGGGATTTGACTGGATTGCCTGGGCCCACAAGTCAGCCACTCGGGAGCAGGCCCATATAAGGCGTCGGGGCCGATGAGCCTGGCACTGTGCTCCCCATCCCCTTCTTCTTCTCCCGTTTCACCACCACATTTGCCGCCACCTTCGACGCCGCCGCCCTGTCCGAGCGCAGCCTGCCGTGATGGGGAAGGAGAAGACGGCGGCCCTGGAGCGTGCGAAGAAAGCAACGGCGGCAGCGAAGGGCAAGAAGACGAGTCGGGGTGGATCGTCGTCGAGATCCGGCCTGCCGCCCGGCTGGATCCAGGGCGACTGGATTCGCTCCATGATTCAGCAAGAGGATCTGGAGGATCTGGTCGAGGGGGGCTTGATCGCTCATGGATCCTGGAGGCTGCCAGGTGATGAGACCGAGCCGCAGCCGCAGGAGGGTGAGTGCGTCCTCCTCGCCACCCACGTCGACCGTGGTTTTTCTCTGCCCCCTCATCCTTTTTCCCGAGGTTTTCTGAACTTTTTTTGGGCCCAACTTCATCACTTTTCCCCAAACACCATCACATACCTCGCTGCGTTTGTCTCCATGTGTGAGAATTTCCTGGGTTGTCGACCGCATTGGGGTCTCTTCAAACACATATTTACTTGCCGCTCACAGTCTATGAAAAAGGCCAATCCGAGTGATGAGAGGACGCACGTGATCCAGATGTGCGGAGGTCTAGGGATCCAGATGAGAGGAAAAAGCACTTTTCCACCTATGACTCTTCCTGATTCGGTCAGAGGGTGGCAGTCGACCTGGTTTTATTGTAAGGACAAACCAACTCCTGGTCAATCGACTGGCCTTCCCCCCTTCACCATGGGGCGAATTGAGAAGCCCTCTCCCTTGAAAGTGACTCCAGCAGAAAAGGCGGAGGTGACCATGTTGGTTGAACGAGTAATCCAACTTGTCCGCGATGGTGTGACCGGCATGGATTTGCTAGAGGTGTTTCTCACTCGCCGCATCCAGCCGCTCCAGGCCCGCGGTCATCCTATGTGGATGTACTCGGGCGCTGATGATTCTGCTCGGATCCACCCGGAGGAAGTTGCCGAGGAGACGGTGGCGCAGTGGCTGCAGGGCATTACCGGAAACAAAGACAACCCCAGGGGTTCCAGGAGAATTCCGCCACTCGGCGCTGATAACGAAACAAACAAGGTCAGACCTTCGATGTCGAGTGACTTTTACTCTAATTTGTAAACTGTCTTTGGAACCGACTGATGCTTGTTCGATTCTTTGCTTCGCAGATATATACTGAGATGTACTCGATGCCCAACGGGGAGCAGATCCAGGAAGGAGAAGAGAGCGGAGGCGACAGCGGCGACTGGAACTCCGATGGCGAGAGTGATGAAGAGCACGAAAACTCGAGCAGTGATGAGGAGGTCGATTCTCCACCTCACGCGGAAAAGCGTTCCAAGCATAAGCACGACCCAGCAAGTATCCGGGGCAAGGTGACAGCACCGACTGGACAGACTTCGAAGCGCACTCGGACATCTTCTCCGGTGCCGATTGAGAAGGCTCCAAAGCAGCCCAAGACCGCGCCGCCAAAGCCACGGAAGGCTTTGCCCAAGATCAAGGTTGACGTTCCCGTCGCCTCTGCGTAAGTGTTTCGTTTTCACCCTTTGTTCCAAGAATCTTATATCAGTTGTCGACCCATTCACTTGCTTGACCGAGTGAACCTTGAGATTTGCAGCGCTGCTACCTCCGGGACTTCTGCTTACCAAGATGATGGTGACAAGGAGATGGAGGACGCGGTCACATCCAAAGCGGGTATGACCCCTGTTATCTCATCTTTTCTTTGCTAGCCGATTCTACAGTCGACTGAACTCTTGTGGTCGATTCTTTTGCAGCTCTGCAAAATGTTATTGAACTTCAAGACGATGATGAAGATGAGCCACAGAAGCTCGTGGGTAGGAGGAGCAGGACCTCGGTCAAGAAGGTACCAGCTAGCAAGACGCCTCAGTCGACGCCGGCGACGGAACCAGCTATCCAGCAATCCGGGGACTTCAACCGTGCCTCCGTTACTTTTGCGAATCCCTTGTCGAGTGTTCGTCCTTCATCGTCGACTGTGCCGGCCCTTGCTTTGTCTGTCCAACTTCATGCCTCAAGCTCTCAAGCTACTGCAACTGATACACCGACTCCACCTCCCACCACCCATCACGTCCCAGAAGACCAAGTGAGTGCTGCCAAGGAGGCTATACGCCAGGCTGGCATTATGATGGAGCAGATGAAGGTGGTGCGCGAGGCCAGTCAAGATGACTATGATGCCAGCTCAGCACTTCAGGCCAATGTCCAGGTTAGCTTACTTCCGACTGAACTCCATCTTGACGCTTGTTCTGTTAGGATATGATATTTAGAAACTGCTGCTTTATCCGCAAGACGTCCGTGGATGAGCGTTTTGGAACCTTAATTGCACACCCATTGTCAGTCTGTACACCCACTGGGTGTTTTAATTTCTGTTGAGTAGTTTTTCCACTGGAGTCGACTAGGTTGTGCTGATTGAATCTCTGAACCAGTGGGGGCACGCTGAGTGCACCCACTGGGTGTAGTCCCCGAGACCATCGTCGAATGTTTGATTCGGCGGGGGTCTTTGAACAGAGCTTTTCCACTCGGTCTGGGCAGATCATGCCGAGTGGAACCTTTACCAGTGGGGGCACGCTGAGTGCACCCACTGGGTGTAGTCCCCGAGACCATAGTCGAATGTTTGATTCGGCGGGGGTCTTTGAACAGAGTTTTTCCACTCGGTCTGGGCAAATCATGCCGAGTGGAACCTTTACCAGTGGGGGCACGCTGAGTGCACCCACTGGGTGTAGTCCCCGAGACCGTAGTCGACTGCGGGCAGTCGGCTATGGTCTGAGGTTTTTTTTTTACTGGACGGACCAAGTCGATTGAAAAAGTCGGACCAGTGGGGGCACGCTGAGTGCATCCACTGGGTGTAGTCCCCGAGACTATTGGCGAATGTTTGATTCGGTAGTAGTCTTAGAACTATTTGAACTTGCTACTTTATTACTCGGAAGCAACCAATCTTTGTGTCTGCCGACTGACTATCTTCTGAACACAGAAATCTTGTGATCTTGGAGCCCGGTTCGCCGACTTGGAGAAGAAGCAAATCCAGCTCAATCTTGATCTGGAGTTGGCTCAAAACAACTTGCAGAAGGCTAAGGATGACGCTGCTGGTAAGGAAAGCTTGTCGACCGGTTCTCTTGCCATCTTTTCTCCTCCTTTTTCTGATTCGAATGTTATTATTTCTAGAAACAATGAGACAAGCTTTGGAGAAAAAGGACCTTGACCTTGCGGCTGCGAAGAAAACCGCCGAAGACAAAACGGCACTTGCCGACCAAAAGATGGCCTCAGTCGGAAAGCTGGAGGGAGAGAATACCAAGCTGAAGGCTGCTCTTGACGAAGCCAACAAAGAAGTGACTCGTCTGAAGAAGGACAAACGGACCCTGACCGACAAAGTAGAAGACATCACCCGCAGGAGGGACGAGCTGGAGAACTATCTGGGAGGACTCGCCAAAAAATTATTCCTCATGCTTGAAGGTACTTTTCTCTGTGCGATTGGTTTGCTTTCGTTGACTCATCATACTGCTGTCGACTCATTATTTCTCTGCGAGTGCAGAATTCTGTCAAGACTTCGAGGAAGAGACTGGGTGAGTCGAGACGAACTTGGACCCCATCAACTCCCCTGTCAAAGATGAAGCTGCCATGAACGTGCTCCTACTGGAGTCTCGCCTTGCCAGTGCCTTGGAATATCTTGCTCGACTCAAGGTTGCGGTGTCGTGGATCGACACAGCGCTCTGGCCAAGGGAAACGCTCCGAAACGATCTCGAGTCTCTGATGACTCGACTCAACGAGATTCCTGGTCGAGTGCAGGAGTGGAAGAAGTCCGCTGCTCGATGCGGTGCTGACGTAGCTTTGTCCCTGGTTCGTGTCCACTACAAGGAAGCCAGAGAAGAGAAGCTAGCGGCAATCAAGGTCGCCAACACCAAGAAACTTGACTTCCAGTCTTTCATGGAGACCTTCATTGCTGCTGCTACTCGAATCGCAGATGGAATCGACCTGGACGAGTTTGTCGAGCCTGCCAGCCACTCTGCGGAGTGAATGAAACTTTTATGATCTGATTCAATTTGCCTCGGTATGCCGAGTGATCTTGTAACCGTAAAACTCCTTCGGGCCTGATGCCCGAGTACTTTAAACTCCTTCGTCTGAACTTTTATGATCCGATTCAATTTGCCTCGGTATGCCGAGTGATTTTGTAATCGTAAAACTCCTTCGGGCCTGATGCCCGAGTACTTTAAGCTCCTTCGACCGAACTTAGTTTGCCCTTAAATATGCTTGTTTTTATTTCCGAGTGGAACTTGTATCTTCACTCGGAACAGATGCAGTTCTGAGGAGAGGATCGCGGACGACCTGCACCTCGTCGTCCTTGTAGATCAGGATGGAGCGTGTTTTACACTTAGGCGAGTATAGGACCGCAGCTAAGCCCCCGAGTGAGAGGGTTGCTCATCACTCGGTAGGATTTTACAAACTTAGGCGAGTACAGGACTGCAGCTAAGCCCCCGAGTGGGAGCGTTGCTCATCACTCGATAGGATTTTACAAACTTAGGCGAGTACAGGACTGCAGCTAAGCCCCCGAGTGGGAGGGTTGCTCATCACTCGGTAGGATTTTACAAACTTAGGCGAGTACAGGACTGCAGCTAAGCCCCCGAGTGGGAGGGATTTGCTCATCACTCGGTAGGATTTTACAAACTTAGGCGAGTACAGGACTGCAGCTAAGCCCCCGAGTGAGAGGGTTGCTCATCACTCGGTAGGATTTTACAAAATTAGGCCGTACAGGACTGCAGCTAAGCCCCCGAGTAAGAGGGTTGCTCATCACTCGGTAGGATTTTACAAACTTAGGCGAGTACAGGACTGCAGCTAAGCCCCGAGTGAGAGGGTTGCTCATCACTCGGTAGGATTTTACAAACTTAGGCGAGTACAGGACTGCAGCTAAGCCCCCGAGTGAGAGGGTTGCTCATCACTTGGTAGGTTTTACGAACTTAGGCGAGTAAGGACTGCAGCTAAGCCTCGAGTGAGAGGGTTGCTCATCACTCGGTAGGATTTTAGAACTTAGGCGAGTACAGGACTACAGCTAAGCCTCCGAGTGAGAGGGTTGCTCATCACTCGGTAGGTTTTACGAACTTAGGCGAGTACAGGACTGCAGCTAAGCCTCGAGTGGAGGGTTGCTCATCACTCGGTAGGATTTTACGAACTTAGGCGAGTACAGGACTACAGCTAAGCCCCGAGTGAGAGGGTTGCTCATCACCGGTAGGATTTTACGAACTTAGGCGAGTACACGACTGCAGCTAAGCCCCCGAGTGAGAGGGTTGTCATCACTCGGTAGGATTTTACAACTTAGGCGAGTACAGGACTGCAGCTAAGCCCCGAGTGGAGGGTTGCTCATCACTCGGTAGGATTTTACGAACTTAGGCGAGTACAGGACTGCAGCTAAGCTCCGAGTGAGGGGGGGGCTCATCACTCGGTAGGATTTTACGAACTTAGGCGAGTACAGGACTGCAGCTAAGCCCCCGAGTGAGAGGGTTGCTCATTCCTCGGTAGGATTTTTTGAACTTAGGCGAATCGGATTCGCGGCTAAGCCCCCGAGTGAGAGGATTGCTCGTCACTCGGTAGGATTTTTTGAACTTAGGCGAATCGGATTCGCGGCTAAGCCCCTTAGTGAGAGGATTGCTCGTCACTCGGTAGGATTTTTTGAACTTAGTCGAATCGACTTCATTGTCTTTTGATTAGTAGAAAGCCTAGATGGATTTCAGCCATCTTTTGCCAAACAGGCACGGCTACTATTGGTCATAAGGCAACCCCATAGGTTTTTGGCTCCATCAGACCCCAACTATCGTGGCCCTTGCCTCCGGTGTGAAATGCTCGCACCCGGCAACGACTCGCGAGCCCTGAACCCCTAGGTAAACAAGATATCCCTACCCTGCTTGCTAGCCATGGCATTTCTCTTCTTAAATCCAGTTTCCTTTGGGAATGCCTATAAATTCCATCTCTCCCCAACAACCTTAGGATCGTTGACTAAGCCCTTTTGGCTATGGTCGTGCGTCAAGTTTGATGTTCCCTAAAGAAGTAGTAGGAGCTTGACACCAGTGCTACCAGGAGCATTGTGTGGTTTCGCCTCTAAATCCTTAGAGGTGCATCGAGTGCGCTAGGCTAGTTATACTAGTGGATCCTCAGCCACGTGTGTAAGGTCCGCAAAATTTGAGCTTTATTTGCTTTTTTTTGTTTTTTGCAGTTTTTGTTTCTTTTGTCGGTTCCGTTTCTTCGCTTCGACTGGATCCATCCACAAGTGTCGTCAAGAAGACCAGCATACAACTTGGATAATACCCAATAATCCAAATTCAGCAAGAGTCAAGCCAAGCCAACTGCCCGATATTCCGAATAGCAACACTGGATCTGTCAAGGACGAAGGATGGGTCAGAAGCAGAATCTATGTGCAACAGACAAGGCCAGAATATACCTGAGAGAGTTTGCCTCAGAACATATCACACCTAAGAAGCAATCAGATGAGCTACCAAGAATGAACACCGGTAAGGACAAATTATTCTGTCCGTGATACAAGGATTATTTCAGTCAGCGAGGTGAACCGGGTCTTTTCTCAACGGACTCAAGAATCATTTATTACCCACCGAAGACATATTTTGAGAATGTGAATGTGCCAAGAGCAGCAACAAAATTCCGGTACGTTGGTACAAATTGCAAAGCATATTTTGGAATTCACCGATGCAAATGCAAAATTTTCTGGGCACTGTGAACAAGGTTTGCAAGGAATATGGATAAGTTCGCGGTTGCCCAGAAACAATGAGAACTTCACATGCTTGGAAGCCCAGCTGAACCGAATGGAATTATCCGTCAACTGCTTATTATCGGCAACACTTGGTTTGAATACAAAGGGTATTCCGGATTAATTAACAACATGAAGGTATGCATCAGTTTTGCAACTTTCACAACAGCAATGATCAGACCAGCAGAAGGACAAGCGGTGTGCATGACAACAGAATGTATGTAGTCAAGGTATGGCCTATACCAAGTTTTGGCTTCGCTATGAGTAAATTCCGGATACTTCGGAAGGAAGCCAGAATCGGCCATAGATCCGACTGCGTACACAGTGAAAGGCTTCTGGTATAAGAAACCCAGCCTTCCTTCGCAAGCTACCGGGAGAAGCTTACGACGCAAGACTGCCAATCTTCCTCGGTACGCCACTTGGTTAGAAAATCTTCGGGGGTACGACACTCCAATCTTTTTCAGCGTGCTACCGCGGAAAGCTTCCAGCATAAGACACCTGACCTTCTGCAGCAAGCCACATGAAGAAAAGCTTCTAGAGTACGATACCCCACCTTCTGCAGCATGCTACCTTTGCAGAAGCTTCGAGCATAAGGAATTCAGCCTGCTTCAACACACCCCCGTGCCGACGACAATCTTGTCAGGAGCACGAACTAGTCCAGACACACCTGTCTGTCTCAAAACTCAGTGATTATGAAAGGATTTATCCTACACCTGCAGTTGTGAGCATGCAGTCCAGTGGATCAGTTCATGCGAGCCAATCGTACATGGGAAAGACTGTGCTCAGAGAAACATTGGCCCCATATTTAAAAAGGAATATGAGTACAGCAACCCCTATGAGATATGCAAGAGCAAGTTGTGAGAACAAGCCCGACAAGCTGGGAAAACCATCAAAGAGCCGTGTTGGCAGGTCACTACAGGTCCAACAAAGGAATCTTCAAGAACAAAGAAGTGGTGGACAAACAACCTCCGTGACGGTCAACAAGATACAGTTTCACGGACGGAGTGGTATTACCAATCTTCGTCAGACTCTTGCATATGCGGCCACAACAATGCACTACTTGCGGTTACAAGTGAGATTGCCGCACTTATCATGAATATGGGCCATCAACCAAGACAAGAGGCTATACTCCGAAAGATACACCGGATGATAGTGATACTATGTTCAGCTCAGTGGTCATAGCAAGGACTACCGAAGCTATATATGACAGAACCATTTCCACGAGCGACAGAATTTGAAACAAGACATTCAGATAGAATGGCTCAAAGCACGTCAGCATCAACAACTCATAGACATCATGACAGCACTGGAATAAGAGATTACTGTCTATGATTACTTTGTGATCATGCCTGAAATTTCAGTTGAGGATATAGCAGCAATAGCTCGGTCATGTTGTTCTTTGAATTATGGATCACCTAAGGACAAAGTCAGAATGCCTAAGACACAAGGAAATGTCAGTACGGAACCCGTAGCCAGACTGAGCATTCTAACACGGCAAAGAGAAAGTCACCTCTAGCCATCGAGGCCATACGAGCACGTGAGCCTGGTACTAGGAAAGGATGTTTTGCCCATGACAGTCAGAGTACGAAGTATCGCAATAAAACCCGAAGCAGTCACTCCCAGGCCATGGAAACCGAGCTGTCTATTGGAACTACCCGCTACCCCACCACTACCAGGACAAAAGGTACACGTGACAGGAAAGAGAAGGATTCAAGGAAGCTGTGTGAAAAGACAATACCTGGTCCATCAGAAGAGACAGTTAAAAAAAGGGTCAGTGAACCAACAAAGACAAGGCCGCTGATGGATCCAAGTCACACACAGGTAAGTTCCCCTTCACCGAGAGGTAAGCCCGGAAATCTCGAGGACGAGATTTTCTTAAGGGGGGTAGGTTTGTAACACCCTGGTTTTCGCTCTTGTTTTTTTTTTCTTCACGGGATTTGACTCCCGTCTTTTTTTTTTCTCGGTGTTATCGGATTTCTTTAGCTCTTGGGTATATGAAGATGGTCATTTAACCTTTCCTTCCCTATCCAATCAAAGATTCTCTCCAAACCAACCTTGCCACCCAAGATCTATTCTCAGGGTTTTGCCACCGAAACCCTACCTTCCGAGTTACCGGAAGGGAAACCCTAATTCCTTCCGTTACAAAGGAACCCCAATTTCCTTTGATCTCATGCCTCCCAAACTTTTCCCAGTGATCATCCTTTATCTATAAATCCCTGGATATGCAAAAATATTGCCAAGTCATTTGCAATATTTTTCATTTGTAATTAATTCCTTTTTCTGCCAGTTAAAGGAATTAAATCCAGGAAAATATCTATCCATCTCCAAAGTTCATGAAAACTTGTGGAGATATTCTTTGTGATCATATTGAGCTCCCATAAAAATATTGGCCATAATTAAATAATGGAAATTGCATTTTCCTATTTAATGCCAATATTGCATTTTGGGCAGATTCTAAAGGAACTACCATTTTGGTAGCCAGGAAGAATCCCAAATAAATTTTGGAGATTCTCCTATCAATATCTTCACCATTTCCATCAAGAACCCAAGTTCCATAGTTCAAAGTTTGAGCACAACATCAATTTGCAAATTCTGTCCAGATCTTCAGTTTGCAAAGGAAGTGCTTGAACCCTTGATCCATTTGAGCTGAAATTTTTCATGGTAGTTAAACTTTCCAAATCACTCATGGAAACCAAAAATCAGATCAATTCATCCATCCATTCTTCCCCAGCAATTTTTCTCAAATTTCTGTCCATTTGGAAGCTCTGTGAAGGAAGTACCACTTTGGCATTTCCAAATGAGCTAAAACTTTTCCAGTACCCTCATACTTCCAAATCATCACCCTACACCAAGTTTGAGCCATATCCATCTAGCCATTTTTTTCCCAGCAAGCTCATCTTCCTTTTTGGCCAGATGGCATGGTTACAAAGGAAGTGATAGCTATGTTGATCTAATTGAGGTGAAACTTTGTGTACAGAGTGACCTCAGTAGATCATGGCTCCACACCAAAACTCAGCTTAATTCCTTCAGCCAAGTTTTCTTGAATCATCTCAAACACCTTGTTGTCAGAATCTTATTCAGCATGCTTCCCTCATATCAGAGCCCCCTAGATGGTTCTAGCCACTCCCCTCACATATTTGACCAGTGCCTATTGTGTTTGACAAGGTGTGGTGGCCAAACGGGCACTGGAGCTTGCCATGCACATGGTGACCATGCAGCCACCGAGCAGAAACGGTGCTCTGCGGCACTGTCCTGGTTAGCCCGATAGCTCCGACCAGCCCAAGCTCGTCTGAGCATGCCGACTAGCTCCGCACCATCCACGTACCCCTCTCTAGGCCCTTCTCCCCTCCAGTTTCCTCCTCCTCACTCCACGGCAGCTCCGCCGCACTGTGCGCCCATGACGCCATCGTCGTTTTCTTCTGTCTTCTTCCTCCTCGATTCCTCCCGAAGCTGCTACTGACTCCTCCACCCTCCCGGAGCTATTGCCGACATCGCCATCTTCCTCCGCGTGTCCCCGGGCGCTAGTATACCGATAGGAATGCCACGGCGGCCGTGCTCATCTGCCTCCATCGCCCGGCTATAAGTAGCCGCCTCCCGGCTCTCCCCGAGCATCAACCACCCCTCCCCCCCGGAAGCCCCTCTCCCTCCCCTCTACCTTCTAGCTTGCCCAGAGGAGCACCGGAGCCCTCCCGGTGCTTGAATTTCGGCGAGGATCGCCACTGTCTCCGCCCTCCATCCCCGCGTCCGGCCACCCCCAGGGCCCAGGGACCCCGTCACCAGATGCCCCACTCCCCGGCGACCTCGCCCGTGCCCTGGCCCAGCCCTCCTGGCCACCGGAGCCCCCACCTCGACCAGAGCCGCCGCGGCACTGCCACCACTGCAGCTTTTTCCTCCGGCCACCCCCACGGCTAAGAGCACGTTCCCCGAGCGCGGGGTAAAGTGGGGAGTCCATCCCCATCGACTCCCAAGGCAGCCGCGGCCTCCATCAACGAGGACCAGCGCCGGAGTGCGCCTGACCTTGTCTCCTCTCTGCTCCGTCGCGAGGTGGAAGAAGGGACGAGGAGGAGAGAGTCAACGCCCCAGGCCCATCTGTAAGTGGCTGTAGCCCGGGCCCTTGGTCAGGTTAAGTGGAGGCGCCCCTCGCCTGAATACATTTTCTCTTTTGTGAAAGCGTAACCCGCCGCAACCTCAGGGAAAAATACGCTTTCACTTCATCGAAAGCGTATTTCAAGAAGTGCGCCATCCGTTTTCAGCTGCCGGCGCCGAAACCCTTAAATAGTAGATGTTCGTCAGTTAAGGGCAAAAATGAACAGGTTCTGTTTATTTTTCTACCTAAACAACGAACGGCCACAACTTTTCGCTCGTAACTCCGATTCAGGTGAAACCAATGCCCACGTCTTTAGTTCGTCGAGCCCATTCCGATGAGGTCATTTTCATAATGTTTTCACACTATGAAAATGACCATTTTGCCCTTGCCCTTCGAACAGCCCCTCCGAGAGAGAACGGTTTCCGGCGATCCTTCCGCGGACTCTCCACACTTCTTCCCGGAGTATTCTTCATCCCCATGCAAGCCGACCATCTGATATATGCCCTAAAGTATTGCTCTGTGTTATTCTTGCGTGTTTAATTACTGATTATGCAAGTGATAGTAATAATTAAACTTCTATTAGACTGCACTTACTACATTACTTGCATTAGGTTGCTATGTGATAAGTCAAAGTAATTGATTTAAATGCCTATATGATATCATCTCAAGTTATTGTGGTAGATAACCATGCTTGCTAAATGATGGTTAAAGCTAAACCTAGTCGGTTAATCCAGAGTCACCTATCCGGACTTATCCGTGCAACCACATTTGCCGGTATGGGACGGCCTTGACTTGGTCTGATCGCGTGCTCTTTTATCGGTACCACCAACTAGGGAAGATTATGCGCGTGTGCTGCCCTGGCCCGATAGGCGGCGATAACCTTGTGAGCCCAGTTGAGTTATTTGCCAGTGTCCCCGTTTAGGACAGTTTAGTTGGCCACGACGGTGGCAGGTGTCATGAGGTGACACAGGGGCCACCCAGGACATGACCCTGGGAGGGTATGATTGTCGCTGGTATGGTAGAGGAGTCACGGGTTAGGCTGGTTTCGTTGGAGCAACCCTGGTCCACCCGAATGGGATCACGAGGTCAGGTGCTCCATGGTGTGGGTAAAGTGTGCAACCTCTGCAGAGTGTAAAATCTATTTGAATAGCCGCGTCCACGGTATTGGACAGTCCATCCAGACCTCTCTAGGTGGTCAACCGGAATAGTAATAATAATGATGGAAGAACTCATCTTATGCCCTGAAGTACTCAGTGGATCATGAATATTCTGAGGGTTGTAAGACAACCTAGAAGAGAGTAAGTTTATCAGACATACAGTGGAGATGCATAGACATCGATGATGTCCGGAATATGATATGTTAGCCATGGGATGGCTATGAGATGAGCGGTCGGAAGACCACATGATTTGGATTGGGTTGGATCCTGAGAATGTTCGGAGTATAGATTATTTACTTGATATGCTTTACTTTACTGTATCTTATTTTAGTAGTTATCCTTCTAGATAAACCTGTTATGTCATGATCATTAATATTGCTAGATAGGTATGCCATGTCATGATAATTAATATTGCTCTAATAACAAATGCATGCTTGAATGCCATGGATTGCTTTGCTTGGTGTATATGTTAGTTTGGTTTGCTTGCGAGTACATTCAAAAGTACTCAGCGGCCTTCAATGTGGCCAGGTTCACATAAGGATCCGTCGTCCATCGATGAGGAGCCGGAGCGTTCGCGGGCTAGGAGAGTAACCCAGTCAGATCCCTGTGGATTGGAGCCGCACCAAGACCATGTTGCCCTAGATAGAGCTTTTCCGCTGCCACCACCTTTGTAACTATCATGTAAGACTTATATACCATTAATAGAAATGCCTGTGTTCATGATACTTGTTGTAAGCGCGCATGCCAGAGTGATTTCCTGGGCTGGTATGCGTGGCAACCATATGGCTACATTGGTAATCAGGCGGGGCGCCACAACCCGGCAGCGCAGGGAGAAGCGGCGAGCCTCCCCCCCCCCCCCCCCCCCCCCCCCCCCCCCCCCACCCAGATCTGAGGAACCCGTAGAATCTCCGGTGGACCGCATCAGCGATCTCCCGGACGACATCCTTGGGGAGATCATCTCCCTGCTCCCCACCAAGGATGGCTGCCGCACACAAGTCCTTGCATCTCGGTGGTGCACTCTCTGGCGCACCGTGCCTATTAATCTCGACTGTCGTCAGATATCTGTCCTTCCTGAATTTGATCTCCTCAGAGCCATCGTCTCCTCCCACCAGGGCCCCGTTCAACGCCTCTGCATCCCGACATGCTACCTGTTGTCCATACCCCGCATGGTGGACGCCTGGCTGACATCCACTAAATTCAAAAAACTCCAACAGCTTGAGTTCTACCATTACTACGAAAAATATATGCCGCGATCCCAACTCCATGTATTTGTACCCACACCACCGTTGTCCATCTCGTGGTTTTCCTCCTCTCTCCACACCCTCACCATAGCCCGGTGCCATCTACCAGACAATCTGGTACTAATAATTCGACTCCCACTGCTAAAAAGACTTTCGCTTGTGGTGGTTGATCTGTCGGAGGCCTCACTACACAGCATCATCCAATCTGGTTGCCCTACCCTGGAGCGTTATGCCAGTAAACTTTTTGGCACATGATGTTGATTTTATGGATCAGACCGACCCATTTGCTTGTGACTGCCAAAAATAGTGGTTGGGTTAGATGTTATTGCCATGCATGTTCAGTCTGGGTTTTGTCTAAACCTGATGAACAATTAACCCTCGTTCTTTTGTATAGTTTGTAATCTGGGTTTCAACTCGCCTGTGACTGTCATATTTTGTTTGAAACAAGGCAAATGGCTTGCCATTTGTTTAATTAAGAGAGAATTATTGTAACAAATCCCAACCAAGAGAAATAACATCACTCTCGCCGGCTGCTTGAGCTCACTGTGCATTATAGAACCCAAGTGATTAGCCCCCACCAGCACCCACAAACCTATTTTGAACTAGCACACCAAATGGGCTGTAAATTTTCATAAGAAAGGCAGCATGGTTGTGACAGATTTGGATTCTGACATTTGGGACCCACGAGGAAAAAGCCTATCCAAGGTGGTGTCGACTTACTAGTCAACAAACGATACTGCCTACCAGCCGTTGGATCGACATCCAACATCTGTCATGTATCTTCTATCTCTTGCATTCTTCCTCCAGCCGCCCAAACCAAACAACCCCGTCGGTTGCGCCTGCTCCTGCCTCCCACGGCTGGCTGCGCCTTCGCTGCCCTACCGTACCCTCAAATGTTGGCCAGTCCATCCCTCTCTTCCCCCACACGTCCTGTTATTCTCCGACGACGTCAGCCCCAACACGCACCCGCACCCGAACCAGTCAACCCTCGTACTCCCCTCCGCCTGTGACTAGCCTGGCGCATCTTCCACGGCTCCTGTTCGTTCCGTCCGAGGCCTCGCCGTCGTCCTCCGCCTTGGTTCGCTCGCCGTGCGTGGTGCACCGCCGTCTGGCGTTGTCAACGTGGTCAACAACCGAGAGGAATAAGAAGATGACTGTACGTGGTGAGGATGACAGTAGGGACCCACCAGAGTCATGGCAGTATGCAAGAAAGTACCTCATTATTACAAGCCCAAAAAAATGGTTCCTCCTAATGGTTGGACATCTGGGTCCCACGCCATTGTCAACGTAGTCAATAAACGAGAGAATTACACAACGAGCGGCTGACACTAGGGACCCAGCAGGTCGCGCAGTTGTTATTTACTCTTTTTTTTAGGAACAAGCAGTTGTTATTTACTAGTTTTAGAGACGGATCAGGGTAACAACGGGGCTGTGCGGGGGGTGTGGCCCGTCTAGCCAAGGTTTTATTTCATGTTTATCACATCATGAGCCTAGTTATGTTTTTTTTCTTGCTGAAAATGGCTAGCCCAGTTCTACTTTTTTTAAAGAAATACCCAACGGAGGCCTACTTGCTTTCTCAGCCCTGCTGGGCTGCAAATCTTTCAAGACGAGAGCGATGTATTCGCTTGCCCAGAAAATGAAGTAGTAAGAAATGGGATGTAAATTTATAAACACAGCAAACCGGCAATTAGTTTCAAATGTTGTTTTTTAAAGATTTCAACATTTCGAATTTAATTATTTTTTGCAGGGAAAATTATGTTGGATTTTAAATTGATATAAATTTATTATTTTTAAATTAGTTTGAACGTGACTCGAAATTTAGGGATTAAAAACAGTTCGGACCGCACCGAAATATGCAAAATTTCGTAGAAATTTTTAACCGTGGCCACAATATGGGCTGTAATGCTAACAAAAAGAATATGGGCTCCAAAAAAATCCTTAAAAATTAGCAAATGGGCTGTAAATTATTAGAAATAATGGCAGATGGGATGTATACTGTTTTCCACATATTTGAGGCTGACTTGTGCGCCTACTATAGGTTGACGCGTACGCTTTCCTAAAAAAAAGGTTGACGCGCACGCAAGGCCGTGTCAACTTCGTCAACACACGAGAGCAGTGACTGTTGGATGTCCATCCAACGGCCGCCGTGCTTCTTCAATCTCTGCTCTTCTTGCTCCAGCCGCTCAAACCAGCGCCGGCGGGACTGCCTGCTCCCTCCTCCCGTGGCCGGCTGTGTTGCCGCGCAGGCCGCACCGCCCCATCCTACTCCATCGCTAGCCAGGCCATTCCTCTACTCACCCACACCTCCTATTATTTTCTGGCGACGGCAGCCGAACCAGTAAACCCTCGTACTCCCCACCGCGTGGGCAACAACCGCCGAGTCTTCCCCGGCTCCGGGTCATTCCCTTCCTAGGCCTCGCCGTCGTCCACCGCCCTAGTGCTCTTGGCGCGGTGTGGTCAACGTGGTCAACGAACGACATCCATCGGAAGAGGACTATACGTGGAGAGGCTGACAGCTAGGTCCACGGCCGCACGCAAGAAAGTGCCTTCTTATTACGAGTAAAATAATGATTCCTCCATCTGACAGCAGGGACCCACCGGAAGGGCCCCTGTATTTCGCGAAAAAAACGTTCCTGTCGCTGACAGCTTTGACCCACCAGCTATATCTTCGCACGGAAGGAAGTGCCTCCTTAGTACACACAAAAAAATGAATACCCCCCTGCTATCTGGAACCCACCATAGTTGAAGGCTGACTTGTGGGCCTACTAAGTTGACGCGGACAGAGGGCTTTGTCAACTTAGTCAATATGAACGATTCTAGCTCCTGTGACCGTACGATGTCCATCCAACGGCCGTAGTGCTTCTTCAACCTCTGGTCTTCTTGCTCCAGCCGCCCAAACCAGCGCCGGTTGTGCCGCCTGCTCCTGCTTCCCGTGGCCGGCTCTGCTGCCGCGCAGGCCTCACCGCCCCACCCTACTCCCATCGCTGACCGGGCCATCCCTGCACTCACCCAGACCTGCTGTTATTCTTCGGCGACGGCAGCCTCACACTGCAGCCCAACCAGTAAACCCTCTTACGCCCCTCCGCGTGGGAAACAACTGCCGAGTCTTCCTCGGCTCTGGGTCATTCCCTTCCTAGGCCTCGCCGTTGTCCACCGCCTTGGTGCTCTCGGCGCGGCGTGGTCAACGTGGTCAAGGAACGACTTACATCGGAAGAGGACTGTACGTGGAGAGGCTGACAGCTGGGTCCACGGCCGCAGCAAGGAAGTGCCTCCTTATTACGCGCAAAATAATGATTCCTCCACCTGACAGCAGGGGCCTACCGGAAGGGCCTCTGTATTTTGGCTTAGCTGTATTTTGCGAAAAAAACATTTTCCCCCCTGACAGCTGGGACCCACCAGCTATATCTTCGGACGCAAGGAAAGTGCCTCCATATTAGGTGCGAAAAAAAATGAATCATCCCACTGACAGCTCGGACCCACCATCAATAACTTCGCACGCAAGGAAGTGCCTCCTTATCCTCCCTGACAGCCGGGACCCACCTGGTCGAAGCGTACGTAGCGTTGTCGCGAATGTGTACGTACATACTGGTCGATCAGTCTCTATGCAACGATGAACCGTGGCCGAGCAAGCAGCGGCACGTGTAGTAGTAGAGCCCCCGACGTAGCAGTTCAGGCAGTCCCTTCTAAACCGTGTACACGTACGTACAGCCACATGCCAAAAAATACGGTCACGTACATACATACGGGCGGGGTCTCGAACGCGTACTTGCGCATACGTACGGCCAAGGCTCGTGTATATGGAGAGGCAACGGACGGCAGCAACGGCGTCCTGTTCATCGGAAGCCAACCGGCTGGGTCAGAACGGAGAAACTACGTCGTGTTCATCAGGAGGCAACGGAATGCGTCGTGTTCATCGGAAGCCAACCGGCTTGGACGAAACAGCTGGCGTACCGCAGAACGGAGGAAACAGACTTCTGTTCGAGTGCCTACGGTCGAAACGGGGTCCTGTTGATCAGGAGGGGTGTGGCGTACCGCAAAACGGAGGAAACGGACTTGTGTTGGAGCGCTATGGTTGAAATGGGGGTCCTGTTCATCGGGAGGGGTGTGGCGTACCGCAAAACGGGACTCCATGGGCTACTGTTCATCCACCGTCGACTTCCTCCAGCCTCCACCTGCTACTATTCATCCATCGTCGACTTCCTCCTGCCTCCACCAGCTACTGTTCATCCACGGGGGTCCTGTTCATCTAGCCTCCACCGGCTACTGTTCAACCAACCCTCCACGGGGTCCTGTTCAACCAGCCCTCCACCGGCTACTGTTCAACCAGCCCTCCACGGGGTCCTATTCAACCAGCCCTCCACGGGGTCCTGTTCAACCAGCCCTCCACGGGGTCCCTCCACCGGCTACTGTTCATCCACCCCCACCTCCTCGATCGGGGTCCTGTTCATCCAGCGGCAACGGCCTCTACTACCACGGGATCCTGTTCATCCAACCCCCACCGGGAACTGTTCATCAAGAGGCAGCTTCGATAGGCTTCAGTTAGCAGCAATAGCGAAGGAATCACTCGGGTTCAGTTAACAGCAAAGGATCGATCGGGGTTCAGTAACGTAGCTAGTGCAATTGCTCGGGTTCAGTTAGAGCCCAACGCCTTGCTTGGGTTCAGTTAGAGCGCAATGCCTCGCACACACGCGTGTACGTGTACGAGAGAAACGCGCAAACCTCCGTGCATCGCTCGGCCCCGACCACACCCACCGTAACCGGGAACTCCCCGAAATTTTCCTCGCCCTCGCTTCTACCACAATTTTTTCCGTCATGTACGGCCCAAAGAATTTCATGCAGGTGCGTCCTGTCATGATTTTTTGTCATAGAAGTAGGAGCCCACCACATCTATGATGATACCGGGTTTTGTCACACTTATAGTCATAGAAGTGTCATAAGCATGACAGGAAAAAAAATCGTTCGGCCCAAGATGTCACGGATGTGTCTTTTTTTTTGTAGTGGAAGGGGATATGACACGTATATATCATTGCTATTAAAGGTAAAAAGATGGGGTTTATTCATATGTGAGTTTATCTTGTCTACATCATGTCATCTTGCTTAAGGTGTTACTCCATTTTCTATGAACTTAATACACTAGATGCATGCTAGATAGCTGTCGATGTGTGGAGTATAGTAGTAGATGCAGAATCGTTTCGGTCTACTTGTCTCGGACGTGATGCCTATATATGATCATTGCCTTGGATATCATCATAATTATTTGCTTCTATCAATTGCCCAATAGTAATTTGTTTACCCACTGTATGCTATTTTCAAGAGAGAAGCCTCTAGTGAAAACTATGGCCCCCGGATCTATCTTTTATCATATATTAAAACCAAAAATACCTTGCTGCGTTTTTCTTTTATTTATTTTGTTTTTATTTTTGTTTGATCTATCTATCACCATACAATTTAATCTTGCTCGTAACCGTCGAGAGATTGACAACCCCTTGTTCGCGTTGGGTTGCAAGGATTTGTTGTTTATGTGCAGGTGTTGCTTGGTTCTCCTACTGGATTGATAACATTGGTGCTTAACTGAGGGAAATACTTATCCCTACTGCACTGCATTATCCTCTCCTCTTCGGGGAAATCCCAACAAAGTTCACAAGTAGCAATGAGCGCCGTGTTATGAGTCGTGATATCTCTAATTCCCAGCCCACCGCGGTCCCTGGGGGCAGTGACCTTATCCCAAGCGGCAATGCCCTCCATGAGTTGAGTTCTTTCCAGACCATAGGAAAGCTCTCAACAAATGCTCCAGCTTCTCAATTGACTCTTTAGGCCACTGAAAACATGCCATGTAGTAACTTGGGATGGCGGAAAGGACAACATTGATGAGGGTGAGACGTCCTCCCTAGGATAGAAGAGTAGCTATCCAACTAGATAGCATTTTTTGACTCTCTGGATGACCGACATCAGCAACCCATGTGTGATCTTGTGTATGGACAGCGGCAAGCCAAGATAAGTGCAAGAGAACGAAGAGAAGGAGCATCCCAAGATGTTGGCAATCGCACTCGCGTCCCTTTTGGCCATGTTGATGGGCACAAGTGTACTTTTGTGGAAGTTTATTTGTAAACCCGTGAAATCAGAGAAAGTGGTGAGAATCCCCTTGATCACTCTAGCTTGAGACACACACCCCTTGAAGAGTATGAGTGTATCGTCGGCATATTGCAGGACAGGGAAGAAGGAATCCACATTCAGCGGGTCTGTCAGACGGCCCTCTTGGTAGGCATTGCAGCACTGTCTTTGTAGGACGTCGACCACCAAAATGAAGAGGTAGGGTGAGAGAGGATCACCCTATCTCAAGCCCTTCTTGATCTGAAAGGAGTCACCCACCTCCCCATTGATCATCATTTGAGCGGAGCTAGTAGAAAGCAGGTCTTCGATCCATTTGAGCCACCTTGAGTTGAAGCCTCTAGCCTTCAGAATCTGCAGTAGCGTCGGCCAACTGACACTATCAAAAGCCTTCCTAAAATCCAGTTTGAGAGCCATCATGGGAAGCTTTCTCTTATGTGCACACTGAACCAGCTCTGCAGCCAACGCAAAATTCTCTATGATAGATCTTTTGGGCAAGAAACCATACTGAAGGGGATGCACGAAATCTCTGATGTTTCTATGCACTCTGTTAGCTACAACTTTTGTAGCCAGCTTAGGAAGGGAATGTACTAATGATATAGGTCTGAAGTCTGAGATATCTAGAGGGGTGTCCTTCTTAGGAAGGAGACTGATCATGGAAGTATTAACACCTCGGAGCTCGGCCTCGTGGTTGTAGAAATCGATAAAGAAGCGTAGAAGATCCTCCTTCATGACATGAGCCCACTTTTTGTAGAACTCCTTGGTGAAGCCATTGGGTCCTAGACTCCTATTGTTTGGGGAGTGGTGAATAGCAGAAATAATTTCCTCCCATGAGAAAGCAACCTCCAAGTTGTCCAAGTTTCTATGCTGATATATCATGTTGGGTTGGATTACTGGCAGTGAAGGGGATGGATGCCCCAACAATTCTTTGTAATAACGTGTGGCAATTTGCAATTTGCTCTTGTTATCGAAGTGTTCAATTAAAAGATCAAGAAGAGGGGTCTAGAGGGGGTGATTAGACCCTTAACAAGTAAAAGTTGTAGTTTTTTAAATTTCTTCAAGTTAAGGTTGAGTTTAGCACAAGTTAAAAGGGCACAAGACATTTTACACAAGCATAGAAGAGTATGAGCAGTAAAAAAAGTAAAGCATGCAAGTGCAAGAATGTAAACGGGGATGGGAGTTTGGGAAGAGCAAACGCAATGGAGACACGGAGATTTTTGGCATGGTTCCGATAGGTGGTGCTATCGTACGTCCACGTTGATGGAGACTTCAACCCATAGAGGGTAATGGTTGCGCGAGTACACGGAGGGCTCCACCCACGAAGGGTACACGAAGAAGTAACCTTGTCTATTCCACCATGGCTTACGTCCACGAAGGACTAGCCTCACTCGGTTAGATCTTCACGAAGTAGGCGGTCTCCTTGCCCTTACAAACTCCTTGGTTCAACTCCACATGATCTTGGAGGCTCCCAAGTGACAACTAACCAATCTAGGAGACACCACTCTTCAAAAGGTAATAGATGTTGTGTTGGTGATGAACTCCTTGGTCTTGTGCTTCAAATGATAGTCCCCTCAACTCTCAATCTCTCTCTCACAGATTTGGCTTGGGTAGGAGAAGGATTTGAGTGGAAAGCAACTTGAAGAGGCTAGAAATTAAGGTTCAAATGGTTGGATTGGAATCTCTTGATCTCAACACATGAGTAGGTGGTTCTCTCTCAGAAAATGAATGGTGGAAGTGTAGTTTCGTTATGATGGCTCTCTTAGAGAGTAAGTGGTGGTGAAGGGGTATAAATAGGCAGCACCAAAAAATCCAACCGTTACAAGTCTTTGACCCAACTCGGTGGCACCGACATGAGAATCTTCGTGAGACCGACTAGTGCAAAAGACTTGATCGTTAGGATTTTCGGTGAGACCGATCATACCAACTCGGTGGGACCAAAGTGGAAGGGTAGGGCAAGACCTCGTTTCGGAAATTCCGATCGGTTCATCTCGGTGATTTTGAAATGAAGCAACTTCTTCACAGAAACTTGGTCAGGTCGTCTTGGTGGGACCAAGAACCAATTCGGTTTGCATTTTGGTCAACTGAATTGCTAGGGTTTTGGCTGTGGCAATGGAATGATCAACTCGGTGGGTCCGGAGTAGGTGATATCGGTGGGACCGAAATGAAGATTTAGGGTTTTGGACAGATGTGTTTTGAGAAAGTGATTGAGGGTTTTTGGAGCAATACCACTAAGCACTTGAGCAACAACCTCATCAACAATACCTCATCCCCTTTTAATAGTATCGGCTTTCCTAAGGGACTCAATGTGATCTTGGATCACTAAACCGAAAATGTAGTCTTGGGGTAGCCAATTCTTTGTCCTTGTCATTTTGAGAGGGGTCCACATCCTCATGTCCTTGCCATGCCGCTGTTGAACTTGTCTGAAACATTCTAGGTAAAACTATTAGTCCAACAAAAGGTATGTTAACATTAATTACCAAAACCACCAAGGGAGCAAATGGGCTTTCATCAATTCCATCAGAGACCAAGAGTCTGAGCTTGTTCCTCCTTGAGTGATAGTTGGCCATTGCATGAAAGAACATGTTGTTTTCATCACCAAATACACACTAGCGTATCTTTGCCCGTCTCCTCCACATCGCCGTCTGCCATAGAATTAGCTGCTCCGCCTTGGTTGTCGCAAACTTACGCATAGTGACCTCAAGGGAAGTTAGGGGTCTCCTTTCCTCAACAGCATTAAAGAAATCCACGACTGTCTTATTGTTCTCTATAAGCAGAGACAACCTTGGTTTGTTTTTGCTCCATGCTCGAATGGCGGCTCTAATATGTCTTACTTTGAAATTGATGAGTGAGGAGGCTGAAGCTATGCGTCTGGTCCCTTTGATCCACCCATCATTGATAATCATACAAGCTTCCTCTTGTTCCAACCAGTGGTTCTCAAAGCGAAACAACTTACACCTGCCGGTTTGATTGTTGAATTGGACCAAGATGGGTGTATGATCAGGGGTTATGGCTGGTACTGCTGATGCACTTTTCTACAAGAAACCAATATTCCAGTCACTGTTAGCAAGGGCCCTATCTAATCTGACCAAGGTTGGCTGTGCTCTTTTGTTGGACCATGTGAAACACCTATTATCAATATCGATGTCATCCAGACCATTGGTTCTAATCCAGCCATTGAAAACTTCCATAAGCTGCCAGTTAACTCTGCCTTTAGTTTTTTCATGAGCAAACCTGCACATATTGAAATCTCCAAAGAGCATACATGGGCCATCCACACTTGCCGCAGCTTGATTTAAAGCTGAGAAGAATTCAGCTCTATCAGCATCTTCTTTTTTCGCGAATACGGATCTTCACAGGGCGCATATATGGCAGAGAGCACAAAGTTTGTGTTGTTTGTGCGTGAACTGAACTTGGCGGTGACATGGAACTTGTGCAGACTGATAATCGTGCTGTCCAGAACAGAGTGATCCCAGGCAAGAAGGATACCACCAGCCGAACCCTCTGCTGGCATGTAGTGCAAAGAGTGTAGATGAGCCGGGAGAAACTCTCTTCTTTTGAGCAGTGGAATTGTGTCCAGTACTCTACTGCTCGTTCCAACCCCCACCCGCTTTATTACCCCATTCTTTAACAAATCAAGACCTTGAAGAATACTGCGATCTTTTGATCATTATCTTGCTGAGCCCAAAAAAATCTGCACACCATCGAGGTCATCTGTTCACAAAGCCCTTTGGTGAGATCAAAAACCGACATGGCAAACGATGGAATCGCTTGAGCACATGCCTCTGTAAATGTTCTGACCAGGGACCATTTGGGGTGTTATTCCGCACGGCAAAGTTTATCTTGGTTTCATAGACTAAAAATGTGCATGTACTGGCTGCCTTTGATTGTCAGGGTTACCCGAACAGCCAGCGTGTTTGGCTTTCGAACCTCTCGACCGATGATCGGTCCCTCTAATTGGAATGCCAGGTGTTGGGGGTGACATATGTGACTGACTAAATTTTGCCAGCTAGTGTCTGAAAGTTGCCATGTGTGAAAAAATGTTGCAGGTTGACGCATAAGCATGCAAGTGGCAGCAAAATTCTGCCAACCTAGGACCAATGCGCTAGCATAAACAAACAAAAATTCACATACCAGATGGGCAGTGGTGACAAGAGGAAAACAATCTGTACCCCAGGAAAAAATCTTCACTACAAATAATGACAGATAATGCTGTAAGAAAATGGTTGTTCATAAAGACAAGACCAGAACATGTCAGAGCTGGCATTTCACGCACAAAGGCAATTGGCGATATATAGTATCCCCTTCCACCCCCACCCCCGCCCCGATGGGGAAAATAGTACATGTCACTTGTTCGGTACATCTGTGTTCGGCATACAAAATCCCTATCTAACTCCTAAGATTGAGTTGGCAAGAATGGTACAAAACCAAGGCCTCAGGGCCGTTCCGTGTAAAGAATATGCTAGGTTGACAACATGTACAGTATGTACAAACTCGGTTCTTGGATTGGAGTGGTATATGGATAACTCCCCGGCAATTCAAAATGTTATCCTTAAGTCATTGCATCACACCCCCGCTATACTGTCGTGAAGGGAAATGATGAAAATATTTGTGTACCGATCCATGGCATGTGCAAAGAGTCTTTGCACAGATAAATCGTTGTCAGTAGAATGAATGTCTTGGCTTGGCAATGTCAGAGTGTTCTGTTGTAAACATCAAGCATGGTTGCCTTTTCCTGTAAAGGCAGCTGAAATATGATCAGATATGGAACTAGAAAGAATGGGACTGACCGAACTTTTGGCACTAGAACTTGATGATCAAAACCTCCGACAAAAAGAACAGGCATTTAACCAAATCAGATACTAATAGAAAACTTTCAAATTATAGATTCAACTATGAGGCTAGAAAAGCAAGGATGAACCATCTTATAAGGTGGGCAAAGTCATTTATAAAAGAATACTAAACCAAAACGTGAAACTTGCATTACTTGGTTTCATTTAGTAAGTGAATCTTGATCATGAACTGGTGAAACATGCTTGGTCACCCCAACCCCTATTATGATACTCTGTCAAAAATTTATGTTGGAGCAAAACAATGTCTGATAAGAGGTAATGACAGTTTACCCTAGAAAACCATCATCAACAGAAGAATAGTGTCCGCCAGCAACTATGACAGAATAATGGGGAATGATGTTATATTCAACAGTTGCACCGTCAGCAAACCATGAAAGCATACCTCATTCTGCACACCGCTTTCTGAGGGGAACCAACGCATAAGGATGCCAAGTTGCGTTACCACAGGAATTAATTTGAAAATAAGGGGAGTTGTTACCTGCAGAAAGAAACAAAATAAAGTGACTAAGTGTGCATGGAACACCTAGGCCCACATATGGCCCCGAAAAAAAATCTTACCAAGCTAAGAGCAGTTGTTCCCAGTAATAACAGATACATTTTCCCCTACAAAACAAAATTTGGTAAGAACTACGCATCATGCATGCATGGCGAGTATATAAATGTTTAAATGGGACTAGAATAATTCACCCCGATAAGATGATGATGTGAAGCACGGCTCAGAAGCACAAAAGCAAACTCTCCAATCTGAGCTAATGATAGGCCAACCTTGATAAGAGAAGAAAAAAAATAAAAGAGTGAGAACATATTCATTTATTGCACAGATACTCATGAGGAAATACCAAGGGAGAGGTACTCACGATGAAAGCTGTTCTGATGCTGTATCCAAATGATTTTATGACAGCTGTTATGACTATACTCTTAACTATTATAACCAGTATAACAGCTGCAAGTAATATGTCAACATGATTCCACAAGAACTTGAAATGTATGAGCATGCCAATACTTGCAAGGAAGAGTGCCGCAAATAAGTTACGGATTGCTTCCACCTTCAATTATTAAAACACAACACTTTGTAAGATACTGCAACAGATCCTGTATGAGCAAACTGGTAGGTCCAACCAAAGTGATCGAAATTCTTAAATTGACAACATAAGGCGATAAAAAAAATCAAGACCCAGTAAAGCAAAATCATGACACAGAAGTACCGAACAGGATGCAGAATAGCACCTGCTCCAAAGTATGGTGAGCAAAATCTGTGGTGGATATCATCACGCCAGCAAGAAATGAGCCCAGTTCAAGACTCAATCCAAGATAATCACTGCACTGGCAAATACAAAGGCATAATATCAGTCTTTACAGAATTGATGTTATAGGTGATAGCATGAATGCTGATGATAACAAGGACAATTATAAGGACAGCAATTCCTCATGCCAGCAAAAGGAACAATTATAAGGACAGCAACAGGATGTGATACAAGCCTACCAATGCTACTAAGGTTGTTGACACCAAACATGAGAATAGCAGGTATACCAGGTGAAATTTGCATTCCTAGTAGCAAGAGATATGCTTTGGGAAAAGCCAATGCTCCTGCCAGTTTCTCAAGAGAGAAAAGCTTCGGGGAAACATGTTGTACTATACTAGTAGTCTCAGGCAAGAACTTGATACTAATAGCATTTGCCATACTGCATCGATAAGAGTCATGCTAAAGTCCGCAACAGGATGTGATACAAGCAATGAAGTCAAATAGCCTTACCCAGGCTAGCAGCAAGCAGAACGCGACAGCAGCCAACTGATAGAGTTCATTTGTCTGTATATTTAAGAAAAAACAAATTAGCAAGTGAGGTTAAACACTAAAAGAACACTATAAACTATAGAAAGTGTTCTTTAATCATATCATGACATCACTGTGTGAAAGAACATATATGGTGTTTAGTAAGCAAACAGAATTCCGTTCAGTAATGTGGGCTGCACACTGCAGAATCATTTTTTAAATAGTCCACAGAAGTCTACATGAACATGGACCTGAGGTTTTAGACAATACAGATACAGTAGTCACATAGCAGTAACCAAAGAGAAACAAAGGAAAAGCATGTAGCTCCAATTTCACCAAAAATAAAGAGAACAATAACCAAGTTGGATGGATAATGTTTCCTAGCACTAAATGATGAAAAATTCCTGTCACCAATATGAAGAAACAACGCACATAACTATCAAAATCAGTGCCAGAACAGAAGAGAAACAACCCAGTTCAACTAACCTGTGATGATAACTGGATCATCAGTTTCAAGAATCGAGGGATAAATGACCAGGTCATCATATATGCAACAGTTACAAATATGGACAGTACAAGCAACCTGCACATAAAAATATTCTGCATTACTCAAGGCCCTGATATAACACTACGATAACATATTTTGGATTTTTGTAAACTAGCAATTCTGATAATAATCTTACAGTCTCCCCATTGACATCATTCCTCCAAATATGCCACTTGAACCACCCAGAACTGGAATGAGAGCAAACAGCAGGCCAACTGCACAATCCTGGAGTAAAAGGAACATAGTATCTGAATCTCAACTGAGCACAGTTACGAAACACTAGCACATAGAGCCTGCTTTCCATCAAACTGGCTTCCAAGCAATTGAGCTTCGATTTCATAAACCATTACTAAAGATGAAATGCAACATATTTGGTGATTACCAATGATTGGTTCAAATGAGAAAGGTCCAATAGTACCAGTTTCAATAGTCAGTATCTATCCCCTCTCCTTTCTAATTGAAATATTGAAATAACTAACAACTTAGAGACTTGGCACTTGTTACAGGGGTGTGGGCATGATATTGAAGACCATTGTTACAGAGTGCATACCAAGTTAACAAACATAAACTCACTTAAGGCATGACAGCACAGACCAGTACGCAAATAAGAAGAGCTACTACCAGTGAAGGTTGGTTAAATTGGTCAGAGTTGAAAAGTTGCAATAGATAGTGCATCAGGAACTCCTATCCTTGCAAGTCGCAACTGAATTGAAATCTCTAGTGATTAAGTTGTTTCTTCATCAAAATTGCAAAGGAAGGTTTTAAGTTTGTAACATTTTTTACCAATAATAAACAATAAAAGAGTAAATAGATGAAAGAAGTGGATGAAGTCCAAACCTGAAGGATAAGGGTGCCAATTGTAACTTGACCATGAAGGGCATTTGTGCTACCCTTTTCCACTAAGAACTTGGAAACCTGTCATGGTAGTAGCAATTAGAAGATACATATTTTTTGAAGTTAACAGAGTGAGAATTCACTATCTGTAAACAGTCGCTCATATAATTAAACCAAGTCCGACAACTCAACCACATTTCCCCTGACTCTAGGTGACCAAAGAAATTTTAGTGTGAAAGTCATAATTTAGGAAAATAGCCATCCTGAACGAACATAATTACCACTGCAGTAGATGACATTGACAAGAAAGTGCCAACAAATACTCCCTCCGATAATTTACCACCGCACAACTGGAAAAATGGGATAACTTCAGATTTAGTTAAGTGTTTTTTCTCTCACAGGACAGTATTGAATAAAGATAGCTAACACAATACCGCAGCAGTTAGGCCACACAAGAACATGAACAAAGCAATCTGAAGTACACCACCAAGCACAGCAACAGGCCCAACCACTTTCAACTGATGGAAATGGAGAACATGGTCAGACACCACATGTTATTTGAATAAAGTGTAACATTAGAATAAAGTAATTAGCCAAGACATTCGCAAGTACCTTTGGCAATGAAAATTCAAGGCCAAGAGCAAAAAGAAGAAAAACCACACCAAACTGTGCAAAGGTCTCCACCTGCAGTTGAACACAAGAAATGAGAGATGCGATACTTCAAATTCAATAGCATACTTAGGAGGTTAAACATCATTGCTGTTCTAATGAAATTACTACACTGGTTAATGCTCCCTACACAATATTATCTTCCTGAGGGTCACTTAGGGTATGTTCGGGTTGAGTCAAAGCCAACCCCACGAGAAATTTGGCTAACCAATGTTTTGGCTAAGATTTTGGTCGCCCAAGTTCTCACCAATGTTGGCAAAAAAATGAACTAGAGTTGTATAGTGAGGCTGGGCAAGCCAAAATATTGGAAACCATCCAAGCAAGAGCCAAAATTTTAATCATGAGCAAATAATTGGTATGGTTGTTTTTGGTCACCATCCAAACATTTTCAAGCATGAGATAAAAAGACAGAAAAATAAATTTGGACAATTCTTCATTTAGACCAACAGTGCACATTCCCAGTGTCCATGCTAACTTTTTCGGCGAGCATGTTTAAGAAACTAGATTGCCTCAAAGTACAGCGTAAAAAAATTAGACCAGAATTACGAGAGACTTGAACTAAAGATAACGATAGGAGAGCAGTCGTTAGTGATCATTCTTTTTACCTGCACCATTTCATTGATCAAGTTCAAGCCTCCAGGTCCAATAAGAGAACCAGCAAGTAGATAGCCAACAATAACCTGGAAAATGACAAGATAAAGGGAAATCATGCCTACCGAGGTAATGCAGTGTTAACACTATAGTATGGCAGGTCTACTCACCGGCTGCCCCAAACAAGAGAATATGATACCACCGGCAGTAGCTGAAACAATTATAACTACCAGATCTTTAATCAATCTGCAAAACCAAAATTTATTGTTATGGATTACGTGCAATCTGCAGATTACAGATTCCACATACAGGGTCAAAGTATGAAAGAAAACTGACCTTAAATCTAACTGAAGTGTTGGATACTTTGTTTTACGATTTGACATCACAAAAACATTATCCTGCACAAAGTTATAGTCAGCGATAACAAACTAATCACAGAACTAATTCGATGGCAAACAAATAAGCATCCTTGTTAATAAGTGGATTTACACACCTCTTTGTCTATCACGGTTTCCGTGTCATCAGAATTTTCATTCTGAGAACCAAACATGTCACCTATTTGGAAAGGTCTTGAGGAACTGCACAAGAATCACTGTTTAAGTTATGTCAATCATAGTAGGATGCTACAGATTGAACGATTCTAACAGCTGATCCTGTTCATATTCTAGCCATACTTTGCCTGCTGTGTATCATTTTTCTTGTCGTGTGTGATAACAGCTACGGTCTCCAGAACAGCCTGAACAAACATAGAAGATAAAATTTATCATCTAGCGAACTACTTTGACAGAAAACAAATTAATCAGATAAATAAATATATGTGGAGTGCATCATGAGCAGATTTCCCCCAAAAAATGTCAAAGGAACTATTGAGAGCAAATAGACGAGGAACTGGAGATACCCCCACTAACATCATGGGATAAACAAGCACTGGAGATAAGCCACACTAACATCACGGGAGACTGGGTAGTGGGTACCATTCCAACAGAGTTGCTTAAGTAGAACCTCAAATTTACAAAGCATATCAATTGCATGCCATCAAAGATGACTTAGTACCATTTGTTTTACACCCATATAGAAACTGCTAAAGTACTTGGCAGGGGCATGTACACATAAATGGGCAGGAAGGGTTTTTTCTGTTTCATTTCCAACGGGAAATACCAAACAACCAATATTGCTATGTCATGTCGTTTTGGCGCACTATGAAAAGTACAGGTAATGCCTTTTAGGCAAGCCTCCACCACTCTTGGGGGAAAGACCGAAAGAGAGTTTCGTAACAGGAAACACAGCACACATGTAAGAGGGTAGTCACACCTACTTGATGATCTGAGATGCTGTTGTTGAAGCTATTCTTGTCCGGAACTGCAAAATGAGGAGCAAAGCAATTCATCACCATATAACAAACCAAAAAGGTCCAGTGTTAAACCCCGAATTTGCATGGCTCGTTAGATTGGCAGTGAGAGACATTACCATCCGACTCAGACCTCTACTCTCACCCCGCAGGATGATTGTCAGCAGAAAAGAAAAATCCCCTGGGCCGGTGCAGATCTAGAAGAGCGGGGGGCTAGGGCTCGGGAGCCTCGTCGCCAACGGCACCCACAACGCCACCGCCGGGACAACAGCATCGCGGACATGTTCGGCCCGTGCTCGACAAGGAGTTCTCCGACAGCGACGCCACCGAGGTACGTCGATCCCCCCCCCCAAAAAACTATGGCCCCGGATCTATCTTTTATCATATATTAAAACCAAAAATACCTTGCTGCGTTTTCTTTTATTTATTTTGTTTTTATTTTGTTTGATCTATCTATCACCATACAATTTAATTTGCTCGTAACCGTCGAGAGATTGACAACCCCTGTTCGCGTTGGTTGCAAGGATTGTGTTGTATGTGCAGGTGTTGCTTGGTTTCCTACTGGATTGATACATTGGTGCTTAACTGAGGGAAATACTTCTCTACTGCAACTGCATTATCCTCTCCTCTTCGGGGAAATCCAACAAAGTTCACAAGTAGCAATGAGCGCGTGTTATGAGTCGTGATATCTAATTTCCAGCCCACCGCGGTCCCGGGGGCAGTGACTTATCCCAAGCGGCCATGCCCTCCATGAGTTGAGTTCTTTCCAGACCATAGGAAAGCTCTCAACAAATGCTCAGCTTCTCAATTGACTCTTTAGGCCACTGAAAACATGCCATGTAGTAACTTGGGATGGCGGAAAGGACAACATTGATGAGGGTGGGAGACGTCCTCCTAGGATAGAAGAGTAGCTATCCAACTAGATAGCATTTTTTGACTCTCTGGATGACCGACATCAGCAACCCATGTGTGATCTTGTGTATGGACAGCGGCAAGCCAAGATAAGTGCAAGAGAACGAAGAGAAGGAGCATCCCAAGATGTGGCAATCGCACTCGCGTCCCTTTTGGCCATGTTGATGGGCACAAGTGTACTTTTGTGGAAGTTTATTTGTAAACCCGTGAAATCAGAGAAAGTGGTGAGAATCCCCTTGATCACTCTAGTTGAGACACACACCCCTTGAAGAGTATGAGTGTATCGTCGGCATATGCAGGACAGGGAAGAAGGAATCCACATTCAGCGGGTCTGTCAGACGGCCCTCTTGGTAGGCATTGCAGCACTGTCTTTGTAGGACGTCGACCACCAAAATGAAGAGGTAGGGTGAGAGAGGATCACCCTATCTCAAGCCCTCTTGATCTGAAAGGAGTCACCCACCTCCCCATTGATCATCATTTGAGCGGCAGTAGTAGAAAGCAGGTCTTCGATCCATTTGAGCCACCTTGAGTTGAAGCCTCTAGCCTTCAGAATCTGCAGTAGCGTCGGCCAACTGACACTATCAAAAGCCTTCCTAAATCCAGTTTGAGAGCCATCATGGAAGACTTTCTCTTAGTGCACACACTGAACAGCTCTGCAGCCAACGCAAAATTCTCTATGATAGACTTTTGGGCAAACCATACTGAAGGGATGCACGAAAACTCTGATGTTTCTATGCACTTGTTAGCTACAACTTTTGTAGCCAGCTTAGGAAGGGAATGTACTAATTATATAGGTCTGAAGTCTGAGATATCTAGAGGGGTGTCCTTCTTAGGAAGGAGACTGATCATGGAAGTATTAACACCTCGGAGCTCGGCCTCGTGGTTGTAGAAATCGATAAAGAAGCGTAGAAGATCCTCCTTCATGACATGAGCCCACTTTTTGTAGAACTCCTTGGTGAAGCCATTGGGTCCTAGACTCCTATTGTGGGGAGTGGTGAATAGCAGAAATAATTTTCCCATGAGAAAGCAACCTCCAAGTTGTCCAAGTTTCTATGCTGTATATCATGTTGGGTTGGATTACTGGCAGTGAAGGGGATGGATGCCCCAACAATTCTTGTAAGTAACGTGTGGCCAATTTGCAATTGCTCTTGTTATCGAAGTGTTCAATTAAAAGATCAAGAAGAGGGGTCTAGAGGGGGTGATTAGCCCTTAACAGTAAAAGTTGTAGTTTTTAAATTTCTTCAAGTTAAGGTTGAGTTGTAGCACAAGTTAAAAGGGCACAAGACATTTTACACAAGCATAGAAGAGTATGAGCAGTAAAAAAAGTAAAGCATGCAAGTGCAAGAATGTAAAGGGGATGGGAGTTTGGGAAGAGCAAACGCAATGGAGACACGGAGATTTTTGGCATGGTTCCGATAGGTGGTGATTCGTACGTCCACGTTGATGGAGACTTCAACCCAGAGAGGTAATGGTTGCGCGAGTACACGGAGGGTCCACCCACGAAGGGTACACGAAGAAGTAACCTTGTCTATTCACCATGGCTTACGTCCACGAAGGACTAGCCTCACTCGGTTAGATCTTCACGAAGTAGGCGGTCTCCTTGCCCTTACAAACTCCTTGGTTCAACTCCCACATGATCTTGGAGGCTCCCAAGTGACAACTAACCAATCTAGGAGACACCACTCTTAAAAGTAATAGATGTTGTGTTGGTGATGAACTCCTTGGTCTTGTGCTTCAAATGATAGTCCCCTCAACTCTCATCTCTCTCTACAGATTTGGCTTGGGTAGGAGAAGGATTTGAGTGGAAAGCAAATGAAGAGCTAGAAATTAAGGTTCAAATGGTTGGATTGGAATCTCTTGATCTCAACACCGAGTAGGTGGTTCTCTCTCAGAAAATGAATGGTGGAAGTGTAGTTTCGTTATGATGGCTCTCTTAGAGAGTAAGTGGTGGTGAAGGGTATAAATAGGCAGCACCAAAAAACCAACCGTTACAAGTCTTGACCCAACTCGGTGGCACCGACATGAGAATCTCGTGAGACGACTAGTGCAAAAGACTTGATCGTTAGGATTTTCGGTGAGACCGATCATACCAACTCGGTGGGACCAAAGGAAGGGTAGGGACAGACCTCGTTTCGGAAATTCCGATCGGGTCATCCGGTGATTTGAAATGAGCAACTTCTTCACAGAAACTTGGTCAGGTCGTCTTGGTGGGACCAAGAACCAATTTGGTTTGCATTTTGGTCAAAGAATTGCTAGGGTTTTGTGTGGCAATGGAATGATCAACTCGGTGGGTCCGGAGTAGGTGATATCGGTGGGACCGAAATGAAGATTTAGGGTTTTGGACAGTGTGTTTTGAGAAAGTGATTGAGGGTTTTTGGAGCAATACCATAAGCACTTGAGCACAACCTCATCAACAAACCTATCCCTTTTAAAGTATCGGCTTTCCTAAGGGACTCAATGTGATCTTGGATCATCAACCGAAAATGTAGTCTTGGGGTAGCCAATTCTTTGTCCTTGTCATTTTGAGAGGGGTCCACATCTCATGTCCTTGCCATGCCGCGTGAACTTGTCTGAAACATTCTAGGTAAAACTATTAGTCCAACAAAAGGTATGTTAACATAATTACCAAAACCACCAAGGGAGCAAATGGGCTTTCATCAATTCCATCAGAGACCAAGAGTCTGAGCTGTTCCTCTTGAGTGATAGTTGGCCATTGCATGAAAGAACATGTTGTTTTCATCACCAAATAACACTAGCGGATCTTTGCCCGTCTTCCTCCACATCGCCGTCTGCCATAGAATTAGCTGTCCGCCTGGTTGTCGCAAACTTACGCATAGTGACCTCAAGGGAAGTTAGGGGTCTCCTTTCCTCAACAGCATTAAAGAAATCCACGACTGTTTATTGTTCTCTATAAGCAGAGACAACCTTGGTTTGTTTTTGCTCCATGCTCGAATGGCGGCTCTAATATGTCTTACCTTGAAATTGATGAGTGAGGAGGCTGAAGCTATGCGTCTGGTCCCTTGATCACCAATCATTGATAATCATAAAGCTTCCTCTTGTTCCAACCAGTGGTTCTCAAAGCGAAAAACTTACACCTGCCGGTTTGATTGTTGAATTGGACCAAGATGGGTGTATGATCAGGGGTTATGGCTGGTACTGCTGATGCACTTTTCTACAAGAAACCAATATTCCAGTCACTTAGCAAGGGCCCTATCTAACTGACCAAGGTTGGCTGTTTCTTTTGTTGGACCATGTGAACACCCTATTATCAATATCGATGTCACAGACCATTGGTTCTAATCCAGCCATTGAAAACTTCCATAAGCTGCAGTTAACTCTGCCTTTAGTTTTTTCATGAGCAAACCTGCACATATTGAAATCTCCAAAGAGCATACATGGGCCATCCACACTTGCCGCAGCTTGATTTAAAGCTGAGAAGAATTCAGCTCTATCAGCTCTTCTTTTTTCGCGAATACGGATCTTCACAGGGCGCATATATGGCAGAGAGCAAAAGTTTGTGTTGTTGTGCGTGAACTGAACTTGGCGGTGACATGGAACTTGTGCCGAATGATAATCGTGCGTCCAGAACAGAGTGATCCCAGGCAAGAAGGATACCACCAGCCGAACCTCTGCTGGCATGTAGTGCAAAGAGTAGATGAGCCGGGAGAAACTTCTTCTTTTGAGCAGTGGAATTGTGTCCAGTACTCTACTGCTCGTTCCAACCCCCACCGTTTATTACCCATTCTTAACAAATCAAGACCTTGAAGAATACTGCGATCTTTTGATCATTATCTGCTGAGCCCAAAAAATCTGCACACCCTCGAGGTCATCTGTTCACAAAGCCCTTTGGTGAGATCAAAAACCGACATGGCAAACGATGGAATCGTGAGCACATGCCTCTGTAAATGTTCTGACCAGGGACCATTTGGGGTGTTATTCCGCCGGCAAAGTTATCTTGGTTTCATAGGACTAAAAATGTGCATGTACTGGTGCCTTTGTTGTCAGGGTTACCCGAACAGCCAGCGTGTTGGCTTTCGAACCTCTGACCGATGATCGGTCCCTCATAATTGGAATGCCAGGTGTGGGGGTGACATATGTGACTGACTAAATTTGCCAGCTAGTGTCTGAAAGTTGCCATGTGTGAAAAAATGTGGCAGGTTGACGCATAAGCATGCAAGTGGCAGCAAAATTCGCCAACCTAGGACCAATGCGCTAGCATAAACAAACAAAAATTCACATACCAGATGGGCAGTGGTGACAAGAGGAAAACAATCTGTACCCCAGGAAAAAATCTTCACTACAAATAATGACAGATAATGCGTAAGAAAATGGTTGTTCATAAAGACAAGACCAGAACATGTCAGAGCTGGCATTTCACGCACAAAGGCAATTGGCGATATATAAGTATCCCCTTCCACCCCACCCCCGCCCCGATGGGGAATAGTACATGTCACTGTTCGGTAAATCTGTTCGGCATACAAAATCCCTATCTAACTCCTAAGATTGAGTTGGCAAGAATGGTACAAAACCAAGGCCTCAGGGCCGTTCCGTGTAAAGAATATGCTAGGTTGACAACATGTACAGTATGTACAAACTCGGGTCTTGGATTGGAGTGGTATATGGATAACTCCCCGGCAATTCAAAATGTTATCCTTAAGTCATGCATCACACCCCCGCTATACTGTCGTGAAGGGAAATGATGAAAATATTTGTGTTACCGATCCATGGATGTGCAAAGAGTTTGCACAGATAAATCGTTGTCAGTAGAATGAATGTCTTGGCTTGGCAATGTCAGAGTGTTCTGTTGTAAACATCAAGCATGGTTGCCTTTTCCTGTAAAGGCAGCTGAAATATGATCAGATATGGAACTAGAAAGAATGGGACTGACCGAACTTTTGGCACTAGAACTTGATGATCAAAACCTCCGACAAAAAGAACAGGCATTTAACCAAATCAGATACTAATAGAAAAATTCAAATTATAGATTCAACTATGAGGCTAGAAAAGCAAGGATGAAACCATCTTATAAGGTGGGCAAGTCATTTATAAAGAATACTAAACCAAAACGTGAAACTTGCATACTTGGTTTCATTTAGTAAGTGAATCTTGATCATGAACTGTGAAAACATGCTTGGTCACCCCAACCCCTATTATGATACTCTGTCAAAAATTTAGTTGGAGCAAAACAATGTCTGATAAGAGGTAATGACAGTTTACCCTAGAAAACCATCATCAACAGAAGAATAGTGTCCGCCAGCAACTATGACAGAATAATGGGGAATGAGTTAATTCAACAGTTGCACCGTCAGCAAACCATAGAAAGCATACCTCATTCGCACACCGCTTTCTGAGGGGAACCAACGCATAAGGATGCCAAGTTGCGTTACCACAGGAATTAATTTGAAAATAAGGGGAGTTGTTACCTGCAGAAAGAAACAAATAAGGGACTAAGTGGCATGGAACACCTAGGCCCACATATGCCCCGAAAAAAAATCTTACCAAGCTAAGAGCAGTTGTTCCCAGTAATAACAGATACATTTCCCCTACAAAACAAAATTTGGTAAGAACTACGCATCATGCATGATGGCGAGTATATAAATGTTTAAATGGACTAGAATAATTCACCCCGATAAGATGTGATGTGAAGCACGGCTCAGAAGCACAAAAGCAAACTTCCAATCTGAGCTAATGTAGGCCAACCTTGATAAGAGAAGAAAAAAAATAAAAGAGTGAGAACATATTCATTTATTGCACAGATACTCTGAGGAAATACCAAGGGAGAGGTACTCACGATGAAAGCTGTTTGATGCTGTATCCAAATGATTTTATGACAGCTGTTATGACTATACTCTTAACTATTATAACCAGTATAACAGCTGCAAGTAATATGTCAACATGATTCCACAAGAACTTGAAATGTATGAGCATGCCAATACTTGCAAGGAAGAGTGCCGCAAATAAGTTACGGATTGCTTCCACCTTCAATTATTAAAACACAACACTTTGTAAGATACTGCAACAGATCCTGATGAGACAACTGGTAGGTCCAACCAAAGTGATCGAAATTCTTAAATTGACAACATAAGGCGATAAAAAAAATCAAGACCCAGTAAAGCAAAATCATGACACAGAAGTACCGAAACGGATGCAGAATAGCCCTGCTCCAAGTATGGTGAGCAAAATCTGTGGTGGATATCATCACGCCAGCAAGAAATGAGCCCAGTTCAAGAATCAATCCAAGATAATCACTGCACTGGCAAATACAAAGGCATAATATCAGTCTTTACAGAATTGATGTATAGGTGATAGCATGAATGCTGATGATAACAAGGACAATTATAAGGACAGCAATTCCTCATGCCAGCAAAAGGAACAATTATAAGGACAGCAACAGGATGTGATACAAGCCTACCAATGCTACTAAGGTTGTTGACACCAAACATGAGATAAAGCAGGTATACCAGGTGAAATTTGCATTCCTAGTAGCAAGAGATATGCTTTGGGAAAAGCCAATGCTCCTGCCAGTTTCTCAAGAGAGAAAAGCTTCGGGGAAACATGTTGTACTATACTAGTAGTCTCAGGCAAGAACTTGATACTAATAGCATTTGCCAACTGCATCGATAAGAGTCAGCTAAAGTCCGCAACAGGATGTGATACAAGCAATGAAGTCAAATAGCCTTACCCAGGAGCAGCAAGCAGAACGCGACAGCAGCCAACTGATAGAGTTCATTTGTCTGTATATTTAAGAAAAAACAAATTAGCAGTGGGGTTAAACACTAAAAGAACCACTAAAACTATAGAAAGTGTTCTTTAATCATATCATGACATCACTGTGTGAAAGAACATATATGGTGTTTAGTAAGCAAACAGAATTCCGTTCAGTAATGTGGGCTGCACACTGCAGAATCATTTTTTAAATAGTCCACAGAAGTCTACCTGAACATGGACCTGAGGGTTTAGACCATACAGAACAGTAGTCACATAGCAGTAACCAAAAGAAAACAAAGGAAAAGCATGTAGCCCAATTTCACCAAAAATAAAGAGAACAATAACCAAGTTGGATGGATAATGTTTCCTAGCACTAAATGATGAAAATTCCTGTCACCAATATGAAGAAAAACAACGCACATAACTATCAAAATCAGTGCCAGAACAGAAGAGAAACAACCCAGTTCAACTAACCTGTGATGATAACTGGATATCAGTTTCAAGAATCGAGGGATAAATGACAGGTCATCATATATGCAACAGTTACAAATATGGACAGTACAAGCAACCTGCACATAAAAATATTCTGCATTACCAAGGCCCTGATATAACACACGATAACATATTTTGGATTTTTGTAAACTAGCAATTCTGATAATAATCTTACAGTCTCCCCATTACTATTCTCCAAATATGCCACTTGAACCACCAGAACTGGAATGAGAGCAAACAGCAGGCCAACTGCACAATCCTGGAGTAAAAGGAACATAGTATCTGAATTCAACAATGAGCACAGTTACGAAACACTAGCACATAGAGCCTGCTTTCCATCAAACTGGCTTCCAAGCAATTGAGCTTCGATTTCATAAACCATACTAAAGATGAAATGCAACATATTTGGTGATTACCAATGATTGGTTCAAATGAGAAAGGTCCAATAACCAGTTTCAATAGGCAGTATCTATCCCCTCTCCTTTCTAATTGAAATATTGAAATAACTAACAACTTAGAGACTTGGCACTTGTTACAGGGGTGTGTGGGCATGATATTGAAGACCATGTGACAGAGTGCATACCAAGTTAACAACATAAACTCACTTAAGGATGACAGCACAGACCAGTACGCAAATAAGAAGAGCTACTACCAGTGAAGGTTGGTTAAATGGTTCAGAGGTGAAAAGTTGCAATAGATAGTGCATCAGGACTCCTATCCTTGCAAGTCGCAACTGAATTGAAATCTCTAGTGATAAGTTGTTTCTTCATCAAAATTGCAAAGGAAGGTTTTAAGTTTGTAACATTTTTACCAATAATAAACAATAAAAGAGTAAATAGATGAAAGAAGTGGATGAAGTCCAAACTGAAGGATAAGGGTGCCAATTGTAACTTGACCATGAAGGGCATTTGTGCTACCTTTTCCACTAAGAACTTGGAAACCTGTCATGGTAGTAGCAATTAGAAGTACATATTTTTTGAAGTAACAGAGTGAGAATTCACTATCTGTAAACAGTCGATATAATTAAACCAAGTCGACAACTCAACCACATTCCCCTGACTCTAGGTGACCAAAGAAATTTTAGTGTGAAAGTCATAATTTAGGAAAATAGCCATCCGAACGAACATAATTACCACTGCAGTGATGACATTGACAAGAAAGTGCCAACAAATATCCCTCCGATAATTTCACACCGCACAACTGAGAAAATGGGATAACTTCAGATTTAGTTAAGTGTTTTTTCTCTCACAGGACAGTATTGAATAAAGATAGCTAACACAATACCGCAGCGTTAGGCCACACAAGAACATGAACAAAGCAATCTGAAGTACACCACCAAGCACAGCAACAGGCCCAACCACTTTCAACTGATGGAAATGGAGAAACATGGTCAGACACCACATGTTATTTGAATAAAGTGTAACATTAGAATAAAGTAATTAGCCAAGACATCGCAAGTACCTTTGGCAATGAAAATTCAAGGCCAAGAGACAAAAGAAGAAAAACACACCAAACTGTGCAAAGGTTCACCTGCAGTTGAACACAAGAAATGAGAGATGCGATACCAAATCAATAGCATACTTAGGAGGTTAAACATCATTGCTGTTCTATGAATACACACTGGTTAATGCTCCCTACACAATATTATCTTCTGAGGGTCACTTAGGGTATGTTCGGGTTGAGTCAAAGCCAACCCACGAGAAATTTGGCTAACCAATGTTTTGGCTAAGATTTTGGTCGCCCAAGTCTCACCAATGTTGGCAAAAAAATGAACTAGAGTTGTATAGTGAGGCGGGCAAGCCAAAATATTGGAAACCATCACGCAAGAGCCAAAATTTTAATCATGAGCAAATAATTGGTATGGTTGTTTTTGGTCACCATCCAAACATTTTCAAGCATGAGATAAAAAGACAGAAAAATAAATTTGACAATTCTTCATTTAGACCAACAGTGCACATTCCCAGTGTCCATGCTAACTTTTTCGGCGAGCATGTTAAGAAACTAGATTGCCTCAAAGTACAGCGTAAAAAAATTAGACCAGAATTACGAGAGACTGAACTAAAGATAACGATGGAGAGCAGTCGTTAGTGATCATTCTTTTTACCTGCACCATTTCATGATCAAGTTCAAGCCTCCAGGTCCAATAAGAGAACCAGCAAGTAGATAGCCAACAATAACCTGGAAAATGACAAGATAAAGGGAAATCATGCCTACCGAGGTAATGCAGTGTTAACACTATAGTATGGCAGGTCTACCACCGGCTGCCCCAAACAAGAGAATATGATACCACCGGCCAGTAGCTGAAACAATTTAACTACCAGATCTTTAATCAATCTGCAAAACCAAATTATGTTATGGATCAGTGCAATCTGCAGATTACAGATTCCACATACAGGGTCAAAGTATGAAAGAAAACTGACCTTAAATCTAACTGAAGTGTTGGTACTTTGTTTTACGATTTGACATCACAAAAACATTATCCTGCAAAAAGTTATAGTCAGCGATAACAAAAATAATCACAGAACTAATTCGATGGCAAAACAATAAGCATCCTTGTTAATAAGTGGATTTAACACACCTCTTTGTCTATCACGGTTTCCGTGTCATCAGAATTTTCATTCTGAGAACCAAACAGTCACCTATTTGGAAAGGTCTTGAGGAACTGCACAAGAATCACTGTTTAAGTTATGTCAATCATAGTAGGATGTACAGATTGAACGATTCTAACAGCTGATCCTGTTCATATTCTAGCCATACTTTGCCTGCTGTGTATCATTTTTCTTGTCGTGTGTGATAACAGCTACGGTCTCCCGAAACGCCTGAAAAAAACATAGAAGATAAAATTTATCATCTAGCGAACTACTTTGACAGAAAACAAATTAATCAGATAAATAATATATGTGGAGTGCATCATGAGCAGATTTCCCCCAAAAAATGTCAAAGGAACTATTGAGGCAAATAGACGAGGAACTGGAGATACCCCCACTAACATCATGGATAAACAAGCACTGGAGATAAGCCACACTAACATCACAGGGAGACTGGGTAGTGGGTACCATTCCAACAGAGTTGCTTAAGTAGAACCTCAAATTTACAAAGCATATCAATTGCATGCATCAAAGATGACTTAGTACCATTTGTTTACACCCATATAGAAACTGCTAAAGTACTTGGCAGGGGCATGTACACATAATGGGCAGGAAGGGTTTTTTCTGTTTCATTCAACGGAAATACCAAACAACCAATATTGCTATGTCATGTCGTTTTGGCGCACTATGAAAAGTACAGGTAATGCCTTTTAGGCAAGCCTCCACCACTCTTGGGGGAAAGACCGAAAGAGAGTTTCGTAACAGGAAAAACAGCACACATGTAGAGGGTAGTCACACCTACTTGATGATCTGAGATGCTGTTGTTGAAGCTATTCTTGTCCGGAACTGCAAAATGAGGAGCAAAGCATTCATCACCATATAACAAACCAAAAAGGTCCAGTGTTAAACCCCGAATTTGCATGGCTCGTTAGATTGGCAGTGAGAGACATTACCATCCGACTCAGACCTCTACTTCACCCCGCAGGATGATTGTCAGCAGAAAAGAAAAAATCCTGGGCGGTGCAGTCTAGAAGAGCGGGGGCTAGGGGGAGGGGGGTGGGGGGGGGGGGGGGGGGGGGATCGACGTACCCTCGGTGGCGTCGCTGTCGGAGAACTCCTTGTCGAGCACGCGGCCGAACATGTCCGCGATGCTGTTGTCCCCGGCGGTGGCGTTGTGGGTGCCGTTGGCGACGAGGCTCCCGTAGAACTTCTCCCGCGTCTCCTTGTCGGGCCTCCCCGCGGCGGGCGCGAGCGCGAGCGCCACGGCGACGGCGAAGACCAGGGCGGTGAAGCGCCGGCCGCGCGGGGTCCCCGCGGCGGCGGCGGGAGCCATCCGGATCGGGCGCGAGGCGAGAGGAGGGGCGGGTGAGGAGAGGGGTGGGGCGGAGGGGGGTGGCGCGTCGGGGTCGGGGATTTTGATTATGCGGGAAGGAAGGGCGTTGGTTGGCGTGGTGGCGCCGTCGTCGTCGGAGCAGAGCAGGAGCACGAGGCGTGACGACGGTGAGGTGGGTTATACTAAGGAGGGAGGGGAGTTGGTTCACCGGCGCGCGGTCGCTGGCACCTGAGCCTGGCGCGGCGGTGGTGGGGCCCGCGGGCCGGTGGTTCCTTCCAGCAGAAATTCTCGGTTTTGCACGGGCTTCCAGCTCCTTTCGATTAAAACATGGATTCTACAAAAACTTTGAAGGACATATACGATTACTTCCTTAAAAGTATTACAGGAAGTTGTCCTTTCTTCGCTCTTATAAAAAACAGAGTTGATGATAATAGTGTGTCTGCCATTTTACAGTATAGACCGTCTGATCTATATCTAACGGATAGGAAGGAAATTATGTGAATTTTGTAAAAAGATACCCGCACCTCTCTCCACATTTGCAGATAAGGCCTTCCCTCGTTCATCCTTATCTCAAACAAGATAAGCTACTCATATAAATGCATCTTGATGTTCCATACAACGCACAGGCATCTTGCTAGTAAAAATAAAATTTTCAATACATTCATCAACTATCAAGACAGTATAAAGAATACCGGAAACAACAGAGATTGCATCCAGGTTCGTAGACCACCTACGAGCACTGGAGGGAGCCGAAAGCATGCCGCCATCATCTCCCTCCCTCACCGAAGCCGGACAAAGCTTGCTGTAGTAAACAGTAGAAAAGTTGTCGTGCTAAGACCCCACAAGATCAGCGCATCAGAACAGCAACCACTGCCGATGAAGAAAATCGTAGATCGGAAGAATCCAACCTATAGACGAACGAAGACCGGATCCAAAAGAATACACCGAATACAAACATCGACCAAATCCCATGATATCCGCCGGAGACAACTTCACACGCCCTCTGACGATGCTATAAGCACCATCGGAATAGGGATTGGGCGGGGATACTTTATTTCATCTCCAGTGAGCCATCGCCCAGTAGGACACAACCCTAACCAAACTTAAAACAACATCTAGAAAACAAAGCCTCGTCCTAGTGTAATGTTAAAAAAACGTCTTAGTTGTTGTGCTTTTGAGAGGGATTTTTATTTTTTGTGACGAATGTTTTTCCAACCAAAACACAAGGACTGCAGGCTACGAAGCCATCTGTTCTCCTTTTCATTCCTTTTTTTCGGCTACAATATATGGTCCGCTCCAACTTTATTGTCCTTTTTAAGCTCGATCATCATCAATTCTGTCTCCATGTTGACGAGGTTTTCTATTCGGCAGCACACGACACAGGAAGAGTCTGCTGGTACGGAGAGATGGCATTGCCATGCGATGGTGCGGTGTGAGTGAATGTATACTACACGGTTGAAAGTGTCAGACATGAAAGATCAACGTAGCTTCCCCACATGACGCAACTTTGAACGAGACGGCTTCACATGCTACGGCACAAAAGAAAACATATGAAAGCTGACCATGTGGCGCGTCTTTGCGTAGCCTAAGAGCATCTGCCTCCGGACGCGTAAAACCTATCTCAAACGGCCAGACGGACGGCCGATCATTGACCAGTCAGGAAAATTCGATTCAGACGAGCGCCTCAAACGGGACTCAAAAGCCCGGGCTGATCAGTACCCCTCATATCCAGCTTAAATATGAGCCGGATATGTCGGGCACTTCCGTCACGTCGGACTGACGCTGGGGTCCCACACGAAAACAGTCCGAAACCCGGCGGTCCAAAGCTCGTCTCCTTCTCGGACCGATGTCGTCGCGTGGTGCCGCTCCGGCGAGCCGCGTAGTTCCTAGCCCGGATATTTAAGCCGGCCGTCGGCACCGTAACCCTACCCCTCTACATTTTCCTCCTCTCGTCCATCGCCGACGTCACTTTCCACTCCCCATCTGCCACCACTAGTAGCTATGCCCCCACGCCGCCGGGTAAGGAGCTACCCATTTCTAACGCCGGAGCGCCGGCTGCAGCTCCTTGAGCAGATCAGGGCAAGGCGCGAAGCCCGGATCGCTGTGGGGCTACCTCCGGGTGCAGTGGATCCGGAGAAGGAGTTGGAGGAGGAGGAGGTTGAGGAGGAGGAGGAGGAGAAGCCGGAGGAGGATGTGGGGGACGCTGGGGACACGGATCTGTAGACGGAGCAGCATGCCATCCTCAATTCCCTCCGCTCGGAGTCGGATGCAGAGGCCAGACGCCGTAGTCGGCACGAGATGGAGGCGGAGCACGCCACATAGGAGGAGGAGATGCTCGCCTACATGGATGAGGTCGAGGAGGAGGAGGAGTAGCCGGAGCCCTCCTACGCGCCCGTCCACCCGGCTTCCGGCACCAACGTCGTGGACATCTCCTAGGAAGAAGCTTAGCTAGGGTAGTACGTAGTATGTAGTACATATAACTTATTTTGCATGTTTTGTATGGATTTAGGGGTTGAAATATGAGCGACTCGGATGCAGAGTAGCAAATTTGAGGCGTGACCGGTCACTGTCCGCGGACGTTTGAGAGATCGGATTTACCAAGTCCGGATGTAGATGCTCTAAGCCACCACACCTAATAATGATGTCAAAGTAACATAAATATTTTCAACGGTATATATTGTATCATGAAAAATATCTACTATTAAAGGTGAGTTGGTTCCGTCACCGCGCCATTTTTCCGGGTTTTTCTCCTCACGTTTCCCCCCTCGTTTGGTTTCCTATAGTTTTTTGGTAACTCCAACTGATGCTGCACAAAATTAAAAACCAACATAATTATAATAAATTGGAATAATCTAAACCAAATCAATATTTTTTTCAAAACCATATCTTGCATTAACTCAATCAAATCAAATAAAAT